>JBBPDH010000036.1:8841080-8851080 GCA_037974565.1 Clupeocharax schoutedeni | reverse complement strand
TCAGCCTTTTCCCCTCATAGTGAATAAGGGAGCCAGTAAATCTGGAAGACACTGTAAGATGCTTTGGTTGTTACACTTTGACAAGCTGGTGTTGGCAGTGTTGATTAGAAGACTTCATTCAACTTCATTTTAGACCACAGGAGTGTTAACTTGCTTGTAGTGTGTTTTAAGCATTATGTGTATTTTGACTACTAAACAACATAATAAAACTTTGGAAATCCAGTCAAGCTCAGGAGAAAATGAACACAATTTTTTTTCAGGTATGGAACGTTCTTATTTAACACAGGGCACTGATATCTAGACTAGCTTAGACTACTAGAAAGGGCATGATGAGAATATTGGTAGAAGAAAACACAAAAATCATAAATTCTGATGAGGGATGCCATGCTGCATTACTAAATACTACATAACATGACAAATAGCATATTAAATGCTAGTTTTAGGCTTGAATATCCCTTTGGGGCAGCTGGTGGAATAATGGTTAGGGTTCAAATTCCAGAACTGCTAGTGACACCAGTGAGGTTCCCTTGAGCAAGGTACTACCCCAAACACTGCTCCCCAGGCACTGTGTTCCTGGCTGCTCGCTGCATCACTTGATGAATGGGTTAAATCCCGAGAACAATGTTGTGCTGTTCACACTGTGTGCAACTGTACACTTCACAATTTACACTCACGATACGATTCAAGTTGCAGATGAATAAAATGTAGCGGCATTATGCCAGAAGACCTGAACTGAAAGCCAGTGAGGAATTTCGAATCACACCTTTCAGTGTTGTACTCAAAACAGTACTCCGGAATTTGTCTGTAGTGGCTCAGGGCGAATTCCAAATGACATATTTATCTTTCTCTCTTGCCTTGATAATGAAATTACTATAAATTGAAAGTAGTTCTCTAGCAGGGCAGGGAAGGGCTGACATCATCGACTCACATGCACGCACACGTTACCAGGCCGGCTGGTTGCCATGGCAGCGGCGTGTCCTGTCAACAGCAGCTCACCTTGAATGAATGCACTGTAGGCCTGCGGGACCTGCAGAGGCTGCCCTCATCCAGCCAAGGGGGGTGGAGTGGAAGTGCGTCAATCATTAAGTGCTGGTTCACGCCCATGGCAACGCACACTGTTTGTGTACGTGCCTGCCAGGACACAGTGCAAGGCCAGTTGCCTGCATCCCAGTTCACACCCCAGGGACAGCAAACAACAACAAGCCAACACCCTCTTCTGTTAATGTTCCTCGCTTTACCCATCGACAACTTTTTTTTTGTTTTAATAGGCTTAAATCATGGGATGGGCTTCCCCGATGAGGCTTAACCCAGTCTTAGAGTGAATAAGACATCCAATAAAGAGCCCTTATTTACTCTGCAATTTAGTGTGCTATTGAGCTTTACCTATGTCTGGGAAATCAACATTAAATACACTGAAGCCGGTCACGGTAGATTACAATGTGTGCATCATTTGCACATGAATGAAATCTATTAGGCCACATCAACACATTCACTGCCAAAACACAAACCGGATGATGACATTGTATTGATCTAGCGTATTCCACTAATGTGGAAATGATGAAGCCTCTGTGTATTTAAAGCAAGTGTATGCATTTTATTTTAAAAATCAAAAACAAATGCCATGACCAAGGACAGTATCAAAAAGGTCAGTCAGCTTCAGTGGACCTTCCATTATGATTTGTACTTCAAATCCGTTCTAGCGGTGAGCCTCCATTCATGCTGGATTGAGGGATGATGTGCTGTCCCTATCCTTTCTCTCAGGGCCAAGCTCTTTGGGGGAGGTGGGCACGGTGCGTTTCCATGGCAACGGGGCTCATGCGCTCATCCTCAGAGCTGTCGGAGGAGGGTCTGCACCAGCAGGGTTGACCGGCCTGGAACATACAGATAGAGAGGAGGAGGAGGAATGCCAAAAGCTGCCTTTGCTCAGAATGTACTGTGCTGTAAGCGCAGCTAAGGGCATTCCTCAAAGGCTGAAAACATAATTGACCGATCCGTGATCCGCCCACAAATGTTTTCTCGCATAGCTACTGTTGTTGGTAGACTGTTGTTTTCACATTCAACCTCATGAGAACAACTGCATTTCTGTCACAATGCATCAATTTAGAGTGTGATATTAATGTTTAATTTGTATGTGGGTGAAAGATTAGGGTAGAAATATTTTGTACTTTGCAATTGTACTAACATGGCCTAGTTTCTGCTGCCTACAATAACACCGTCCCGTTCAATGACGTTCTTTATATTCTGTAAAACTCAACAGTGGCACAAGAATCCATTTGGTGAGCAGCCCATGGAGTGTCAACATGGACACCAGCACACCAGTCTTTTAACACTTTCAACTCACTAACTTTAGCTTCTTGCTTCTTGAGTTATTCCTCCCATTTGAGTAATTCATTATAGCTATCATAATGATAATATGAAGAAGGTTGCTACACATTTATGGCAGCAAAATTATCTTTGGCTTCCCAGCAGTAAACATTAGCTATGAGGTATCATTCTACATTTGGTAGTTAATGAACAAATAATTAAATGGCCTCCCACCATCAAGATACATCATTAGAAGGTGGTTTTCCTTGTCTTTAACCTTACTCTAAAGACAACTGGGCCACTGCTATAGAATGCAAATACACTTTTGGAACAGATGTATTTTGGCCAGAATGTTAATTTAAGACCAGCACACCAACCACCAACCAAACGAACACGAACAAACAGGTGTGAGGGTAGGTGTGCCATGCCTGTGTTTGCTCTGAAAACGAAAAAAAAAGCGCTCTCTCACATTCTGTCCAATTCATTTGGCTTGTTAGTTGAAAACATGGGAGAAGGGAGTTTTGTTGTAGAATGTTTGGCTGGAGCGCTTTTTACCTTTAGCGATCACAAATGTGAGTGGAAGCCATTTATTTCAATCAGTGCATACTAAGAAGAAGAGAATTACGACAATGCAGAGCCACACATCTTTTGAGGCTTATAATAATATGGCAAAGAAACAGATTAAATAGTTTTTGCAGAGAATATGACAGCCTGAATGGAGAGGAAAGAAAATGACTCATAGGTTTGTCGAGCAGGTGCACACACATATGACTCACATGTATCCAAGAATATCTGCAGGACATCTTCCCTCCAGCCCTACACACCTTCACCAGGAGACGGCTGCATGCTGGGTAGCCACACTAATATTATCAGCCACTGTTCTTTTCAAATTAACCAGCATAAGCGTCCTTTAATACTAATACATACAGCTTTAAACAAGGAATTGCAACATGGGCTTCACTTGTGTATTTACTTGTCCAGCACATTTTCTGAGAAACAGAGCCCTTCTTAGATTAAACCCCAACCCACAATTTTCCAATCCTAATAAAGATTTGAACATGCAAACACGCATACACACATATGCACGCCTACGCACGTGCAGAGACACACACCAGCACAGCTAACACTGGAAATAAGCACGATCCGTCCACCTCCACAGTTGGCTTGTAAACAAACTGAGAGTAACAATGAGCTCATGCTGTAGCTCTTAAAGATACCAAGGATGCCAAGAATCATTGCAATGCCCTTTATGTTTATGTCAGTGCGGTGCAATTTGTACTTTTCAAGCACAAAGAGCTTCACACCACAAACTAGGCCATCATAGTCATAGTTGGTTCTCGCTGTACCAGGAGGTGTGTCTCCATTTCAATGTCCACTCCAATTATCGAGTGAACAGTAAATGCTGGAATGCTCTGACGGCATATGGGAGGCCTGTGTCAAAATTCAAATTAGCCATGCAGTGCTGTGAAGGATTTCTCTGCTCTCAAATGCAGGGAGCCAGTCAGTGCACTACTTATATTTTCTATGCGAGCCTGCCTAAATACCATGAACATTTTGAATTTGGAATTTGTTAGCGCAGAGTATGCCTCAAGTACATCCCCACCAAATAGTGTCCCAGTGCTGTGGGCTATAAGGCCTAGGCTGTTCAAATTGTCCTCAAAAAGTGATAAGTGAAAGTTTGCAGGTTTCATGTAGGCCCAGTTTACTTGTTGTGACGTATCTTTACCAGCTGAACAAAAAAGATTGAACTGGAATCCACATAGTGCAAACATATAGCAAGTTGAGTCATCCCTTGATGACTCATCTCCTTTCCTTCATTTTTTAATTGTATCCAGTTTAACCTCTTCATTTGTTACTGCCAACACATCTGCTATCAAGGTCTCCAGTATAGCACGATGCACCAGCACTGGAGGGTGGAGAGCTTCCTCTGTTTGTCTGTGTACAGATACATTTAATGGACAAAAGTATTGGGACGCTTCCAGTGTGATCTTAATACAATCTTAATGCTTTAGCAGACCAAGGCATGTCATGTTTCCAGCTTTGTGGTTTGGGGAAGAACCTTTTATATCCCAGCATGAATGTCTCTCAGTGCACAAAAGTGAGCTCCATAAAGACATGGCTGCATGAGGTCTATGTGGAAGAACATGACTGGCTTGCACAGAGCCCTGACCTCGACCAACATCAGTGCCTGGCCCTTATAAATGCTCTACAGAATGAATGGGCACAAATTCCCACAGAAACTCTATAATCTTGTGGAAAGCCGTTATAGATGTAAAGGCGGTATTAATTGTCACAGTTGCACTGTATTGTAGGGCCACTGCTTTTCTGTTGGGTTTTTGGGGCTTTTATTTTGATGTTTGTGAGTTTTTGTTTTTGTCACGTGTTCTTGTCGTCATGTGGTTTTCTGTCCTTGTCATGTGTTCCTTAGTTCCACCTGCCTTGTGTTTTGTCCTGTGATTATCCTGTGTATTTAAGCCTGTTTCAGTTCATCTATCCTCATGTGTCCATCACCTTTTTTCCCTGTTCCTGCCCTGTCTGGTTCCCGTTTCATATCGTTCTGTTTTTCTAGTTATTACGGCCACCGTGCTGGTTTTCTGCTTACTCCTGTTTTTTGCAAATAAAGTCACATCTGCATGGATCCCTATTCTGCTTGGTCTGTGCCCCGAATGAGTTAAGAGTGTGGGCTTCGCAGCCAGCAATCTGACATTAATATTAAGGTCTATGTATTTGAATGCAAAGTCCCAAAATATTTGTCCAAATAGTGTAAACTAGGATGAAGGGGCTGAATGAGAAAAATGGGAACAAATTAATGAAATGTAATTGAATTGGCAGCCATTGATCGTGTTTCAATGAAAAGTAAATGTCCTTCCCAAAGTAGCCTTGAATGTTAGCATATCTGTCATGGAGAACTGATCCCTGGTCTTCAGTGGTTGAGCTGTGGCATTAATCACTATCAGCTACTAGAAATAGGTAAACAGTTGCATACCTGGATAAATTGCATATTTTGTTGTTTTTTACTTGAAATCGTACAACCCCTGCAGCACTTTAAATGGCATGGTCACAAATTAAATGTTGATGCACACTTATCATTTATTTGATACAGTAAAATACAGGAAAAATAAAACAATAATTGTGGCATGTGCTAAAACTTGGACATTTTCCAAAATTGTTTAGGCCTAGTTGTGCAGCACTCCCGAGTTGTCTTGTTTGCAGTGCATTCTTAAAATCTACCCACAGTTTCACAGTGACCTTTCAGGGCTTTTCTGAATTAATTCCTGGTGAATTTTAAGGTATGCTATGGATTCTTGTCCTGTAGAAGCCTCTTTTCGGCTTTAGTTTACTGACTCATGAAATCGCGTTTTCTTCTAGAATTTGATATTCAGTGGAATCTGTTTTCCTATCAACTTATGTTTCCTTTGCCACTGGTTGCAAAACAACCCCACACATAGGAGGTCAGCCTCAGTGATTAACATCCTAGCAAGGTGGTCCTTTCATCAAATGTTTCCATTTTTTCCTTCCAAAATACTTTTGCTGTCTGTAGCCAAAGTGATTAATTTCATCAGATCAGAGCACTTGTTTTCCGAAATGCCTCTGGCTTATGTAGACCTTTGGGATGAGGTCATAGAGCTTTGAGGTCGGGTCCTGGTGAAAGGATGCAATTCTCTGAGCTGATTGCTTCACTCAGGAACAACCCACCCCATCTTTCTAAAGAAATTACATTTATGTGGAGAAATTGGTGAAACTCCGAAGACATGGTAATGTCGTAATAACCTTGTTATTTTCTTTTGCTAGAGACTGAGAATGGGAGGCGAGGACCACAGCGCTGACCTCTGCTGTGTATCATGTTAAATACTCATACACAGCAGTTTAACATTCCATCATTTTTGGACAGTACTTTTCAGTGGATATGGAGCTGGCATGGCAATGACACTTGATTTGCAGTCATGATGAAAGATATTACCATTGGCTTTGGAGCCTGCCCTTGGTCTATGTTGATGTTATGACTGTTGATGTTGATGACTTCTGAATGAAAAATCTGAATGAATCAGTTGAAGCATTAGCCGTGCTTAGATGAAATGTTTGGCTGGTGTGTGAAAAACCACCATGCATAGAAAATGATACTTTACCACAAAGGGTATATAGCCAGATGCAAACTACAAGTCTGGAACAGACCTATACCATGATCTAATTTGGAAATAGCTAATGCCTGGGTGGTGAAATAACAGTGCTGTACCACTCAGAGCACAATTTGCTGGGAAAAGAAAAGATACTTCTATCAAGACTTCAATTGCTCTAAATTCAGCAAGACTTCACATGACACTGTTGGACATGTAGGTACAAAGTATAAGCTAGAACTCTGTAAACTGCCTGCTGGTGTACAAGCAACATCCTTCATGGAAAATTGGAAATGTTGGAAAAAAGTAAATGATCCAGACAATGGTAACTGCAGCGTTGTGGATTTTGTCACTGATACTGCTGTCAGTTATAAGGAGATTAAATCTATAGGAATATCCCCATACACAGTTTCATATGTTCACAAATTTCCTTGACTTTTTGGGGTTTAGGTTAACAGCACTTTTCAGAAGGTTACAGAAGGTGGAGGTGGCCTAGTGGGTAGGATACTTGCCTCTGGGCCAAGAGGTCATGGGTTTGAACCCTACATTCAGTATACCACCACAGGGTTCCCTTAACCCCAAGATGCTCCAGAGAGACTGTAGTTAGGGAATGGAAGTCCCTTTTGATAAAAGTGTCTGATCAAGCGTTTGCGATAACTTGCAACGAGTCTTTTACAGCGCTCTGGAGGAAATTTGGTCCACTCATCTTTGCAGAATTGTTGTAATTCAGCTTTATTTGAGGCTTTTCTAGCATGAACCACCTTTATAAGGTCATGCCACAGCATCTCAATAGGATTCAGGTCAGGACTTTGACTAGGCCACTCCAAAGTCTTCATTTTGTTTTTCTTCAGCCATTCAGAGGTGGATTTGCTGGTGTGTTTTGGGTCATTGTCCTGCTGCAGCACCCAAGAATGCATCAGCTTGAGTTGACGAATAGATGGCCGGACATACTCCTTCAGGATTTTTTGGTAGACAGTAGAATTCATGGTTCCATCTATCACAGCAAACCTTCCATGTCCTGAAGCAGCAAAACAACCCCAGATCATCACACTACCACCACCATATTTTACTGTTGGTATGATGTTCTTTTTCTGAAATACTGTGTTACTTTTACACCAGATCTAACGGGACACGCGCCTTTCGAGACTTTTGTCTCGTCAGTCCACAAGGTATTTTCCCAAAAGTCTTGGCAATCATTGAGATGTATTTTAGCAAAATTGAGACGAGCCTTAAGGTTCTTTTTGCTTAACAGTGGTTTGCGTCTTGGAAATCTGCAATGCAGGCCTCTTTTGCCCAGTCTCTTTCTTATGGTGGACTCGTGAACACTGACCTTAATTAAGGCAAGTGAGGCCTGCAGTTCTTTAGATGTTGTCCTGGGGACTTTTATGACCTCTCGAAAGAGTTGTCTCTGCGCTCTTGGGGTAATTTTGGTCGGGCGGCCACTCCTGGGAAGGTTCCCCACTGTTCCATGTTTTTGCCATTTGTGGATAATGGCTCTCACTGTGGTTTGTTGAAGTCCCAAAGCTTTAGAAATGGCTTTATAACCTTTACTAGACTGATAGATCTCAATTACTTTTGTTCTCATTTGTTCCTGAATTTCTTTGGATCTTGGCATGATGTCTAGCTTTTGAGGTGCTTTTGGTCAGGCAGCTCCTATTTAAGTGATTTCTTGATTGAAACCGGTGTGCCAGTAATCAGGCCTGGGGGTGGCTACAGAAATTGAACTCAGGTGTGATAAACCACAGTAAAGTTATTTTTTAACAAGGGGGGCAATCACTTTTTCACACAGGGCCATGTAGATTTGGATTTTTTTTCTCCCTTAATAACGTAAACCTTCGTTTAAAAACTGCATTTTGTGTTCAATTATGTTATCTTTGACTAATAGTTAACAGAGGGCAAGGTACCACAGAGACAACAGACAACACAAGAAATAGACACAACAATTGTAATGATAGTGTACGATCAATTGAATGATCAGTGTTGCACCATAAGATTGATTATTGCCCAGGAACCAGTTGGCAGCATTGGGCACAGTGCAGGGAATGACAGAAACAATAGAGTAAATAGACAATGTAGATTGAGAGATTAACAGGTACAGATAGATAGATAGATGCAAAATGAAATGTACAAATACTGTAATGTGGTGGGTGGAGCTTCCAAGATCTTTCAGACTTTGTTGTTTTTCGGTGATGGTGTTGTTTTTTTTTTTTTTAATGTCAAGATGAGGTAAGTTGATAAAAGATCCTGACCTGGATCAAGGCTTTACTGTGGGACATTTCTAAATGCTGATGCTGATACATTTGCTGGACCTCAGAATCCAACATTGCATTTAACATGCTGGAAATAACACTGCAAGATAAAAGGGCCTAGTGAAAGCAAGAGCTATTGCAAAAGTTTCTGCCTTCCAGTTCCAGTGTGTGTGCAAGCAAGGAACACTGTGAAATCACTGTCCATGTATTTAGTAACGTCCAGTTTTTTGAATTACTGCATATCATTTCTAACATGACTACATCTCAGGATAGGTAATAACATTTGTTTGTAAGAAGGTTTGTAAGACGGTTGCACAGCACAATGTCAAAGCCAGATGGGCAATACTAGGCAAGCAAATACTGCCCTCTACTGTCTAACAGGGGACAAATGCAGTTTAGCAAACAATACACCAGGCATACCACAACTGCAATATGACTCTGGTGGTCTTATATTGCTCTATTTATATTCTAAGTTGTTCTTTTATATCTTATATTTCTTGGAACATAAGATTCTGATTCAAATGGGTGCCTACATTTGACCGTGAACAGAGAGAGTGTGTGAGAGAGAAAGAGAGCTGGGCTGAATGGAAAACTGTGGTATATACAGGAAGCTGCTGAGTGTGTGTGTGGGAGGTTAATGCATAGGACAGCACTCAAGTTGGTCCTGAGGTTAAGATATTTATAATCTACCTCATCCTCTTGTATGTTCTCTCTCGTCTCGTGTTAGAAACATCTTGATCTAGGCCACTGCACACTGCAGCTTTTAAATAGCTCTTAGTCAAAAGCAATATAATGCAACAACATTTATAGACCCTTAAAATAAAACAGACATCACCAGACTGAAATTATGCTGAGAGAGTGAGGCCCGTGGACTCAAGCTTTTTAATGCATGGTGCTTTTATGCACGAGACGCATGCATGAAGAACACCATGTTTTGTGACTCGCGGTGCAGTATATGAGTAAATGGGTTGTGAGATAGCCTTGTTTATTTTTAAACATCATGCAATTAAAAGAAAGTACATTTCCATTTGTTTCTGTTGTCAGACTTAAGTATGAATACAGCATATACAGACACAGTAGGTCGATTTAAAAAAACAGATATATAGATAGATATGCACAGACAGACAAACAGACAGATGGGTGGATGGATTAATGGATTAAAAGATGGATGGACTACGAATGGATGGGTGTAAGGACAGACAAAAAATGGATGGACGGACGGATGGATGGATGGATGAATGGATGGAGGGGTTATTGGATGGATGGATGAATGGATGGATGGATGGATGGATGGATGGATGGATGGATGGATGGATGGATGGATGGATGGAT
>JBBPDH010000036.1:8772747-8786206 GCA_037974565.1 Clupeocharax schoutedeni | reverse complement strand
GTGTGTGTGTGTGTGTGTGTGTGTGTGTGTGTGTGTGTGTGTGTGTGTGTGTGTGTGTGTGTGTGTGTGTGTTCTCTGCACAACTGTGGTTCCCTACACAACTGTGATGGAACTTCTTGGTACATCCATCACCAATCAGCATGTGCTAGTGCTGGAAAAAGATGTAAATATGCAGAGTTCTCCAGGATCAGCACTGGGAACCACTGCCATAGAGATATCGAGTAAATATTTTCACTTGGAGCCTTCCCTTTTGGTCCACTTTGTGCTCTGGGGACAGTATTATGAATGCCAGGGAAATCTGTAAAAAAAAAACCTCCAACTGCTCCTCTTGTTTCAATTTAACAGTTGTTAACAGCCAGTGTGTCCTTGCCTCTGCATCATATTGACACTGTGTAACATGGGCTCACATTCAGAAAGCACTGATGGTTCTAATTATTTAAAAACTCGCACTGCAGGAAATCACACTTCTTTTGTATCATTTTGTGTGTTAGACGCTGACTACACCTGCTACAAATATTACTCATTATTAGTTCCACTTCATCAGCGGAGCAGTAAATGCTCATGACACACAGATGAACTGACCACAACACCAACAGAACATTAGTTCAGCCGTAATGACCTGTGGTCTGAGGTTCGAAGATGCTGTTGTGGGCCAACTTTGTGTTCCGGCTCCTTTGGCTGGACTTTCGTACCTGTGAGTTCAAGTTGGTCCAGCTAGAACCTGCGGGTAGTAAATGAACAACATTACATTGTCATGGGGAAACTGGTAACTAGTAGAAAGCCTCAGTTGTCATGAGATTTTAACAAAATGTTAAACAAAAACAAAACAGCAATTAAAAGGTTTTGGTATAACAGCAGCCGCTTCATTTGGCATGCCCTGTTATCTAAAGTGACAGGGGTGTAATACAGCCCAGCCTTTATTCAGTCTCCAAGTACTTTTAGCTCCTGATGACACAGTGCTGTTTCCACTCTTAACCCAGCATGTTCCTCAGGTTGCATGAGTGTCTGTGAATGCGGATGGGATGTAAGCTTTCAAGGGGAAGTCTGTAGAAGAGACTCGATCTTCCAGTCCTATCCCTTGGGTGTCTGCCTTTCAGTGTTCTTTGTCATGGTGCCATCACAAGACCAAATGGTAGTCTGGCCTACTTTTACTACCCCAACATCCATCAGTGTCAGTAGCTCCTCTGGATGACCTCCAGCCAGAGGTGTGTGATCCACCTGACACCTAATCCCATGATGGTCAACAGAAAGGGTGCACGCACTTCTGTGCACCATAAGCTGTCTCCTGGAAAAACCCCCAGGCCAACCAAGAGTGAGAGCTCAGGCACACATATGGAAAAGTGCTGCAGTCTAATTGTATCAGATGTATGCTCCTTTCACTATCCTCTTTTCCTTGGCCTCCTTTCTGAGGAGCTATGCATGTGATCAAATATCAGACTTCTCAAATTAAAGTGGGTGAGATGAACAATATTCTTCACATGTAAACAAAGTGAGGGATTTCTTAGCTATTTAAACGGGTTAACTATGTTATTTTGTTCTGGTTTTCTCTGTTCTCTCAGGTAAATGAGATGTGTGCCTGTGAAACACCTTGTAAAGCTGTAAAGAACCTTCACATACTGCAAATGTATTATCTTCTGTTATTCTATTATTCAAATCAACACAATTTTTTTTTTGGTTCAGTCAAGAACATTTCAGAGGATTTCAAAGAACCATTTTTGGATGTTGGAGAGTATAGAACTTTTTAAAAGCAGAAAGAACGTACATAATGGAATGGCTCTTAAGAACCTCAAAATGATAAATACCTTTAAATGGTGTGAACAAACCCAAAGGCAATGCATATTCAATTGAATCTCTTACATTACATCTGTATCTGCATTGTCAGTCTTTGAAATCTGTTAAATATGCTGTTGGATCAGCGTTTACTTGGAGACACCTGAAAGGCAGATGCTCCTGGAGCAGAGACAGAATGGGAGAGGGGCGGGTGTGCCTGCGATCAACTGTGGTTTCCAGCTGAGGCTTAAACACACTGGCACCACTTAGCTACCAGCCAGTATTCATCTCGTATGTGGGTTCCACCGGACCACCTACCTACACCAAGCGTTTCAGCCACCATTCATAAAGGCTGCATCCATTAATATAAATCTTCATAGACTATAAATGATTATTTTCCTAGGAGTGATGAAAAAATCTGGTCAGAGAAATTTGTGCAGACAGGCCATTCTTTCAGCGGTGACATGTCCAGCAAGTGTAGCCAAACCGTACTTCCCCCAGTAGAAATAGTTCAGCGCCTTGACAGTTGATCATTACTGGCTCTATTCTCAGCGCACACTGAAGCGCTTATCTGCTGCAGACGTGTCAGGGTCTGTGTAAAATCTGCCGGAGTGATGCACTCCCCAGGGATTTTGTTTGATTGCACACCTCTTCAATATGGCCAGTGGTTCCCTCACAGGTTAGCCTGAGGGGGCTCCCTAACACACCCAGACGTTCCTCAAATGGCACTTTTGAGTGCCAGAGAATGGTCCGTAAGTGTAAATGTAAGTAATTTATAACAATTTCACAATATACGCTACACACAATGTATACATCTAAATTAGGTCAGTTTAGTGACTAGATGTTATTTTCCTCAATTAACTGACGTACACCCTCCAATTAAACTTGGATTGAAGAATTAAAGGTCTCATTAAACGTGTGGGCCATACATATTACATATTGTCACCTGGAGTGAAACTGTTTGTTTACTTAATTGCTACTCCGCATGCGGGGGAAAGGAGGGATAGCAGGTTGAGGAGTCGAAGATGTTTGCTCGGTTGCTGACGTTCAATAAAAAGCCTGTTGTACATCATTCAACTAAAACCCTGATTATTTAGTGTGAAGACAACAACCACAAATATTATGATATATGACATTTTGCATTTCTTATATATATATATATATATATAAAACTATATATATATAGTTACTTTTTTTCATTCACTATACTCAGGTTGTTGTGTTATTTACAGTTTCTCTATAATTGATCTAAATTGTTATTTTTAACAATACATAGAGTTACAGAAATACCTCTCAACATATATCGCACCCACCCTCCACACCCAAGTTCGCACATGCTTTAGAGAAGTTATTGTTTTAATACACCTGATGGCAAGTTTATTTGTCTCTTCTTCAAAAGGTCCCAGCCAGTCCCTCATTATGAATTGTGCTACAGTAGACATGCATTTCTATATTTATAGCATCTGAGACATAAGATAATTCCTTCAACAAATGGAAAGATGCACTGTAAGTTATATGAATCTGATCGTCCTGTCGACATATTTACAGATGACTTGATTTTGAAATGTTTGCCGGGAGTGAAATCTCAAAAATTCAGGCAACATCGGTCTTCATCCCAATAATAACTCAGAAGAGTAACAGGATACTGCTGCACTAGTGCGCGTGCCTGTAGGGGGATTAGCTGTGTGAAAATTTATGTTGCAGTGGAAACAATAGGTTAGTGGCAGCCAAAAGCATGCCAGCATCTTTTTGCAGGGTGCGGGTGTCCTCTTAACCCTCACAACAAAGAGGCTACTGCTGCATTTATTCTGGGAAGCAGTGATTACTTAAGAGGGGCAGTTATAGGCCCTCTGATCCCAGTAGCATATTCCAGCTTTATTGCGCAGTTCACCTTTGCCGGTGCCTTTCCAGGTCTTCTTACGTCACCTTATAAATTCTGAACTATGCCCAGCTGAACGTAGGCACAAACAACCTATTCAGGCTATTTTCAATGTGGCTGCTTCTTAAAGAATATTGCCTTTTACAAGTGGTCCCGCGATGGCCAAGAGCTAATAAAAATAATGCATTTTTAAATTTGCCTTGAAAATAACTGAAGCTTCTGTGGGAACGTCTGTGCCAAAACCTAGCTGGCACTGATATAATCCTTTTCTACAGGTCTGGAAGTTGTTTGGGTATTCCAGACACATGTACAAGAAGATAATGTAATGTTATGTAAGTCCTTGGATAAACTGAGGTTTGTGGAGTGGTGCGATGTAGATGGAGCTCAGCCGGAGCATTCCGCTTAAGTGTAATAACAGGGGTGGCACTGGAAAGCTCTTTTAGACTCGCCTGGCATCTCATGGAAGCCCAGCAACAGGCGCTTATTTGTTCGAAATCAGACAGACGGTAACCGCGGCCAGCTGCTGGTCTCCTGACCACATTCCGCATCCCATCATGTATTAGTGAATGTGACCGAGAGCCAAAAAGATCTTTTGAGCGTGAATGCGTGTTTACTCGCGGCCTGCAGACATGTGGTAGCAGTTTTGCCCCGTTTGGCTCGCGTCCTAGCCGAGGTGCGCTCAGATGTTGAGGTTTGTCTGATGCGTCTGATCTGTGTGATTAGGTTCAGGACGAGATTAGGAGCCTCCGACAGGACGTTCCGCAGCCTCCTCTCATCTTCGGGGTTCGGGTCAGATGCATCTGCGCCCCATTATCCCAAATCGGACTGTCTTCCAGCATTGAATAATGACAGAAAGCCCGCCACAATGCAGCCTCTGGGAATTGCAAGTGTGGCGTGAAGTTTATTTTCCGTTTTTATCTTACACTCTAAACATCAATGAGATACATAGATGTTGACGTAGCCTAGTGTGGAAGAACTTCTAAATGCTCACCCAGATCAGCACCTTATCCAGGGGGAAATTTATGGCACAAATTCGCTTTGATTTTGGTCTCTCTTCCAGCTCTTTCTTCCTGTCCCGCATCAAAGTGCCTGAGATATAGCTGTTCCTCAGGGACGAATCGTGGTTAGGTGAGCTGAGCTAAGGCACGGGGGCAAGCATCTGGAGAATGGATCGTTTCACTGGGGCAGATGAGCGAGAGGCAATATTTACTTTGAGCGTGCTGAAAATGGCCTCGGCCCATCATGGACAGGCCTGGCCTGGCACAGGTCACAGAGGCTTACAGCTCGTTACTGAATGACTGAGTGGCATCTGGTTATTTAAAACGCTGATTTAAGGGCCCGCACCAGTGTCGCTCACCGGTTTTCCATTCCGCCGGAGCTGCAGCTGTCTCCTGTCGTTAGGAAACAAGTAATAAATTCCCTGAGAGCTTGAGGTGGAGCGGAGATGAGAGCGAGTGATGGAGGATGGAAGAGAGGTGTGACAGAAAGATGGGTTTACACATCCTGCTCATTGATATTTCATGAATCAAAAGTACATTTTATTCTGAACCTGTTTTTAACTGTTGATGAAATGATGACTTTGTGAAGCTTTATGGGGTGGAGAAAAAAGTCAGTCAAAAATGCTTATTTGAAGAATCATCAGAAAGGTTCTTTGGGGAACTGAAATCGGTTCTTTTGTGACAGAAGAACCTTTCATTTTAAGAGTGTATACGCTTTGAAATAAGGCTCCCATACAAGATTATTTGCATGATGCCATTTTCAACAGATTCCCAACCTTGATCCTAGAGCTCATCTGACCTGCTTCAGTCCAGGAAAGGTGTATTAATTAATTAAGAGTAGTTGGATCACAGGTGTTAGGAACAGGAAACACAATAACATTTGCCCGGGGGGGGGGGGGTTTAGGGGCCTTTGTCTAAGACTAAGGTTGGAAACAACTGCCCAAATAAAATTTTCTTTCTCTTTTCATTTTTTGTGTATGAGATTTACCTCTACATAGTATAAAAGCAGTGGTTCTCTATCTGGGACCCCCCTATACAGTCCACATAATTCGAACCACCTTCTGGGGCTCACCAAGGGTCCAGTTTGAGAAGCATCGCTGTGAGGGTTTTGAAAGAACTCTTAAACTTGTAAATAACTCTTACATTATTTGAAGTCTATTTGCACTTTTAAAGGGTTCCTCACACATCTTCTATGGCATCACGGGTGGAACTGAATTCTCTCAGTTTATCCGAGTGACTCAGTTATTTGATTGTATTAAATTATAATGAATCAGTAAAGAAATACAGACGAATATGTGTTTACACACTTTACCCGTGGCACTTGGATAAGATTCACATGCAAATTCCCATTCCAGCTTGATTTAGTCTCCTAGTGAAAAGCTCCACTTCAGAAGAGGTCACGTATCCAAATAGATCAAAAACATCTGAAATGCAGCACTACTTTGGAGACCTAACCGAATAAAATGAGAACAGTCACTACTGTTACTACTGGAACAGCAGTAATATAAATTCACTTAATTCTAATGTACATTGGTTCTCTATTAATAAACATCAGGATTATTCCTGGCTAAAACTAAAGTGAAAGGCAAAAATTGTGTTGATCCATGTGGAACCAAAGTGTACATTTGAATCAAATAATTTCAGTGAATCAATTATTTTTCCAATGAATTCTTTTTACCTCCCAAAACGCTTAAGGATTCACACTGACCAAATGAATATCTTATTTGAACAAATGCCTACTACTACTGACATACCTTGAGCCAGAGTGAAGATGGAGCACAAGACCAGTGCCACCCATGACCACGTCCACATGGTGACACTCTCAAAGGCAGCCTTCTTCAGGAGCCTCTTCTTCTCAGAGGGTTGAAAAAAATCTGTACTCTACTCTGATTGACTTGGCAGCAAAGAATTGCACAGGTGGCTTACGTTTCCCCTGTCCTTCAACCGAGTCTGATGAATGTTGCACATTTCTGGGAGAACAGAGTTTTAAAAGACAGGCAGTGTGGAGAGTGGTCCAATCCAGCCCCCTCCTGCCTGCCATTGGCCAGAGCACATCTGAGCACATGTGAAAAAACAGACAAAGGTAGGAATGGACTGAACGATGGTCTACACTCTATAAAATAGATGTGCCAAAAAGTGTTCTTTAGGAGCAAAATACAATTACTAAACCTTAGAACCTTTCATTGGATGGTTCTTTAAAGAAATGTTTCTATAAATGAGTGGTAGAATGTATAGATACTTTGGTAAGTTAAAAAAAAAACCTGTAGAGGATGCTACCTAGACAAGCCTATTAAAGAGTGTGGATCACTTGAGTTAAGTGAAAAGTAATTAGCTGTTAAATTATGAAATGTCTAACACAGTCTTCTTTTAAAAAATGTGAGTACCTACTCAATAATAATCCTCAGTCAGGGGTCAAGAAATTACAATTAGCTGCTTTTGTCCTTGAAGCAAGCATTTTTATGGGGCACATAAGAACAGCTGTAAACGTGTGCTCAGACTGTAAGAAATCTCACATGACAAATCCTGGACTTCCCCTGACAAGGACTCTGACTGACGTTAACCACTCGCATTGTTCAAATGTTCCCGGACAGTAAGACGATAGCATATGGTCCGCTTATGGTTCGGGTTTTCAGCTTTAATGGCCGCTGATTGCATGATGCTCCTTTGCCAAAGAGGGAAGTGGTGTCATATTGCGTGCCACTCAACAAACTCTTCACACTGGAGGCCTGTACACTTGAGAAACAGCTAAAACCTCATAAGCAGCGGCAATGATGTTTGGAAATGGCAGATCCTCATGTACGAAGGGTAGACAGTGTGTCCAGAGGCAGAATCAGTGCTGGCAAGGAGGTGGCAGTAGAAGGTGTTCCACGAGAAATGGGTTGAAGATGTTACTTGTTTGAAAAGAT
This sequence comes from Clupeocharax schoutedeni, assembly GCA_037974565.1. NCBI lineage: Eukaryota > Metazoa > Chordata > Actinopteri > Characiformes > Alestidae > Clupeocharax > Clupeocharax schoutedeni. The sequence continues at coordinate 8,778,653 of JBBPDH010000036.1, read as the reverse complement.
GTCACTAAAAGAAATGGTGGAAGCTTACTAAAATATACATTGTTGACAGACTAAAAACTTTTCCTTGTAGTACAGAACAAATTTTCATCTTTTTCCTCTTTGATAAGCAGCTGGTGTTTACAGAGTGCCAGAACTTCATTCCAACACATTTCAGACTATTTCTATTGGTCTTTTACCAAATCTCAATCCAAAATGTGCTGGAATAAAATCATTACATTAACCCTCTCTCTCTCTCTCTCTCTCTCTTTATATATATATGGGATAAAAGTGTCTGCTAAATGCTGTAAATACATTTATATTTTCTGAGCAGTAAGCATTTATTTACTTGGACGAACACTTAAATTAATTTATTTAATTAATTTATTATTAAATTAATTCTTAATTATACACTACCGGTCAAAAGTTTTAGAACATCCCCATTTTTTCTGTTTGTTTGTATCGAACTGCGGTTCAGTGTCTCAATGTTCATTCGGCAGAAAGTTCTTCCCAACTCTGCAGCAGGAGTTCCCATAAGTGTGCAGGTTACAAGTTTTACCTTACAAGTTTTAAACCTCTCGCAGTTCAGCTCTGTCCTTTGTACAATTTCATGCTATTCACTGGACCTGAACTGTTTCAATTTCGATTAAATAAAGCTTGAAACATTGGGGTGTTCTAAAACTTTTGACCGGTAGTGTATATTAAGAGTTAATTCATATGACATGAAAACAGTAAGCAGTGATGTTACCAGAAATTCTAGACATGGTATTTACAAGATCAGTGCAATTGCTGGCACCAATGGTAAAAGACAAACCTTCTTATTACATTTTACTGCATTCGTGTTTGTCTGAATTTATTTTTATATAACAAAGCAGAATCTGTTTAGTGAAATAAGCCACAGACCGGTAGGAAAAGAGCAGAAGGATATTTCTTCATATTCAGTTGTTTGACTGATTAATCTTGCAATGTGAGATACCCCTCTGGTCTGAGGTGCCAGACTTTGGCAGCGCACCACAGTAGCTCAGTAATGTTCATATACAATTTAAATGTGAACGAAAAAAGTAAATCTGTTCACTACTAAACAGCCAAATTTCCTGTGAAAGCACAGACCAAAACATTTTCTGTGCCTGCCTCTCAGTCTAAACAGGTTTTCACATTTTCCTTTGTTGCCATATTGAGAGCACATGACTTCGACTGTCAGTCATCCGTGCGCGGCGCTCTCTGGGTGTTTGGAGATTAGAAAAACGTTTCTTTCATTCCTTCATCTTTTTTAGATTCTTTTTTCTGATTTGGTATTCAGAGCAGATACGCAGCTTAGCTCTGTTGAACAAAAATGCGGTTGTTGAAATATTTCAGGGAGAGACTTGCTCCCTTTTGATAACCACAGATGACCTTTTGTTGGAAGTGTTGATGAGGGATATAAAGACGTCCTGAAATAGCCTTTTCACCAAGCAGGGCGTTTCTTCTTGCTGGGTGTTTTATACCGGAACTGTTGTTAGGGAACAAAGATTCTGCTTTGCACCCAGGCCTTTTTCCGGACTTTGAGTAAATCTCTGTATAAAGATAATATACCGAATGGTCTGAAGATGTTACTGAACTACTCCTTATACCCAAATATTGGCAATCTGACTGTAATTTCCAGTTGTTAGACCGTCCAACTGTGGCCATGAATGCCCATTAATCTTAAAGTCTAAAGCCTTGTGGGTTCGAGCCATTTCAATGCACGGGACGTTGGCGGCGTTTTCATAGAGAATTTATTTGAGTTCAGAATCTAAACTGGCCATGAACACAATCTATCCAAACTAGGAAACTACAGCTATATACTGATCCATCCACCATGTAACCATACAAAGGTTTTTTTTTAATATATATATATAAGCTTCAGTCTTTCGGGGTAACTTTGAGCCATTCAAGAGGGCTAGTTTTCAAGCATTTCAATTCTCTAAAATAATAAAAAGAGCAAAAAAAATAGATACATCTGTAATGTACAATTGGTACTACGGCTATTATAAAAAACGGCCTGCAGAAACACACTAGAATTTTAGGTCATACATCATACACATAAGGATGTTCTATTCCTTTTTGAATTCATTCACCAGCTTAAAAAAACAGCCTTTAAATCCTTTAAAATTCATGACATTTTACCCATAAAAATGCAATGAATGTTAAAAGTTGTGGGAAATTCTACATATTTTCTCCTATAAATAAAAACTGCACAAATGTGCTACAAAAGAAAAGAGAATTCAAGCAAACGCAAAAAGTCACTTCAGCTCCACACTAAGCACGGCATTTGTATCATATTCAGCAAACCACAACAGTCTCAGCGGACAAAATCCTAGACAACAATATACCACAGTAACAATCTATAAAATACAAAAGGAGTGTGTATATATTATCATTATTTATCCAAAATATGAACTTTGTAGTGCAAGTGTTACAATTCTACTAGACACTCTGTGCCTGGAAATTCTGGCAGGTTGAGTTCGTATTTTTTCTGCATATCGTACGGAAGAAAGCGTCCGGCCAGAAAGTGCTTCCCCGAGAAACCCGTGGCACACTTCTTGGGGGCCGTCAGAGAGATGAGGACTTCTGGATTGATCCCGTCCTTATTTGCTTCGTCTACATCCCAGCCTTGAGAGAGAGAAAACAGTTTATGTAGGAATAATTTAAGAGCTTTTATATAGTACGTCTCTGCATCTGTATCATACAGTCAGCTACCATGAGTAGGAATTTTGAGTCATTCGCTCTGAAGTATAGGGCGGACTCAGCAATCCCCGTTTTGGTGGGCCGCCTTGTGATTTGTGTCACATAAGTGCCTCGCATTCTGTGCAGGGCGGCAAATTAAAATTTCCTTTTTCTGCATTTTCAGTTTCCTTTTATTATTTAAAATTGAAAACCTTGAGTGAAAGACAAGTGCCTTAATTATTAGGTCCTAATAATTAAGGCATACCTCGCTCATACTAGTTCCAATAATTTGTGTGTGTGTGTGTGTGTATTTGTGTGAGAGAGAGTGAGTGAGTCCATTAGTCAGTTTTTTACATTCCATTTCTTTTGTTTATCAAACTCTACATGGTAATAGGCTGAATAATACAGATGTGGGAGATAAAGTTTAGGCTGAGAAATTCTGGAGCGAGAATCTACCTGAGGGCACGTCCACACTGGCGATGGGTATCTTCACCTGTTTCAGAGTGAGCAGAATTCCAGAGTAGGGCTCCTTCACATCCTTTAGATCTATTTCTGGGCCCAGGATCGCATCGATCACCAGATTATAAGCATCATTTATGAGCTGGACCTGAACAGCAAAAGCAGACAAGAACGAATGAAGCTTAAAAATGGATACTGACAGATAATCTCCCTCCAGTCACCGAAGGCTCTTTGTCATGATCTGCTGTATGTGGTGGAGAAACTCGTACCTCAGTCGGAAGATAAGACAGAAACGGAATGTCCATCTTCTCGCACTGCACTGTGAAGTCCTGGTGTAAGCTATGGGGAGAGCGCTTGGGATAAAAGATAGTGGGCTCATACTCCTGACAAAAAAGAAAGACACAAATCTTTTCAGACAGAATATAAATGATCCGTAAGGCTCTGAGTTCATACAGTGTCTGTAGTGCTACAATAATCACGCTCCTCTGGGCCTCATCAGTGGCTTGGAGAGAAACTGGTAGAAATGGAAAACCAGACATGTTTGACCACACATGGAGCAGACAGTCAATGCTGTACCTCCATAAACACAATTTGTCTTCACTGCACTATTTAGTTTCTCCTGCTGACATGCTGGGAGACACTGAGGAATGCAAGTTCACAAATCATATTACATAATTAGCGTATTCATTTACAGTAGTGATGAAATGAGAGTCTAGGGTCAGATTATGACATTTCACCACGGAAATGTACAGAAAAGCATGTTTCCTGCAATCGTTTAAACTTTCAAACACATCCTAGATGGAATGGAATGGAAAAGGATGGAAAAGGCAGGATAAGACCTGTGTAAATAATGGACAGGAAATGGTAAATAAATAAATCAATAATTGAACGAAAGTCTGGGTTGATGCCAAAACAGACATGCCGCCCTTATAGAGGAAGGTATGTTCTTCTGGCAAAGTAACTAAAGCTGCATATCTAGCTTCTCTCTGCATCCCACACACAGTGGCTTTGGCGTATCCCCAATGATGATGAATCCATGATTTATGTTACATTTTCTCAACTACGTTTTGTTCTTGTCTTTGGTGGATTATTTGGGGTTTGTGGCTCCAATAAACATGTTTATTATTGTCGTCGGTTTATTCATAGTTGACTTCTTCACTTGTGCTGGCCAATAGAGCCAATAACAACATTTATGGACATTCAATCCATACAAGCATGTTTAAAATGTCATAAAATGTGTACATGAACATTGAGGAACTGGAATTAAACTTTTATAAGATAACAGTAACATTAATAATAACATGTAAATTAGGCTACTAACCAACTCTCTACCAAATATTCAGCTACTACTTAACCCCCTTTGCTCACTTCCAGTATCAAAAGGTTTATTCCTGGTACCGTTCTGCAGCCAAATGCCTGGGAATCTCTGATTTGATGTAAGAACAAATGCTAAAATATGGAACATTTCACTGTGAATATATTAAAGAGCAGTCAGAGGAGCTTCACAAAGTTCAAATACACGCCAGTGTTCTGTGTATGCTGCAGGGCTTTCAGTCAATATTTAAACCTTCCAGTGGTTTACAGGAGACAATATGCTAAAAGCCTTTTTAAGTGAGACTTTATGAAGTTTTGAAGAGCAATGGAGAGCGAAGAGGACTGGTGAGGAACAATGGGTGTTTCATGCAGATTTAAGTCATGCAAGCAGCTCCGAGTCACTAAGAAATGAACTGAACATTCATTCTTTCAAATTTTCTTTCTTTATCAATTATCTGTATGTTCCAATTTCACTGGTGTTGCAAGCTGGGCCATTTCCTAAATAACTTTTCAAAGAACTTTTCAGAATGTACCATTCCATACAGTGCTATCAAAAGAGCTACATTTACTTTTTCTGAAGTTTATTGTTACTATGCATCTGTATTAACCCTAATGGATTAACTTTCGACAGTTGCAAGGAGTCTAAGTTGGACTCTCAGCCCAAATGTGCGATCAAATGGTGTCTTTTGTTTATGCATTGCAGGTTTTGAACTAATGTAGCCTCTCATCATGATTTTTCATCTTCTCTTATGATTCTATCCATGCTAAAGTTGTCCATGCAATGTGTTTTCACACACTCAATACAACATAAAGGAGAGAATAACAGTATTATGTCTGCGGATCATAGAATGTCTAACTGTGATATATCCTCCCAGAATACTATAATGTAAAACTGACCACTCTCTTGAGCCTTTGGCCAAACCGCAGACCTTCAGAAAAAGCTAAAGATATCGCTTTAGCAGATCACATCGACACACTTCCAAATGCCGAACACTGATACTCCATAAATTTACCGTCTCTAACACATATGGGGAAGTGGTACAGGAACGTGATATTCTGAAGCCACACATCTTGTTTTTTTAAACATTCTTTTCCAGTAGAGGCAAAAGACTTCATCCTAGAGCAGAATGTTTGAGACTACAATGCTCCGGTATCCACCCCCGCTTCAGAATGACAGGCTTGTTCTTTTATGTCTCAGTATGTCATAGCTGTTACTCAGTACTCACAAATATGCGCAGGTGACGAGCACACACCAGCCCAATGGAGCCATTCTGGTCCGGCCCACAAATAACCAGCACCGTGGGCTGTTTCTTGCTTAGAGAGCTCAGAGGATAGGCCTGCGTAAAAGGAGAGAGGGAGTGAGAGGGAGAGAGGGAGAGGGAGTGAGAGAGAGAGAGAGAGAGAGGGAGAGAGGGAGGGAGAGAGAGAGAGAGAGGGAGGGAGAGGGAGAGAGAGAAGGAGTGAGAGAGAGA
>JBBPDH010000036.1:8686357-8713879 GCA_037974565.1 Clupeocharax schoutedeni | reverse complement strand
ACAAAATCCAGACTAATGACTGGAGACGAGTTTCCTTAGACTGAAGTGATGGAGCTCTCCACAGAGGGGGTGCTGAACTGCTGTAGAAGGGACAGAAGGAACTGTGTGAACAGCTCAGATGATGGACTGGCTAGCGTGAAGCTGTGCTAGTGAGGAGTTGGTTGGGATGAGATGTCGCACCAGGAAAGCAGCCTAATGTATGCAGTGTTTGGCTGGGGAAAGGGGGTTGGAGGGTGTTTGCGCCCCGTCTGGGACCTCCTCAATAGACAGAAGAGGCTTCAAAAAAGGGTGCGTCTATGAACCAGGCGGGGGTGGTGGGCATTTTTTGAAGAGGAGGGGTGGTTGCTAGGCCTCAACTCAGCCTGTCCTGCCTGATGTCCCATTAAGAGCTGGAAGTGGGCCTAGGACTGGGTGAGGGGGCTGGGAGGGGGCTGGCTAACCCCCCGTCAGACTCCTGCTACTCCTGGGTCCTATTATTTAAGGCAGGCAGTCGGCTGCATACTAATTTTACACCACCCAGACATGAATCGAGGCATACAAGAGATGCATAGAGGGACAGGTGTATATATTCAGAATGAGTAAATAAGCGCTTTGTTACTGTTGGAACAATACCTCTCATCTCCAAAGTAGTGAAGTACAAATGTTCTTTAGTGTTTGTTAAATTAAGCAACTTTAATGTGTAACAAAAGATCTTTTGGAAATCTTTTACTGGTCCATTTGTCATGAAATTCACTCAAAATGTAAAGGGCAGCTCGGATTTAGTCGCTTCCTTTATTTTTTAAATATAATTAGAAAGCACCTTCTGCCTTTACCACAATGTAAAAAAGTCATGAACTGACCAACAGTAATGGACACTTTAACTTGCATTCAAGTAAAAACTGTTTTCTGTAAAGTGACTCATTTTGGAAATTCAATCATAGTAATGATTTGCTGATCAAACTCTCTCAGTTTGAAGGAGGTTTGTGTTTAAAAGCTTAATACTAGACTATGTTTCATGTGTTCCCACTCTTCACAGTGAAAAATCTTCATATCTGTCATTAGAGTCTTCATAACTATTGTAAAAAAATATCAACTTCTGTATAGATTATTTATGTTTGTCAAGGATATGCTTGGAAAAGCAGGTCTTGGCTATTGTTGAGTGTTAACTATTTCTTGTGCAGTGTACGCACAAGACTATACAGATTCAGACCAGATTCACAGCCTCAGGAGAGCATTTGAGTCAGTTTTTTCTGGTTTGGTGTTGATGTTTTGTTTGCCCTCTTTGTCAGTCTGCCTGAAGTTTTGCATCCATCCAGCAAGGACAACAGATATCTCATTAAAATTACATGCTGCTGGATCACAGCTCCGCTGAATGAAGAGAGGCAGTGCTAGAGTCTAGGTGGCCCTGACTGAGAAGTAAAGAGAAGTGGATGGGCTCAATACTTTTTGCTATGGAGGTAAATATAACATATCGGTTGCCATCACTCTTAACAAAACCTAGATCCTCAAATAGGCCCATGTATCAACCACCTATTTAATACATTTAAAATATACTGAAGTGTCTATTTTGAAAGGCTCTGATTTTTAAATAGCAAAATAAATATTCAGTAATGAATCTATCTGTTTGTTTTTTGTACACAAATGTCCATTTGGGTGATGCTATATGACTACAGTTAACAAAAGCGAACAGCAAATGCTCAAAGATAGTGACAATAGGGCTAATTAAGCTTAAGGCACATGTGACAAGCATTACCAAAACACTTTTATTTATTGAATGGAGCCTGAATGGCTTCCCTGTCCAGGCTCTGGCCTCTCCAGTCTCCTCCAAGATCTCCTCCCTGGTTCCAGCCTGTTATTAGTCCTCTCACCTGTGTAATCACTTCCCTCAGCTGTGTCTTGGTCTTGCTCTGTTCTTCTATATAAACTGCCAGTATGTTTAACTGTCAATTTGTCTGGTCACTTTGTGCACCACGTAATCTGTGCCCTCTTGCGATCTTGCAGGTTTAAAAAAATAAAATCCATTTTGCTTCAAAAGTCTACTAGAACTTATAACCAACCAACAGGCATGAACTATATAACCAAACAAACGGCAATCTCCTGGAGATCATAAATGACACACTGCTCAGTAAGACGCTCTGATAAAATACAGTGATTTCAAGAATCCCAGCGATATTGCAGCACATGCAGTTTAAGGACGGGCGGATCGAGAACCTCCTTCCTCACTAGCAGAGCTTGTTCAGAGCTCGACCAGCGTCACAAACACGTCACCCCACACCCACATTACAGTGAAGAAGAAAAGACAACGACAGTTGAAATAAAGGTAGGAAGCATTAGAGAAGGAAGGAAGGAAGGAAGGAAGGAAGGAAGGAAGGAAAGAAGGAGAGAAGGAGGGAAAGAAAGAAGGAGAGAAAGAAAGAAGGAGAGAAAGAAAGAAAGATACATACATGCCATTTTTGTTTGTTCTATATTTTTTTGCCAATTTTTGTTTAATACTAAAATGAAATATAATATTAAAATAATATATATTTATAAAATATATTCTCTTAAATATAACGTCATGTGTATTTCACCCCAATATGTTAAATACAGCATGGAAAAAGTACTTGTGCATTAAAATAAATGTGCAGTTGTAAAGTGCACAAAGTGGCCCCATATAGTCACGCATCAGCGCAGCACAGTGTGAAATTCTTCCTCTGCATTCAACCCATTCTATTGAGGGTGTGTACGTATCTCCATTTAGAAAATCAACAGAAATGTGCAGTATGGCTGTTGGTATTCAAACTTTTTGCAGCTTCCAGTCTGGCGTGAGTTGAGACTGCCTGCCCTAGTGAGGCCCCGGGTCAAGTTGAATGACAATGAAAAGCGTAACAATGAATATGGAGTCATGACAATAGAGACTGAGAGCATTGCAAAACATGGCTTGCATGTCTTAAGACATGTGTGTGTGTGTGTGTGTGTGTGTGTGTAAACAGGCCGTATCTTAGGCTTTATTCCAGAAACACAAGACTGTGTTCTCGGCTCAAAGGAAGCAGCTGCAGACCGAAGCAGAACCCTCACAGCTCTCTGCTCTTCGTCTCTCTCTCTCTCTCTCTCTCACACACACACACACACGGTGGAAGGACCCTGGCTACAACCCCTTTGTAGCCTTCATCGTGCCTGATAAAAACGCAAAACACACATCAAGGCCACCGATGCCTTCACACACCTCATACACTGCCTACATAGAAATACAACCCATTCCAGCATGATCCGACATTTGAAAAATCGCTAGAATTTAGAATGTATATGAACGTAAGAAAAAATATCTCTCATAAACCCCTTCCCATGTGAATGTACAAGCAGAGGATATGCAGAAAAGCCGGTGGTCTGCCTGCATGCACTCATCTGAATATATCTGCATGCGAAATGAGTGAGGCTGACTGACATCGAAAATCTGCCAAAGAAGACAAAAGGAAAATTGAATAAAAAAATTGAATAAAATAAATTAATTAATGAAATACTCTCAGGGCTAATATGTGATTAGAGAAAAAGGGAAGTGTTACTTTGTTGTGAGATGAATCAGAAGCCCTTACAAATCAGCCGTATTTAACCACAGTGTCCAAAGTCAAACATTGCAGTAATAATACACGCTGTGTTTGGAGACAGCAGAAGCAGGCTTTCAGATAATAAAGGTGTGCATGCATAAATAACACACGCCGACTCAGAAAGTAGGGCTTAACGATCTGAGACAAATGTCTAATCACAATTTCTCAGATCAGACCTTTCTATATATTTAGGCCTAGAGTTTTTTTTTTTTTTTCTTTTCCAGAGCATCCACTTACTGTTAATATCATTATTGCAATCGTTATTGTCACGATTTTTATTACAGAAGAAATCTGTAAAATAATCATATTTCTGAACATATCACATTTCAAATATGGTCACTACACAATGTTGACTGTTATTGTGGGTCTAGAATAAACAGCAGGAACCAGAGCTGGATGCTGATATTCCATACATAGGCAGTGGGATGAGTGAGACACACACAGAAAGAGAGAGAGAGAGAAAAGAAGGGGGGTGGAAGGATTGAGGGGGTCAGGCAGAGAGGAGGCAAAACCCCAGAGGCGGGCAAGTGTCAACCCCAGCTGGGCGGACATTTTGTTGGCATGCTGATAGGGATTTAAGCAGTGGGTGGGTGTGTGTGTGTGTGCTGGGTGAGAGAATGAGTCGAGGCAGGGGGAAAAGGGAGAGAGAGCTGCTCACAAAAGTGCTGTTACTAAGCTTGATTTCAGCAGGAGGAGCTGAGACGATTAGGGGGAACCACGCAGGAACGGGGGTCTCTCAGCGAAAGACATGGGACCGATCCATTGAGACGCTGCGATGGTTGGGGACGTTTGGGGGGGGCTCCTCTCTTTCAGACAAACTAATGAAGCATATGTTGAGATGAATAATGGAATCTTCCAGAGGGGTGGGCCGGTGTCTTCGTCCGCTATTCACGAACTTGGCTGTCTTTGAGAAAGTGTCGTGAGGGAGAAAAGACCTTCTCTTAAAGGGATATCATTGTTTACATGGCAGGGGAGGGTAGCTGGAATAAATGCCTGGCAGAGACCATGCCAATGTAAAACACACACTCAAGTGGGGCTGCGCGATATATTCAATTTATGAATCGCTATCACAATACTTTTTTGCATGTAGAAAAATGCAGAAAGCTGCAGCATGAACATGACCATGAAAACTCGGGGTGCACTGCAATGGGGACTGCGCTCAATATCAAAAGCTTACAGTCAGTCAATGCTGACACGTATAAAAGGAAGACATAGGGAGATGAATTAGCAGTATGGAAATAATGACCATGACAATGACCATGAAAAACAGACAGGACATGAGAACGCTGCAATATGCAAATAAGATTCTGTCCAGTCCCAGTGGCTTGTGAGCCTCCTGGTGTGTTCCAGACTGATTCACATAATCCAAATAAAAAGGAAATTATTTTGGTCCTAATAACCCTGCACTGAACCAGACATGCCAAACAACTGCTCCCAGGATGCTGTGCAGGAGTTACACCCCCTATGAGTTGGAATCTTCCAGCTAAAGTTACATAATCTCGAACATGAACTGTAGCCGCTGATATGGATGCGCTAATAATGCTGTCGAGGACGAGGAGCGATTTGTCTCAGAACAGTGATGAAAAAATACGAGACTGCTGAAATAATTACATCCTGCGCCTCGCAAATAAGCTCCCCACTTATCTGACGGCCGAACACATTACAGGGCGAAACCAGACAACTTAAGTGTCAGAGCAGACAGCAGCCCTCTTTGACCTTGACCCCCAGGGTCCTTCCTCACCTGCTACTGAATGGGGGCTTCGGAGCAGCTGGATCGTCTAGCCAGCGCCTGAGCGAATATTTCACATTTTCGTCTATTCCCACGCTCGCCGAACAGAAGGGTCACCACCGCGGGCAGGGCTGATGTTTACGCAACTCATTAAGTGTCTGACCAATATGAAGATTTTGTCCCCAGTACTGCTACTGGTTTTCAGGAGGTAGACATTCTGATCAGCAATTATAACGGCCTTCAGAATTTTACACACCTGAAAAGGAATAGTCCGTTTCAACTGTCCAAACTCAAAAAAAAACAAAAAACAGTAGAAACCCAGTTAATATACATTTAAAATGACATATATAAAACAAGCAACTTCTTAATAAACCTTATGGACAAGGTTCACTTTGCATTCAAAATATGTTTTGCTTGCTGTTAAAAACTGCACAATATTCCTTAATGCATTTAGAACCAGAGGTTTTTAAGTGACATTTGACAGATTTGATAGGAAAGCAAAAACAAATTTCTGCCACATTTGGGCTTGTTTATATGTGAATATAGACAATTACTCCTGTTTTACAACTACATATACAACTAAATACATTGTTTGCTAATATAACAGCTAAATTATAACATTTGATTTTCTGGCACATTGCCTTGTATAAACAGAAAGACTGGGGAACTTCAGAGAAGAAGTGAAATACAACATTCATCCCCCACCTCTCCCCCCTCTCCCCCCTCACTGCACCTATCCCAGGCCAGGGCACCAACAAAATCAGTCACTGGCAAACAACATGTGTGCGGTGTCTAGCCGTGTGTATGTGTGTGTGTGTGTGTGTGTGTGTGGCTGTTGCTCTCACTCCTAGACTCCCCTCTCCTCCCGGTAAATGGACAGACCCGGGTTAGGCTGAGGCAGTGTGTTGTGAGGAGAGCAGCAGTGGGGGGGTGGGGGGGTGGGTGGGGGGTTCGGGGTGTTTTCATTACGGCCAAATCTCGGGCCCGGCTCTTCAGCGTGGCCTATGCCACCAAGCCGACAGTTTAATCATACAAACAGCCCTCCGTTCCCATTTCCCCCTCTCTCCTTCACACACTCCACTCGCCGCTTCATAATTCCCCGCCTCACACACTCCCGAGCAGGGCCTGTATTTTGGGGGTTTTAAAATGACATAATCAGTGACTTGGATAAATGTCTGGCTGTTTTCCCTCTGACTGTAATCAGCCACAGTCAACACGGGTGAATTTTAAAGGGGCCCGCAGCAGCCGGCTGGGGTTTTTTTTTATTTGTTTGTTTTTGTTTGTTTGTCCCTTTCTCCTGACATCTTACTGTAGCTCCTTCATAGTGAAGAATGACACTCAGACAACGCTGGTTCTAAAAGCAAGCGTAAAACAACTGAGGAAAACAAAACCAGTTCATGTGCAGCACGGACCAAATGACTCATCTTAAGCTGCTCCTCCTGTTAATTTCTTACAGTAGTAGCTGTTATAGGAGGCCTATTTTGAGCAGGACAGCCTTCACATAAAAAATGGAAGGGATAAAGAAAAAGACTTTGTATAAAGGATGCGCTGATATGGGAATATTGATGCTGATATTTAAAACCTTTCAACTACTGATGCCAATACATAAACATGTAATCCAAACAGATTAGCATCATAGAGAAACCTTTTGTTTTTGTAGGGCTACAAATAAGGTAACCGAACGCAGTCGAACAAATGTTCTGCTCTTCTGGAATACAAGGAATAAATCAAATATTGGTCAAATCTAACTAAACCTCTTTAAGCAATTATCTGCTGTTACCAACATCAATTCGACGTTCCATTTATATTCCATTTCCTTCCATTTAAACTCACACTGTATATCATATTATATAAAGCCCCTTGTAGTAATAGTAACCTAACGGATGAGCGAACAAACACTCACTTTTTCATGTCAAATACCTTTTGGCAAACCTGTCAATAATCTCTTTTTAAAACGTGTGACACACTGGAATCATGCATGTCTGTACTGGGCACCGAGAACACATCAAGTCATATCAAGTGCACCAAAAATGGAAAAGGCAAATGCAGTACAGAACTAGCTGAATTGAGCAAAGGCTATAAATGCTTTCAGCAACTATTACATCTGCGGGGGGACTATATTCAATCAATATCAAAGCATATAAAAGCAGCAGCCATTCAAAGCTAAGGAACCCCTCGTGCTGAAACACTGCAAATGTGCACCAAAGGCTTCTGCGCTGTCTGAAATCCTGCTACTACAGCGCAGCATGGCTTAAAATGAACTCAAAGTTGGCAAACAGAAGTAAGTAAGCAGTAAAAGTGCAGATTCAGGGCTGCACTCTATTGATAAAATACTATATATAACACTATGTTTCACATATTACATGATATTAGTGTTTCTGAGGATGTTTTCATAACTTTAAAACTTTAAGTGCAACATACTATTTAAAGACAAAATACTTGTTCAATACAAATGACCCCTGTCTCTAAAAATCTCTTCAGCATGTTTGGAAAAATAATATTAACAAATAATATTCACATTCCCTTCCTACCAACCCCACCTACTGCGAAAACACTCGGATTGTTCCGAGACCGCTAATACCGTCATTGAAAACACAGGAATATAAACTGGTTAGGATTTCCTGACTTTAATGAACCCGTGCTTCCTGGGTTACTGGTGCTCCACACTAAAAGAATGGGGTTATAACATATGCTGTATTGTAAACATCGTCTAGACCAAACCTAGATTTCCAAAATAGAAACTTGTTCCTTGTTTTAGTATTTTAATTGTTATTTCAGAACACTTCGATGTACCAACGCATGATGTTCATTGCAATGCAATTAATACTGATTGACAGTTGCGATACCGATACAACAATATATCGCCTCGATCTTTCAGTACACTATGCACAGCATTCTCATTCATTCTTCAATGAAGTTAACACACCCATTTCCCAACCCTTTCCCAACGACTCAAGGGAAATGTTACTGCAAGGCTGCTTGTGTCCCTTTAGACCCATAGTGGTGAGGGTCCATCTGAATCCTGCTAAAGGTGTGGACGCCTTTCGTTTTAGACATCCAGTGGAGTCACATTCAAGTGCCCCCCCCCCCCTCCTCCCTCCCTCTAAGGACTGCTAACAGGATTTACAGTAGTCAGCCTCCTGCTTGGCTTTGTGTGTGTTGAATTATGCATAATTGCGCTAGTGTAGTTGGACACATGGCTGCAAGCGTGATTAGCATAAAGGCTCTGTTTTTCTTTTTTACATGGGGGTGGGGTTATTTTCCAGTAAAAAGAGAATGACAAGTGATTTGTATCAAATGTGCAAGAACTGTGTATAAATGTGTGTGTTTGTGTGTGTGTGTGTGTGTGTGTGTGTGTGTGTGCATGGAAAGGAGCCATGGGGTGTGGTGGCTGGCGTATGAGGCTATATATAATGTTGTCTGGCCTTGGCTAAAGCATATGGGCTTCCCAGCTGTTGTAAATATGCTAATGAGGGCCCAGAGCAGACCCAGATGTACCATTCTACATGAGCTTTGGGCTTCATAGATGGTCCAGTCCAGATAGATGGAGACGCCAGTCCCCCTCCAACACCCCCCACACGCCCCAAACCCCAAAAAATACCCCCCCCCCCCCGCCAGGCCCTAGTTTAAAAACCCCCACAGCCTCACAGCTCAGGGCAACAGTAGAACAAGTGACAGAGAGTGATTGTTTGTCAGCCAGTAATGGACGCTGTACAGTAAAGACATGGCAAAGTGCCAGAATGAAATTTCTGAATGTCACTCCTGACTGACAATCACATCGCAAAATATGCATTATTCAAGCAGGGTCACAACAAAATCTGGATTGCAGTTTGCACAGTAAAACCCAGTTTTACTCGATTGAGACATTTACGAAAAAGTGCCGCGTGAGGTGACCTTTATTAACAGCTTTGACAAGACAATTTACCACAGATTCAGGCGAAGAAAACTTTCCTGCCCATAACAGCAGTTAAAAATAACTTTAAATGTTTTAAACGTAAAGTGGGAGTATTGGCATATATGCATACATATGTAAACCTTTAAAAAAAATCTCCTTTGATTATTAGTTAAGGATAAGCAGTTCTAACATCACGACAGCCTTAAAAATCTCCAGGCTCACTCAAAAGCAGAAAATAGCATTACCAACGAATTTGCCAAACGTTTGATGCATGAGTCACACTTAAATGATGAACAACACATCAAAGGAAGGATAATCTCTTTAACATAAACAGATATTTTTAGGAAGCAATATTATCCTATGATAAGTAAAAAAGTACTCATACTATGACATCTTATCCACATTTTAAGGAACGGGCCTTCAAATTCAAATGTAATGCAGTGGTGGTGCTTGCATGCATATATACTCACTGAAAAGAGCAAAGCTGCTTTAACCTGAGGAAATATAGCCTATAAATACAGCCTTTTCTCTACAGCAGTCCTCAGAGAACAATCTGTGGTTGTTTGAATGCCTTTTCAATAAGCAAGCCAATGCTTTATTATGGCCAGGAAACAGCAACTACTCAACTTCTTTAAAACGGCATCTTACTATTGGCATATTTTTTATAACTTTACAAAAACACTCCATTCATGTACCTTGTAGAAATGTTTTCTATAACCATAACAGGTCTAATTCAACAGAATAAACCATTAATGTTCGAACCACATTCGAACGAATACAAAGCCCGAATACAAAGAGCAGTCACTTGTGGAGCCTTGATCCTGGAGCACGGTGACACAAGTGCAAAGTGCTGCATTGTGCGGAAGAACACAATGTTGACTGGTGAGTGTTAGTGTGAAGGGCGCGCGCTGCTAGGTCTCACGGCGCAGCAGCACACCCAGGCCCATGGCGGTGAGTGCTGTGCATGCTAATGAGGTCATTATGTGGGGCTGTCTGGAGTTGGACCCTGCGACTGAGGGATTTGCGTAGCCCAGACTAGCTCAACTAGTTGGCCGCAGATGTCACAGATGGCACAGCCATTAGACTCTTTGTGACTGGAAAAAGACACATTTCTTTCACGTTAAGCAAGCTTAACATAAAGAGGAACCGTTTGTAAAACGGCCCAAAAAGACCTGAGTGACAGGTACGCGCTGGAGAGGCAGGGGGCCGCAGCGAATTACCTCCTTTAGTGGGGGGGTCGGCCCTACAGTAAGGATTGGGGAATTAACTCTATGCAAATGCAATTATAAGCGATTTGCATGCAGGCCCCTATTAAGCAGATGGTTGGCGTTCAAGGTGGCGCCATCTTGGGTGAGGAGACAGCTGGCTGACAGTGGCGGCCATTTTGTCGGCGGCACTGCCCAGCGCAGGCAGCGTGGCATGTGTGTGTGTGTGTGTGAACGCTAGGCTTGCGGTCTGGCGCCAGATTTACTGTACGGTGGGCAACCCATACGCTAACGACACAAAGGCTAGGCTGCAAATTAGATGTTAAACAAAGGAGGAGGAGCCGCGTTTAACGTTTTGCTGAGGCTTTCTGATGAGGACAGGAGACTCAGATTTCTCTCCAAGAGCAGATCTACGCTGACATGTCGAGGTTTTTCTTTATAAAGAGCAATCAGATATGCAAATATGTCTACGGCGCTTTAGCTAAGAACACACACAGCACACGAGCAAAGCAGTTTTTCTGCCAGTGCCTGGGCAGCCGATGCCCATAAAACCGCCCCAAATGACAAAAGCAGTCAACACGAAGATACGAAAGCCACGTGGGGGCGCAGCAGTTATTTATTATGGCTCATTCTGATTCTGATTTCATTCCAGACAAATTGGCCAGTGCTCGTCTCTTGTTTTTTGTTTGTGTAGCTGAGTTAAATTTGATTAAACAACTTGGGAAATAATGAAACATGTAGGTTGGAATGTGAAGGTAAGTATGAACAGCATTAAAATACAGCACCTCTGTACTCGTCTGCTGTATCTGGCTCACATTATTATTCCACAGCTAAAATAAAAAGGAATGGATAATGGGCGATGCCTTGTTTATGCAAATATTATCCACGAGGCTACACCTGTTCAGCATCTAAAGGAAGGAAAGTAAAGCCTTTAAGATACGAAATCTGTCCTCACCTTTTTGAGTCCAGTTGGTTGAGAAAATTGTGCCCACATCTCCTGGTAAGATTCGTTCCCTAATGATGACACTTGCACCTCAGTTCATTCCACTAAGTTCTCCCTGAAACGGAAGAAATGGGGCATTCCTTATGCCAAAAGGAACAATGCAAAAAGGCTAAAATTAGCTTGTACAGAAAGTTCATCAGTTTGTGCAGCTTGTTTGGGGCTCGGTCCACTTTGTCCTTCCTCTAAATGTGACCATATCAAAAACTAGCAGTGCAGAGGTCCAGAGAGCTGCGTTTTTTGAAGTATGCAGATGAGGGCAATGCCCAGCCTTTTGAAGCAGATCAAAATCAAAGCCTTTTTTCAGGAGCTCTCAAAGCATATTAAGTATTTAAAAAATCATCTAATTTAATCTACAACTGAAAAGGTGAAAAAAAATGTCCTCCAATAAAGAGGAAAAAAAGTTCAAGTTGTCCTCCCTTGCCAGCTCGTCTGATGTAGAGCACTTTGTACATGCTTGGAGGAGGACCTGTGTAAAAAAAAAAGAAAAGAAAAAGAAGGCCTCCTCAATTCACAGTGAGAGGGATCCTCCATCAAGCGCTCATTCAAACAGTCACAAGGAATGTACACTCATGGTAAAAAGGCATCGAGGAGGGTGGGGGAGCAAAAAAAAGGACCTTTGACACTCTTTTTCTACTTCTGTTCTCCTCACAGACAAAGTTTTATCAAGTGGTGCTGGGGCTGGAAAGTCCCTCCGGCAGAACCACACACGCACGTACACACACACACACACTCACACACTATCTTGCTCTTTCACATGGAACATCATCGGTGCTTCTGGCCCACTCTCTCTCTCTCAGGCTGATGTGAGTTGACTGGGAGTGGGTAGGGCGAGGGATAGGCGAGCGTTTTGGAATCCCATGGTGCTGCGGCCGCAGGCTGCATTGGGCGACCCCTGGCAGCCTCTTTCCTCTGCATCGATTTCCTTCCCTCCTCGGTGCCGCCGAGCCGCTAGCCGGCGGGCGCAGCAGCCCGCCTCTGCCTGCCCACTCCAGCGCTAGCTGGCTGCCCCCTGCCGTCTCCTCGGAACCTCCGAGACAGAGAAGCCAAGGGGAAAAAAGACGAGAGAGAGCCCATGGCGGTCCACAGCTGTGTTCACCTACTCCTGAGTTCATTCCTTTCTCCATGCTCCAACTCCTACTCCATCCGTTATCATCATCGTTCCCTCGTCCTCCACGCTGCCTGCCAACAAATAACAACAAGGATGGTTTGAGGGGGGGTGGGGAGGCAAAAAGCAAAAAAAAAAACAACAAAAAAACAAACAAGTTCAGCTTAACTTTCACCATCTGGCCCATTCCAAGTGTCAGTCCGTAACTTTGATCAGAGAGATGTGCAAGGTGAATGTTTTGGCATCCGCTCACACTCGGAGAGGTGAACTTCCTAAACCCCAGATTTAAAAAAGGCTGAAGCCAGAGATTTTTTTCGAGTTAAGCATGTCAGGCTGAAAGAAAGCACCTGCCAAGTGTACTTACAGCTGAGCCATTACCCTGATATTTTTCCGCTCACGCTAAGAAGTCACTTTTTAGTAAAGATGCGCCGGTTTAAATTTTCTTCTGCCGACGCTGGGGCTGTAACAATGCACCCATCTTCAGGTTTAACGTTTTGTTTCTGATATTTTCTGAGGAATCTATTTCATACATCATTAACTGGCTTGGGCACAACAGCCCTCTAATAAAATGAATCCCCAAACATTTTTAAAAACACATTTTTGAAAATAAAAGTGCCAGAAAGGGTTCTTTGTGCAGTACCATAGAAGAACCCTTTTTGGTTCCCTAAAATCCTTTCAACAGGTGGTTCTTCAGAAAAGCACTGTGGTAGATAAGATGTTAGATTGTGAAGAACCTTAACAAAAAACCCTGGATAGACCTTTACATTATGAACAAGTACAAGATTATCTGTACTTGCTCATCTGAAAATGCTCACATTTCATTACAAAAACAGTCAGTTATTATTTGGCATTCCTTAAAGAGGCGTTGGTGGCGCTTCTTTTGTACGAGTGCTGAGGCCTAGTTCTGGCCTCTGACCATTGCTTCCACATATGACAACAGAAGAGACAACTTTTAGGTGAACTCTAATCAGTGAAATGTTTTTAAGTCATTTAAAACCTTGATGAAAGCTCTATCACCAGCGTATGTTGAATAATGTTCTTATATTTCGGACAGACGACTAGCCTGTAAACTCTCTTGAGTTCTCCATAATAAATGCAACGGAGAACAAGCAAGCTAACAATCTGTAGAAGTCATAAACTTATCTGGCCTGGAGCTAGGACCGATTTCTTGGCCAGAGGGAATTGCTAAAGTCTCGCAAGTTCAGAAACTTCAGTCTCTGATTGCTGACGACTGTGTAATATTGTTAGTTTGATAAAACTTTAGTATGCCATTGAAGAGCATGGGTTCACACTTTTTACATAGAGTGAATATTCAGCATATATAAAAATATATTCATATTCTGTGAGTATTTACTGAATATTAATATTTGTTGCATCATGCATACAATGCAGACAAACATACAATGACAACATTGTAAATATAATTACAATTAATTATATTGTTGTGTAAGATTTCAGAAACTGCACTGTTACAATTCATACAGACTACGATTAAGAAACGATTAATCTGATCTCTGACATTTTTGACTGAACACTTACCCCTTTACTAAGACTAGTATTAGTTTTAATTTTGATCTCAAATACTGAATATGTGCATCACTACTTTATATTGGGCAGACAAAAACAGCAGATAACTACTAAACCACTAAACCATCAATACACCAGCAAGCCTTCCGAAATTATTCAAATGATTTCAAAGCTCTGCTATCATGCAAATTAGTGAGAAGGATATTCCTTTATGGACTCTCGGCTCTATTGTGTCCACAAACTGAAAAAAAAAAACCTTCATGCAAACTAGTCCAACAATACCCCCTTCTCCTTCGCTGTATATCTTTCAAATCTTTATTGATATTTATTGAGGTAAAAAAAAAAGGACTGTTTATGAATCTCAGATAAAATGAAATGAAGAGATGAAGTAGTAGGAGTAGTTTTTTAAGACAGAGTTGACACAGTGAGCAGGAAAAGTGATAAGAAGTGGGAAAGGGGGACTGGGTGTGGGGGGGGTGGGGGTAGCTGGGATAGAAGGGCGGTCAACTGGGGGAGTGGGGTGGAACTAGGGGCGAGCTGTGTGTCTCAGACACAATAATACTATTCATTGGGCTCAGACATGGGTGTTAACTCCCCTCTGGCTGCACACAATGGGGCCCGGTGGCATTGAGACAGCTTCGGCGATGCTGTTAGTTCAGGGGGCTGCGCTCGGCAGGCCGCAGGAGAAAGCGTCGGCATTGTGGCTGAGCGGCAGGATGGATGGAGAGGTGAAAGGCAAAGAAAGAGAGAACAGAGCATTTGTCTGTCTCAAAGTTCAGAAGGAGGGGTGTGCTGGGGCAGTGTGGAGGGAGGCATAAGAGGAGTGAGAAGGTTTGCCCCATGGCATTGGACTTGGGAAATAAATGTTATTGAAGCAGTCCAGCAAGGAACTAAAGAGATGTGAACGGGGGGAGAGGGGAGTTGTGGGGGGGTTGGAGAAGTAAAAGAAGGGGACCCCAAAATGAAGGCGTTGATTTTGGGAAGGGTGTCTGGAGGCAGCGCTTGCGTTCCAGAAGCCTGTTTAGGTGTATTTCATGCCCCGCCATAGTTATAAAGCACGAGGCACAATACAATGAGACTGCATGCCAAAGGGGGAAAAAATACAGAAAGCACGCAAGCAGGGGAGAGAGAGAGAGAGAGAGAGAGAGAAAGAGAGAGAGAGAGAGGGGGAAAACAAGAGCGGGGGAGTGAAAGAGAGAGAGCTGCTGCAGTTGCCTTGTGGTCAAAATCAGGCGAAGCTCTGACGTCCAACTACCGCGAGATGTACTTCCCCCCCATCCCTTCTGCCTGAGTCTCAGTATGGAGTTTGGGAGGAGAATAGAGGGGCGGGGAAGGAGGGGAATGGACTGGCTGGGGGGTTTACAAGGACACTAACGTTAACCTGGGTGTCCAGCATTAGCAGTGCACCAAACAGAGGAACTATGTAATACAGCAGTTCTAATAATTATTGCTCAGCATTGGCAAGCATCCCTGCAGCCTCTAGGCACATACACCATTAGACAATGATGGAATATATTAAAAGCGTGAGCTTTCACTCATGACCAAAAGGGTTCTGAAAGGGCGCAGAGAGCGCTGCGTGCGGATAACGGCATTTCACTAGGAGTGCATTAAACATGCCCTGGCTGGCTCTGTGGGTGCTTTTATTTATAAGAGATCATGACAACGTCTTCAACCACTGAACAAAATTTAACCGATTATCCTTGGAAAATGAACTATCAAAGCAACAGTGGGGGCTTCATGATGCGGTTACTGTTTGTTTCTGTGTGATTTAACAGCAGTTCTGATCAAATCGTGCCTGATGTACACTGTGTACAATACACACTCAGATGAATACACAGGCTTGTGTAATGCCTGCCCTGAATAGAGTACAGAGACGTACAGATATGTAAGTACACACACTCACACACACACTTTTTCACACACA
Source organism: Clupeocharax schoutedeni (assembly GCA_037974565.1). Lineage (NCBI taxonomy): Eukaryota > Metazoa > Chordata > Actinopteri > Characiformes > Alestidae > Clupeocharax > Clupeocharax schoutedeni. Next base: position 8,697,928 of record JBBPDH010000036.1, on the reverse strand, counting down.
CACACGCTGCTCCAGTAGGCGGGTTATCTGTATCGTGCCCAACCTGCTTTTTACGAGGACCACTTTGTTTGTTTCCCTTCTGGTTAACACTCAGTATTTGTTCCCATGGCAACCTGGCTTCCTCTCCTGCCTCTGACTGATGGCAAGGCAGCAAAGGCGAAGCGTAAGTGGCCACGCCCCCCTGATTTCTCCAAAAACCCATAAGGAAGTGTATCAACACTTCTTCAGCCAATTTCAACAATAAGATTTGTACTACTATTTGTACTTGTACTACTACTACAAATAATAATAATAATATTAATAATAATAAAACAGATAATGATGCTGATTACTATTATTACCAGTCATGCTAACAAAGGGTTATCTTATTATTATTATTATTATTATTTTAAGTAAATTCATATCACCATATAGTACTAGTATTAAATCTAAAGGACAACACTACCCCATACTGGGACTAAACATAAAGGATGACTGTACTGTGGGACAGTAGTTTTTCTAAGGGACAAATCTACATATTGTACTGTGAGCACACCTGCAGGTTCTCTATTGGCTGTAATCGCTGCTCTATCAGCTGTAATCTTACAATTTGTGGTAAACCCCTAAGAGCAGTGCGCGGCGGTGTAGCCCAGCTGTGGCTATTGCCGCTAACGGGCCACATTATTGGGACAAGATGTTTGATGTAGACGGCAGCGGCGGCTTCAGCGCGGCGGTGGAGATCACAGGAGTGCCAGTGCGGCTCCCGCTCTCCTAACTCCCACGGCAGAGCCCACCAGGGAGCTGTTCCACTCTCCACATCAGTGCCTGTCTCCTCACCACCGCATTTCATCTCCACAGACCCACTCCCAGGCCTGCATGAATAAGTAAACGAGCCACGCAGGCTGGGGCCCTGCGCTTTGAAGTGGGGACCGCTGATAGCTGTTAGCTGGAGCTGGATGGTCCGGGAGCTCGCTGGTCGGGGGGCTAATGTATCTCAGTGGCCGGTGGGCAGCTCCATTGTCCCGGCGGAGGGGATTACACCGACGGGAGAAGTCGGCGGAACAATGTGACCCTCCTGTGATGGGAGGGGTTGAAGGCTTCCCTGCCAATGAGGGGGGTGGTTAACTTCTCACCAACTCAATTACCTAAAGTCAGGCAGGAGCGAAGGAGTGGTAAAGGAGCGGAGGAGAATCCCCCACACAGGAATGAGTAAAAAGAGATACAGCGGAAAAGGAACGAGTGCGGTGTAGAGAGGGAAAGAGAGAGATAGAGATAAAGAGTGAAAGCAAAACAGAGACAGAGACAGACAGGAAAAGAGGGAGAGACAGGACAGAGAGCAACATACTTGAGGGGTTTTAACATGGGATTAGAGCAGGGAGGTGATGATGAAAGGATGAGAAAGAATGCAGGTCTACATGGACGTGAGAGGGATAGACAAAAATCTGAAAAGATACTGAAAGGATGTTTAAAAAAAGAAAGGACTAAGAAGTTCTCAAATGTCCTAACAAGCCTAACCGCCTCTGACTTTTCCTACATGTGTCTCGGAATCTTCTACTCTCATATGATCATGAAAAAGTGCTTTCTGTAGTAGAATAAACATGTATTTCATCACTGCTGGAACAAAACCTTGCATTTGTATCCCTTCTATTGTTCCATTCATTGTGAAATGTTCACTGTAGAGAAGCACAAAAATACCACAATCATATCAGTATCAACGGATTATAATATGTAGACAAAAAATATTGCATATTTGCATCACGCAAAATTTTCACATCAGTGCATCTCTAATGTAAAGTGCAGCAGGTGTTTTCACTCTATATGAAAAACCTGAATAAATGGAAATGTGCAAAAATGGCTAAAAAGAGCCAATTCAATGTATCAATAAGCCACACTTTCAACAAGGTCAGAAATTTTAGCATGTATCTTATAACCCCAGCTGCTAAAACTGACCACTCAGCAAAAAAATGCATTTTTGTTCTAATCCCTAAGACATGTAATCTGCTCTGGAGTTTGAGGCTAAAGTAGCAAATGAAAAAAACAATGCTTATACTGCAGCATTTAGGACGCCTACACACTTGTTTCAGAGCTAAAACACAATCTCAAATCGACTTGCTGTTGCAGTTTATGACACTGAAAGACATGTTATCTATAAAAATGGACAAAACTAAGCCGAACAGCTGAAAATAGTAGTGACAGCCACCTTCATGTAAATTTTACACAGTGTGATTGTTTCTTCTCTGGCGTTTTGCACAAAACTTACTGGTTTGGTAGAAACTTTTATTACTCGATTTCCTCTTTGCTTTAATGTGAAACTCGTCTTGGTTTATTTATTACATTTGGTCTACTTCTTGGACAAACAGTTGAACTTGAACTTTATTTATTTTAGAACAGAACACTAGTCTGGGCAGACCAACTTTTGCAGGAAGGCTCACACAGGCAGTATCGAAGTCTTGCTTTGGGCCGGTGGGACTTCCCTACACCCACCTCCCTCAGCGCCCAGTTACCCAGCACACACACACACACACACACACACACACACACACACACTGCAATCATATTGATCTTACGAGAGTGTGAGCTGTGGTACTGTCTTTACCAAGCTGCCCACCACTCCCGTCCTCTCCAACCCCATCATCTCACTCATCAAGGTTAAAGAACTCTCCAGAAAAAGAGAGGAGGTGGTGAAGGGTGGGGGTCGCCAGAATGTTATCTGACTTCATGAAAGTGACTGCCTGAGGGTCTAACTGGAAGAGAGGCATCCTCGATCTGCCATCTCCCCCCATATGTCAGCGTCCTCCCACTCAAACCCGCAGAAATAGATCAGGAAGGACGTTGAGATCGTTTCTCCGAGGGTGCCTAAAGACGGACGTGGTTCCCCACATAGCAGCATTAGCAGCAACTAAGAGAGCACTTAAAGCAACAATTTGGTAAAAATCAAATCTACTCAATTTCCCTCACTGAATGTAGGTCATCAGCCAACAGATGTTTGGTGCCTGAAGTTTGCTACTTTACTTTTGTCCTGGAGTTAATGTAGCCTTGCTAACAAGTATCAAAAACTTTAATCTCACAAATTAGCATTGAATAAACTGCAAATCTCAGCCATCACACGCTCGTCTGGTGTAAAATCTGATTTACACAATTTTACACTCACTCCAGATGCAATCAGCCATGTTTGGTATTTAGTGTAGAACTGGAGCTGCTAATCATCACACCATGGTCAATAAACCCAAAATCTACTGCTGAAATACATCCTCAAAACCTCTCTCAAGCTGTTCAAACCACATCCAGCACTTCATTAAACTGATGTAGACTTGTGCCTGTGGTTTAGGATACTGTATATCTTACTGTGGACTATCAAAATGAACAAACTCCACTGTGTAGCCGTCTGCTCTGGGAGGCCTACCTCAGGAGTGGGAGTGCTGTTCTAGAATCAGTTTTATATCAATGACTGTCATAAACACAGAGAAATCTGATTCAGTGTCAATCCTCTCCAGTCCTTTTGTTGTCGAAAATAGCTGCCTGTATCAGTGAGGTACTGTTTATTCTTTATAGCTCTCAGTAAGTTCTAAACCGCACTGACTCGTCTGCATGACCTTAATGAAGGGCTGGGTTGGTTTGAGTGGCTTGAGAGGAGTATTGATGTGTATTAAAAAAAAGAAGAAGAAGGGGGGGGGGTACTTACTGGTAGTGTTTGTTAGAAACACTAGCCATGTAGCTTCAGGTCTAAAGTAAAGAAACTACAACTATACACTGGCCGGTTGATAACATCTTAAAATTGGGTAAATTGTATTTTTTTCTAAAATATTCTTTCAATAGCTTGGCATGGTTGCAGTGTGTGAAGATTTAGGCTTGTAGTTTACACTATACTGATTCTTGGGTAGAATCTCTTGCTAAGTTTTAGCTAGATCTGCATTGTTACCGTCAGTGCAAAACATTTGAGACTCATGTTGCGTTACTTCACTACATTGTGAAGAAGGAGCATATGTGTAAATCCGATTGCTTCTATTGGAGTTCTGGTGCTGGCTGTGCTTGATGCTAATGTGGAGGAGAGTCTCTGCAAAGGGATATAAAGAAAATGGGTTTACCCACAGCATTTGCTTTGGCTTACACATATCCAAAACACACTCACACCTTGTTGCAAGATTCTGGGAGCATGCTGGCCTTAATCGAAGTCTATGTGATCTATTACGCGAGCTCTGTGTCTAACAAAGGGCTATTCTGGGCCAGAGGAGCTGCTCTCCAGCCCCACGCCAAATTAACAGGCCGTACGCTTTCCCTCATTGTGCTGGGTAATTGCCACAATGCATCTTCTCGCCCAGCTAATTAAGTGAGTCTCCCCTTTGTCTCGCTGCACTCCAGGAGCCTTTGAACAGTAGAGAGAAAGCGCAGAGGAAGCCCGCCGTTGCGGCTGTGCTTGTTTACCAAAAGAATGAGGCTTACTGTGGGACAAATGCTCCATAAAAGGGTGCGAAACGGGAAGAGGTGGGTGGGTAGGGGCGATGCGGACACACTGGGGGAGTGTACGCCACAGGCTTTAACAAGATGGCACCCATTATTGTTAAGGGAATGCTAAGAGACTGGGTGTGTGTTCTCTAATGGACTGCAGGTTGTGGGGGTCATAAACGTGTATTCAGCAAGATGAGCTCCACAAAATAATCACAGCAATAATAAAAATAATAAAGCATGCCATTACAGTTGAGTACATATTAGCAAAACAAAGGACACAAAGAGCCACTCGAGTGGGTTTAAAACAGTCATAAAATGGTTTTAGCAGCTTTTCTGCTGCGCTCACTTTAACAAGACTCTGATGAAATTAAAGCGCCGATCTGTCGGACATCACTGCATCTAATACTACTAGCAGCTTTTTTCTTCTTTGCATAATCTTAAGTACCAGAAAGAAAATAACAGAGAGACACTTGGGTGCATTTAACACATCTATAAAATGTTGCAAGTCAATCTGTTACAGATTTGAAACTGAATAAAGAAACAGAGGCTGATTTCACACTCGCAAAATACGTGTTTTCCAAGATATCTGTGTTCTTCAGCACAAGGCAAAAACAGAAAGCACTCATTGTTTTATACTTTGCTTTTATTAGCCCCTATGCCACTATAGACAGAGTTGAGGTCTCATCTACATTCCACTCTGTCCAGGAGTTGCTAGGAGAGTTGCTATGTGCTCTTGCCATCTCCTCTCCCTCTCCATTGTCTAAAGTAGCTGTCTTTCACGCTTCAACCAAAGCAGGCGGTCTAAACTCTGCTGCACTTCAGTCTAAGAAGAGACACACGTAATTCTGCAGAGCCTCACCAAATCCCTTCTCTCCCATCTCACACACACACACACACACACACACACACACACACACACACACACACACACACACACACAATCACAGTCAAGTTTCTGCCAAGGCCTTGACATTGCAGAGACACATCACAACCAAGCCAAGCACTCTAGTTTTCAAGTTAACAAAGCTAAGCATTTTGCTACGCGTGTTCACAGCAAAGCAGATGTTTTTGTTCTACCAAAAAGTTTTTGTTTTTTTTTAAAAAAGACTGGAATTTGTCAAATTGTCCAATTGACAATTTGTATATCTACTCACAAGCAGTAAATTTCTAACCGTTTTAGGTCAAAGGTACAGATAAGCTCTGTGTATAAAGTGCTGTGCAAAATTCTATGAAAATCTTAAAAGTAAGTGTCTGATTGAAAGGAGAGCACTACAAGACTTTGAAGTAAATACAAATAAACATGAATATTTTCAAAATGTAACAAGAATATTTTGTTTCCTCAAATGTCATGAATATCGTAGTTGGAGATAAGACTCCCTCTATTTAGAAATAACATATTCAATAACATACTGACATAAAATTGAATTGTAATTCAATTTGTTTTTATTTTAAATGTATTTGGATGGCCCAGATATTTTGTCATATATATATATATATATATATACATATATATATTTATGAAAAACCTTTTATATATATGAAAAAAACTATATATATATATATATAAATATATATGAAAAATCTCCATTATTTTTACATTTCATATTAAACTAACAGCTTCCCTTTACCTGAATGGTCTAATAGAAACACTTAGATTAATTCCCAACATGTTAATGAGAAAATATAAATTGTTCATTTCTAGAAAAAGTGTGTCTGCATCAACAAAATCAACAAAACATGCAATTTGATGTTTTCATGTTACGTGTGTATACACACACAGATATATCCTCTTTTTTCTGATAAGTTTCTTATCAGCAAGTCCAGTATGAGATGCTGCTGTGTTAAATTATAAGAATATTAATAATGTGAATAATTGCAGGGCTGGATGGCAGGTGTCTCTCCATGTGTGTGTGTTTGTGTCCCCCACGCTCACCGAATGCTTGTTAATTTGCAGAATCTACAACTGTTGCTCTAGAACTAGACAATGGCCCCAATGTGATCGAAATTAGTGTCAAGGTCCTCACTTGCCGCCCCCCCCACCCTCTGTCTCAGTCTGAAGGTGGCTGTGTGCACACATGTGGACGGCTCTGTCTGTCTGCGCAGCCTGAATAAATGAGCTGTGTGTATGCATTGTCCACAGACACAGGCCCAGTGTATATATTAGTGATGTGACTTGACCCTGGCCGGCCCGGGCCACTGTTTCGCCTCTTTGCCGGGTCGTGGGAAAAAGGGGAGACCTCTTTTCACAGCTGCTGCAGCCGTTGCATTCAACCAATGGAGTCGCGGACCCAGCCGGCCCCCTCCCCGCCACCCCCATTCACTCTGCAGCCTGCTGCCTTTTCACAACGCTTCCCTCCTCCTCCTCCTCTTCCCTCACTCCTTACCCACCCCCCCCACCCTCCGCCCCCCAAACATCTTCAGAAACACACCTCACTATTGAAGCGGCCCTTTTGCATGGCACTGTCAGAGAGGCCTTACACAGCCTGCCTCGACCCATTCTCTCTCTGAGAAAATCAACTGCTTCTTCAGCCTCTAAAGATGTTTCTCAGCCACAAAAAGAAAAAAAACAGCTTTTCTGTTAATACTCTAATTACTTCAAAATATCTAATATTAAATATATAGTGAAAATACAGCAAAAAATAAAAACACGAAAGCTATAGCCTAATAGTGCCATACACTAGTGCTCCACAAGCAGCAGGCACTCCCCCGTACTGCCATTCACTCATTCTGCATATTAATTTCAAAAGATTTATCTCCTATCAGGCCATATAGGCCAGCAGCTCATTTAAATCACCCTCGAAAGAAAGCCATGCAGAGTTGTTTATGCCTTAAAGCCTGGGATTTTTTTGTAGCTTTTAATTTTCTTTTAAAAAAATATCAAAAGAACTAATACGTCATATATTAATGTGTTGTAAATCACATTATAACATAAGCCACACACAATATAAGCCTCAAACTGGTTGAAATAACAACACATTACTATCCATGAAACATAAAATAATAATAGAATTGAGAAGTACTTTGAGTATTTAAGAGTAATTTGTCATATGCAAATATTCTACTATTTAAGTAAATCATATTCCAGGGAAATTTTAGGAAATGCTAAAAGCTAAGCTGTTCTCCTTCCATGCTGTGTAGATCACTGAGAGATGAACAAAATAAAGAGTTCTGGCCCACAAAAATCATAACCGGTACTGATAATGTCAAACACTCAGCACATAATGGGAGGCTGATTGGTTGTCATGCAGTCATCAAAGTCCAACACACTTTTTGCCAAGAACTAAAACTACACAGATCATGATCACAAATCAGTGGAGTGGCAGTTCTGCCTCCCAGTTCCTGAGATCGGCAGAATTTCTCACAAACAACCACGATTTTAAACCAAGACTCAAAAATCACAGACTGCTGTTTGTTTAGACTGCTGTTATATAATATATACATACAGTCTCTCATGGATACACATTTACATAGACACACACACACACACACACACACATATATATATATATATATATATATAAACAAATATATATATAAACAAATATATATATAAACAAATATATGTAAGTGTTTTACACGTGACATCAGTTTCCCCACAGACTGCAGGATGTTGAGTCATAAATACTGGACGATTAATATGATTCAAACCCAGCCTGGGCAGTATTGGGCTGTGAGTAGATCGGAGGATTATCCAGGAAGATAATCATTTAAGACCTTCTCTGAAATCGGGACATGATTGTTGCAAGGGGCAAATCGGCCTAAAAATCAGCCCGTAGTGTGGACCCGGCTTTGGCTTGAAGAAACTGCTGCACATCATGGCATGGGTAACACATTTCTTTCAGTGTCAGTTCATTCATTATTTTTACTGAATATCCAATTCATAATAAACAAACCTCAGCCTCTTTGATTTTTTAAAATTCGTTAAAGAACACTGCTGCTGGAACAAGGATTGTATCTCTGTTTGGAGTTTGTTTTTCACAAAATTTGAAAATACCAGCTGCCAACTATAACATTTAAAAATTTTCCGCTGAATGGACCAATAGAAATGCTCTAAAATGATCTAAAATTCTATCAATTAGAATTCAGCGTTACATTTTTAACAATGAAAGTGTAGAACATTTTCTTCTTATCCTCTGAATCTATGTATATTGGACATACAAGGATCTGTCCCAACAGAGACAAAACGATTTTGAGTAAAGTTTAGTAAGTAAAATTGAAAGTGCAAGTCATCTCCACAGGTTCTAGATCAGTTAAAAGTCAAGAACCATTCTGTAATCTTTCATTTTAAGAGTGCAGAGAAGATCTGGCTAGTGTATTCCAGGCATGCACAACCAGCAAGTGTGTTATTGTACTGGTGGTATTCCATTATCTACAGATTTTTTCTCTTTTATATGGAATTTGTTGAGCTATGCTGCACGCCCAGTCACTGTTTTCGCTTCTAAGCCGCTGGTTTTGATTGATCTGCATACCCCCTGCGTTCAATTCGGTGGACTGATGTGGTCGTGTTAGGCAGAGGCAGAGGCAGGGGAAGGGGAGGCTGAGACTGAGAAGTAGTTAGATGATGTGAAGTGGGGGAGATAGCCACAGGGTACTGAGTCCCCTCTGATCCTCTGCCTCTGATTCCTCAATTCAATTCTTCCTCTGGGCAAAAAGCTGGACTAGAACTAGGCCAATGTCACAGACTGTTTCTCTGGCCAGAAAGAAAAAAGAAAGGAAGAGAGAGAGAGAGAGAGAGAGAGAGAGAGGGTGAAAAAAAGAGATAGAGAGAGAAAGAGAGAAAGAGAGAGAGAGTTCTTTTGCTCCCTGACAGGCAGCCATTCTGTTCTTGATGGCCTTCACTGAGTGCTGAAGCCTGGTGTGTCTCTAAAGAAGTTCTGTGCTCCTCTAGCCTCAACTCTTACTTCCTCAGTGACTAATGCCTCAGAATACTGTAGGTGATCAATGGCTCTGGACTGTTTGCCTCTATTTCTTCAAGAAACAGGATGAGGAAGGGGAATTTCTGTCTTGGCCTGACAAATGTGACAGAATTAGGATGTCTGGTCATTTTACAAGGGCCTTGTCAGCTACACCACGTCATAAAAAAGATCACAACACATCCTTCCATTACAAAAGCAGATCAATACGACTGGAATCAATACTACAGAAACGACTCAATGTGTGCTTTGATAGTCAAAGTGCACAACATCAAACAGCCTAACACTAAAACTTGTCCAGGTATAAAAAAACGCCCTTTGAGTGTTAAGCAGAAGGCTACAGGTCCACATAGTGCTGGGAAATCAATGGTCTACACCACTAAACCAGTGCCCAACAGTTAAACTGAATCTAGTATAAAAATAGTTTCTATGTTGATAAAATTACATTTATTTAAGGTCTCTTTAGTCTTACATTGAAAAATGAATGCACAATAATATCAGAAACATATTAAACTTGGTAAATAGCTGCTAAAAAATATACATCAAAATGTTTGTTTACTTTATTAATAAGAGTTTCACCGAATACCAGATACTGTAATACACTGGAATATATAGCATAATTTGATTTTATACTTTAAAATGATTAATATCGCTTATCACTAGAGTTAAATAAGAGCACATTAGTTCACCAATAAAGGGTTTTTTTTGTGTGTGTGATAATTTAGACATACAGCAGACGTGTTTAAATGTGTTCTAAAGTGTTATGCACAATATGATGAGAGACAACAATACATATACACACATATATATGGTATTAACAGGGACACACATATATGACACATCAAACACTCTGGACACTGTGTTCACCCTGGACATGTGCTATACAAACAGCAGAGCAACCAATCAGATTGATTCATTCAGGACACTTTAAGCTCTTTGTGCTTTAACAACAGGCCCCTAAAGCGGAATACAAAAGCAATTTTTGATTTTTTTTCTAGAATTTTTGCAGATGATTAAAATACACCAATACAATATAATATAAAATTAAAACAATATCAAGTGCTCATAGGTCTTTACTATGCTCAAACTGTTTTAAGAATCAGTAAATTGCGTTTGACTGAAATTGCTGCTTGACCCTGTAGCTCCCACAGCATGCCCAATTCCCACATTCCTGTCCAGAAACCAACAATCGCATGATTTTTTAAAATTTTATTTTAACCACACACATTTAGAGACGCATCAACAATTAACACAGCCAAATAAAACTTCAGGCTCAGATGGCTGCAGTGGTTCTCCAGAGGAGCAGAAGAGGACATCAGAGGGGGAGGGGAAGAGAGAGAGAGAGAGAGAGAGAGAGAGAGAGAGAGAGAGAGAGATTCTTATGTGCTGGCAGAAGAAGAGGAAAAAAGGTGCTCATTTCTTTTTCAATCTGTTTCACAATGCATGTGTGTCTGGAGAATTGCAGCTAAAGTTCACACGGGGTGCCTGTCCCCATCTCGCAAAAAGACCACTAGAGTTGTGTGTGTATGTGAGGAGGGGGGGCAGAAAAATAGAAAAAAATGTGCCATTGAACTCTGACTTGAGATTGTGAAGCAAGAGAAGCGAGCAAGTCTGGAGTGGGCTGGGGGCGGGTGGGTGGTGGCGTGGAGAAGAGTTGGGAAGAAAAGAGAGAGAGAGAGAGAGAGAGAGAGAGAGAGAGAAAGAGATGGAAAAATTAGGAGGGTGAGGGACTGAAACACCCTCACAGCCTTTCCACAGGACCCCACCTTATCCTCACCCTGGACCACCCGGACCCCTGTCTTACTGTAAAAAGATAAGGGCCTGGACAAAAGCATTCAAATATAAATTACACACACACACACACACACACACACCTTTTCTGCCAAAAGCGAGGAAACGAACAAATTCAATCAGGGCATCATTTGGCGAAGAAGAGTGAATAAGGTAAGAGAGAGAGAGAGAGAGAGAGAGAGAGAGAGAGAGACTTAAATCTGGGGTGACCTTGATTTTCATCCCAATACACTTGTTCCTAACTAATCAAAATAAAAATGTACTCTACATAGGCTTACACGAACCTTTGGCACTGTATTTGTTATCAGTTTGTATCAACCGGCCTGTAACAGTCATGACATTTTAGCTGACAATTAACTGATAATAGTCATTAACAAAGTAAATATGACTTACTACAAGCCTGGAAATGTTACAGCACGTCAGAATATTGCTACTTTTGTTA
>JBBPDH010000036.1:8677111-8684772 GCA_037974565.1 Clupeocharax schoutedeni | reverse complement strand
GTATTGGTCTTTCTCTCAGATCTGTCTATCTATCTATCTATCTATCTATCTATCTATCTATCTATCTATCTATCTATCTATCTATCTATTCAAGCAAGGGGTCTCAAATACTAGCTATACACACACACACACACACACACACACACAGTCACTCTCTCCTTCTCCCTTTCTCTCTTCCACACACACACACACACACTCATGCTGATACACTGATACTCTTCTCTCTCACACCCACACTCACATTCACTCTCAAACACATACACTCATTCTTTTCTTTCTTTCTCTGTCTCATAAACAAACTCTCTCACACACTCTGTCTCTTTTTCTCACCCACCCATGCATTCTCTCTCACACGTGTACTCTTTCTCCTCACTCTCTTTCTCACTCGCACACACACACACACACACACACACACAAAAGCATGGTTGTCTGTACCCGCTACAAGCAAAGACAAATAGATTTACCGCAGTCTTTATCTTTGATAAAGACAACATGTACCAATTCTCATGAATTATCCACCCCCCCCCCCAATAAAAAACTGCCAGAGTTTAAAAATAGGCACAGTGAGCTCCTTCAAAATCACAGCTTATGATGTAACAGAATAAATCTTCTTATGCAACCAAAAAAACATTTGGAACAAAGGCACGTTTGATCCCTCGGATGATCCTGAATTTCAGTCCTGTTTGTGGAATTTTAAAGCACTGCATAACTGTAAAGGAGCCCAGAGGTGAAGGGGCTGCTCTGAGTGGTCTTTAATGTGAGGATGGGAGGAAGAACATCCAGCCAAGTTCACCATTATGATCATGTCAGCTCGAACAAAAAACCTTTCTGAATTCACACAAGAACATCCCGATGATCTTCTGAACTGTGGAGAACACCCTCTCCAAATTTTATCCCTCTTTATTCATTAGATGTTAAAATTATAGTCAGTCAAGCGCACTCTTCGCAGCTCCGTGTTTACTTAAAGTTTCGTTTGGACACGACAACGGTAGAAAAGAAACGAACAGAAAAGACAGAAAAAATAACTAAGATCACGTTAAGCATTAGATAAAATAACGCAATGAAGCAACTTTTTGTGTGTTTTGTGTGAGCTTTTTAAATGCTTTTCTATATTTTCAACTGTTTAAAAACACGAGCAGTTTATCATAAGGAAGTTTTCTAACATATATTTATATGCATGTGTGTTGTTTGCTTGCTTATTTATTCATCCATTTATTTATGTATTTGTTTGTTTATTTATTTATAACGGAAGCTCAAAACTTACGTAAAATACGAGACTGTAGAAGACAGAAAGACATAAGATGGAAAATGTGACCCCTCCTGTTTGATTTAAAGCACAAACTGGCGGTTGATTTTTACTCTTATTTGTAGTAATAGAGAGAGGGAAAGGCCCGATGTGGGTCTGTTACTAACAGCTTAGCGCGAAAAAAAAATCCAAACGGTTTTTTAAGAATAAACTTGGAGGCCAGTGTTCTTTAGAAAAAATGGTAAATGTGGGCTTACGATATTCCAGCGCCGTTTTTTTGTGTCCTCTCTCAAAGTCAAGGCTGATCACCCAGCAGCCTGGAGATGGAATAAAAGTGGAGCCCAGGCTCCTGTTTTTGCAGCAGTGCAGGCCTAACACTCAAAATAAAGGCCCTTTTTTCTGGTCCCTACTTAATTTTATGGGTCAGAGGCTGTTGCTAAGCTACCACTCTCAGATTCAGAAGTTCAGAAGAGAGAAATGATTGGCATTTGCTTTCAGAAGCCAAAATGAAAACTGAATGACAATTGGGGAGTTGTGGGATGGGGGAGGTTTACTCTTAAAGTCATCTTCTACTGTTAGTTGAAGTTGAATTTTTATCATCAGCTAAATGAGTTAGCTCAATTCCCCATGTTTTGATGAAATGGCCTAATTAAATGTCAGTAACCTAGTTTTTTCTCACAACCACCGTGGTGTGCATTAAACTGGGTTACTATATAATAATGCTGGCTGTCCTGAGTGATGTTTTCCACAGAACTGTTAAGATTGGCTTTGTTCATTTTGGTTTCCTATATTCATTTGCAGGCTAATTTCGCCGGCCCAACAAAAGGAGGCCATTGCAGAAGGGCAGGAATCCAAAACAGGGAGCTGGGGTGGTCCGTCGGGACACAGATTTTAATAGCACTTGCCAGACTGTAAATTAACCGTGTCAATGTATGTGCACACCCTGGCACACTGAAATCATGCCGCATAATTTTTTATTCCCCACTCAGCATTAGGTGGTGGGCCTGTATGGAGTAATTATTTTAGGCATTAATCCTTTGCTACCCACTTCTTCAGTAACTGCCACTTTCTAGCGAGTTTATTTTGTGTCTAGCAGGGCTAAGTAATCAGAATGTCACTTTCATTTGGTGACAGACGCTTTAGTCAGAAACACAGTCCATCTTAGCAGCACAGAGCAGCCCCACATCAGAATCCGAAAACTTCACTGATATGCGAGGAAATCGCTTATGCTACAACTGCACAGACACACAGAGACAAATACGAGAACAATATAAAATATAATATAAAGCCAAATTAAAACTGAATGAAAATGAAAATGCTTAGTACTAAATACGCTATTCTGTACAAACAAAATGCGGAGGTCAGTAGGGATATGGATATAAATACTAGAGATAAATAAATACAATTACAGCTGAAACTGTTTACTAACTTTAGACACACAAACAGGATCAGAGGCACTTTATGTATGAGAATAAAAACACTATGATCATGACTATAGAAGTAACAGATCCAAAAAAAATTGAATAATTGCTTGAATTAAGACTATATCCTTTATATATGTGTTGGTCACCCCCCTCACTTTCCCCCCTTAATGTATTTTTAATCTGTGGTGAAATTGAAATGCAGAGTTGGTTACATTTAAGCGAGATTAGTCGTGGACGTACACAATGGCAGCCCTGCATATGCCAGGTGCTGAGACAAGACTCCATCTGCTGGGTCCCCAGCACAGGCCCAGACACATATTAATGTGGGAAAACGTCTGGGGCTCCTCTCAGCCAGACAGGCAAGGCAGGCCTGCACCTCCATCTCCAGGCCCTGTTTATATCATTCATTTATGAGGTTACGTGTCTGCGCCATATGCAGTATGTGTGGGGTAGTAATCTGACATAGTGCAGCCACAGTACTATCAATGTTAATGCTAAAAAAATAAAGAAGTGTCTTAACGTGGATGTTTTCAACATTAAGAGTTTGATCTTTTTGCGCTGCTTGCAGTAATAAAATCTAGCATCTCTGAAATGGCAACTTCAGGAGAAGAGAGAAGCTTCTTAACTTTGATGTAATGAGGTTTTGTTTCTGTTCTATTGGTCCATAAATGAAGAAGTGTGCACACTGTAAACAGCATTTAGTGTTTTTAAATGTGTTAAATATGACATATTTTGATAGAACAGTGACAATATTCAATATATCAGTATGGTTTCGTCATTTCTGTACCATTTTATCACCATAGCTGTTAAAACCTTAGGCATAGAGTCGTTCAACAAATCCGTGAGCTGCACTCTAAATGCATCTGGATGGCATTTCACATTCAAATAACACAGCAGTTCTGGATTAATCCGTATATAAGTATCTCGCTATGTGTCTCACTCGGTTTGATACCCAGCACATAACTGCTCACAATGGTTCATGATGAGGCTAAAAAGTGCAATGAATGGCTGAAGGACAACTACAAAAGCACTGGAGGAAGACATTGATAGGAAATACAAAGCAAATGTGCTTGTTTCTACAAGGTCATGGGCAAGTGCACGATTACTGTGCGCTTAAAAGTTCTGTCTATTCCCACAGTGTAGACTCGCAGACTTTATCTGTATCTTTAATATGAAACAGCAAGCACAGTCGTGTGCATATCGCAGGAACGAGTTAATAGAATGTAGAGTCCTTTATGTCACATGACCAATGGCAATGTCAATCAGTTATATAAATAACTCATATTTTAAAAGGACTAAAAAGGCCTGCTGAAGTCTAGAGAATGCAAGAGAAAGGGAATGAATGACAGTAATGGAAGGCTGTATCTTCAAACATTACAGAGACTCCTTAATGTTTGAGCGTACAAAAAAGATCAGACACCATTAATTACTGGCAAATAATAGCTGTACAGTTTTTATTGTACATTATGTCTACCGAACAGACAGTTCTGCATTCAGTAGAGTTGGTTTGATGCCTCTCTGGGCCTTATGAAAGGAAGGATTGGGGGTCATATATAGATGCAAAGCCAAGCCCCCAGTGTTGAAATCACAGTCTTCAATTAACTACTACAGTTTCCAATTCAGTCCAGCTCCCCATAGGTGCTGGGGATTTTGCAGAATGTAATGGCATGACTTGCAGAGATCCACACATCTCCGGTGATCCCAAACCCAGCCATCCTTCATACACTCTAACACTTCATGAGCGCCTGAGTCAGTTTGCTCCCAGTCTGTGAGCAGCATCCTCGGTTTAACTGATTTATTCCATTTATTCACCAGCATCCCACAGGGCCTGCAATATGACACCACTTGACAACTTTGTGAGGAACTACAGCCGCATGGGTTACAGCTACACCGCCGAAAAAAACACACATAATTCGAAAAAGCTTCACACACACACACACACACACACACACACACACACACACACACACATACACACATTCTTAAACATTACAGAGAGCCCTTAATGGTTGAGCATATAAAAAGACTAGGCATCGTTAATTATTTGCAAATAATTGCACATACACACACACACAGACACCCTCGAATATTACATAGGGTCCTTAATGTTTGGGTATGCAAAAATGCTCAATACAAAATTGCTGGCAAATACTAGCTCTTTCACACACAATAACACACACACACACACACACTAACATACAAACACGCAGAGAGTCGTTAATGTTTGAGCGTACAAAAAAGATTTCATCATTAATTACTGACATATAATGGCAAATAAGAGCACACGCACACACGCGCACGCAAGCACACACACGTCCCTGTTCTATACTCTCCGACATACGTAGAAGTAGGTGAGTCACGTGACACCCCACGAGTGGACCAATAGGCTGAAACACGTTGCTTTTAACCCATTTCTACTCGCCCCAGGTCCACGCGACGGAGGAATGTGGCCCAGGTCCTTCACATACACACACACACA
Source organism: Clupeocharax schoutedeni (assembly GCA_037974565.1). Taxonomy (NCBI): domain Eukaryota; kingdom Metazoa; phylum Chordata; class Actinopteri; order Characiformes; family Alestidae; genus Clupeocharax; species Clupeocharax schoutedeni. Next base: position 8,679,623 of record JBBPDH010000036.1, on the reverse strand, counting down.
CACACACACACAGACACCACATCTCTTCATCAAATCCAGCCGTTAAAGTACATGCACGATCATACACACTCATGCATTGATGGTCTTATACAGGCATGGGGGAAAAGGAACGCGCAATATGAACATAACACACACACACACACATTTACACACAAACACACACACGACGTTGCACTGCGTTGCATTCAAAATCAGCATTTACACGAACAGTTATCCTACCTGAATCCCTCTCGCTGCCTATCGGGTTCCCTGCACTCCTCCTCATTCTCCTCTTCCTCATCCTCACATCCCTCGCTCCGTCCTCTCTTTTCGCTTCTCACCCATTCCCCTTCTCCCTCTTTCCTTTATACCTTTTTCTTTTTCTCCGGTCGTGCCTGAAGTCAGTGGGATCAGTTTCTACATTCGGTTCTCTAGCTTTATGATATTGCATAAACTCATACAGCTAGATAACCAAAGACAGAAACTCACCCGAACCTCTTAAAGGGACCGGATGCAGCCTCTTGTTGTGGTCACATGGAGCTCGTGCACTCGCCCGGCTGCACCTCGTTCGCTCGCGCTCGCAACGCGCGCGCGCACACATAAACGCACACACACACGCACATGCACATATACACACATGCTTGGACACATTCACATGCTCGCACATCCTCGCGCAAAAAGACCTGACACCATTAATTTCTGGAAAATAATAACAAATAGTTGCACACACATATAAATACACACACATGCACACGTACAGACACGCGTGGACACACGCGCATACACACACTCTTGCTCTCTTTCTCTCTCTCTCTCTCTCTCTCTCTCTCTCTCTCACTCTCTCTCTCTCTCTCTCTCTCACACACACACACACACGTGGACAAAACACAACGCTACACTCACGCGGGACGTGTTAAAGCCTCGCAGCCCTGAAAAGTGAATAACGCTTCGACCACGCGTGTGTAGGAGCTCGCGGGGTCTCTCTTGTGCAGCGAGGCCTCGAAAATACTGGTGTGTGTGAAAGAACCAAACACTAAACACTATTAGAAAAAGTAGATAGGAGCCTAAAATCCCTCACCACGAAAAGGATTTTATTATTTCATGACCAATATAGAAATGTCAAGAATTAAAAAGAAATGTCAAGAATTAAAAAGTCCTCCAGTACAGCTCTTGCACAAAACTGAAGTTTGTAATACATCTCTTTTTTGATTCATTTGGTCTAGAGATGAGGACGTGAACCAACACAGCTTTCAGTTGGTTACTATTTAATTAAGAAGCTAAAAGAACCCAGATGGCCAAGACTTGGTGTGGATGAATGGACCTGAGCCTCTAAATTCACATGCAGACATTATGTAATAAAATGATTTACTATAAAAAAAAAAGGAGTCACAACACAATGTAAATTATTAGAAAATATGAAGGACTAAATGAGATGTAAAATAAGATAAATACAATAATTCTTGCTTCTAAAAACAAAAGTGACCCCTTTCCATTATAAATACAGATAAATGTATTACGGATTGAAAATACTGATTAATCAGTCAGATAAGATTACATTACATGTGAATATAAATATGAAAATAAGAACAGTATTGTGTATAGTAGTGAAATTTAAGGACTGTATAGCCTACTTTATGGTGGGCCTAACTCCCACTACACAACCCTCCAAGCCTTTTTACCATTAAAAAACACAACACGGCCCTCTAAAACCCTTCACCGATGAATAAATAAGAATTCATTGCCTTAATTACAACACTACAATTACAACACTGTAATGTAAGCAAATATAAATGGAGCTAGACCTCTGATTTTTAGCCATGTAAGACTATTTGTCACATTTTAGTTCAGTGTTTAAGGCCTCTGAATCCAGAGCCTCAGCCTGCATCCCTGTAGTCTGGGGCTCTGGCTGATGTTCTCAAAAAAGGGCCCAGAAATTAGTGTAATACTAAATAATGCCATTTATGCACCCAGGAAGACATTATCAATGGTTTATGTGGTTCAGGCGCCTTCTCCTCTCTACGACGTTGAAAACAAAGTCCAAAACGTGTCAGGCATTAAAAGAACCAACAACACACAACTTCCATGACTGTCAGAACAGATCGGACCTCAGCAGATCTCTGCAAATAAGGAGAGCAGGGCCGAAGATAAAGTTTACACACTAAAACGCTCTAGTTGCGAAACGTCCAGGAGCAACTAAGCAGCCATTCATTTAGCCTGACAACTCTTACAAGTACTTGAAAATATATTTCCTGTTTTTTTATGTATATAAAAACTTAGTGCAGATTTTTTCATTCAAATAAACCACAAGACACACAATTAACTCCCAACGGCCAGTATCAGACTGCAGTTTATCGAGAAATTAGAAAAATAAGAAACAGGTATACTTACAGATTATTTGTCTCACTATAGAGCTCCTTTTATTTTATGTTAGTCCAGATGTGCATTTTAAATACAAAAAAAGACATTTCTGACTCAAAAAAGCACAAAAAGCCCCCACGAAGCTCGATTTGCCCCCTTTCTACTGCTCGTTGCG
>JBBPDH010000036.1:8667111-8672111 GCA_037974565.1 Clupeocharax schoutedeni | reverse complement strand
AATCTGGTTTGACTCAATCAGTCCTCCATTAAATTAAATTAGGAGCTACTGATGGAATTTCAAACAAATACTTTTTTCCTGCTTTCTCGTTCGTTTGAATTTATTCTAATGTTAAGACACAATATCACACGCTGAGAAAATGGCTTTAAACAGTTTGCATGCGTCCCTAAGACTTTTGCTCAAAACTGCAAGTACACCTCAAGTCTGACTATTAAGCGATACTCACTCTTTATTTTTTATTGGTCGGAGTCCAACAGACAAGTGCTAATCCAAGAGGCAGCAAAGAAGCAGCTGGTGAGTTCAAGCTTTTGCTGTTTTTTTAAGCAACAGTAAAAAAAAAAATAATGACAATAAAATAAAATAGAAGACAGCTTAAAAAGTGGAAACTTTTCTCGGACGCTTTTGAATGTCAGGAACAAAGCTAGGATTCTGTACTCAAGTCCCAAGTGTCCCATGCCAAGCATCTCTTAGAGTCTGGAGGAAAGAGTTTGGTCCTGAAGGTGAAAACTCAACACCGCTCACGGTGAACCCCTTCCCACCTCCCCACACCGTGCACTGATGACTGTTACTCCAAATCCTGCGTGGATGATCCACTTAAAGTTCCTCCCAGCATGTTTTTCTCCTCGCTATAGCTTGGGTGACATGTGCAATGCACCAGAGAGAAAGGGGGGCACATCATGTCGAATTGAGCATTACATGAGCTGCATTAATGCAGGACTGACCCATTAGAAGGTTCCCTGGACCAAATAACAAAACGGTGGAGCCTGGAAACACCAAGAAACTTCATTCATGGTTAGCTTTTGCCTTGGTTGCACACATCCCTTCATTATAACAGGACGGAAAGGAAGATTGTGGGGAAATAAATGCAACATCCTGATATGAGAACAGCAGCTGGAGGTCAGGTGCAGCCAAAGTGAGGTAAAAATCCAAAGCGATGACCGCCGGTGGGTATAAAGCTCCTCGACGTCAGGTGGCTCAAGGCAAAGCGTGAGGAGTGAAGAAGATGAATCTTTAGACTGAGGGGAGGTCTAGTGAATGAGGAGGGTTTGGTGGTTTTTCCAGTGCAGGTTCACACACATACACACACACATACACACACACACACACACACACACACCATGCAGTGTAAAAGCAGAACTTAAGTAATCTCTTCTCTTTAAAATACACACACCATTATACAGCTGCTTCTGCATCAGTCCAGTGACTTCAATTATAAGTCAACACACACCCTTCCTCTCTCACTCTCTCTTTCTCTCTATCTCCATCTCTTTTTCTCAATGTCTCACATTTTGTCTCAGATTTTTTCAATGTCTCACATTTTCATGTGTGCATAAGCGCTCATATGCTTACACACACATGAAAATGTACAACGTGTGGTGTCACTACATTCTTAAATAAGAGGTTGTATTGTAATATATTTTAAATATTATACTTTCTGTATGGTCAGATACACACACAAAAGTGTGTGCCCATTTGTGAATGGGCACACACATTCACAAACTCTCTCTCTCTCTCTCTCTCTCTCTCACACACACACACACACACAGGGACACACAGCACGTGAGCAGGACCTGCTATCTGGATCATTGCTGAATCCCCCAAGTCCACACATCCTCGCTGTTCCTGCATCCTTATACGCTGTGCGTGTGTTTGTGTGTGTGTGCGTGAGTGTTTGTGTGTGTGTGTGTGTGTGTGTGTGTGTATGTGTGTTTGTATGCGTGTGTGTGAGAGAGAGAGTGTGTGTGTGTAACAGAGAGAATATGTTTTTATGTGTGTGTCTCAGTGTGTGATCGTGTTTGTGTGTGTGTGTGTGTGTGTGTGTGTGAGAGAGAGAGAGAGTGTGTGTGTGTGTGTGTTTGTGTGTGTGTAAGAGAGAGAGTATGTGTGTGTACGTGTGTGAGTGTGTGTGTGCGCGCAGTTTCTGTCCTGCCGAATTGCTCCGCGCGCCGGCAGTGCGTGCTGACGTCACGGCCCCGTTACTACGAGGTTTAACTGATGAAGAGGCGCGCGAGGCTGTTAAAACGGATTATTTTCTCTAATAAAAACACGGACTGTGTTTAATCCGGAGTGGAGCCGCAGCAGCAGCACTGCCTGCAGATAACACTCCCTCACTCTTACTGTAGTTTAGAACAGTCCTCAGCAACACGGATATACTGAACATACTACTGAAAGAAAGAATGCTATAGAGAAATTCTTAACATAGGCCTAAATACTATATAGAAATACTATAGAGAAACACATTAGATACATACCTTAGTTAAATACTTTAGAGAAACACTACAGAGACAAACCATACAGATAAACTATAAGACATAAATATTACACATAAATACTAGAGGAATAATACTGAGAAATACAGACAGATATCTCTCAGAAAATCTACAGAGAAATACCCTTGGGTACGTACTTTAGAGAATTTCCACATGGAAATACTATAAAAATTAGATACATACTAAAAAGAAATGCCACAGACAAATATAGAGTCAACAGAATCCCTGTGTGTATGAGGGGAAGGGGGGGATGTACAAAACACACAATATTTGTGTCACAGGAGGTGAAATACATTATTCTAAAGTAAATAATTTTTCTATACGAAAATTTTACGATAGTGTTTTTTTTGTATTTATTACTTTGTATTTTTTAAAAATATGTTAATGCATGTGTCAAAATATTACACAAAATTAAACCTCACACCTACACGTGTATGTAATAAAAAATAATAAAAAATGGATGATTCTTAACATGAATATGTCTGTTATTATCATTGATGACAACATCAGCAATGATAATAATAATAATAATAATGTTCTGAAATGTCATTAAACAAATCTGTTTTCTGTACGATGCTATATATATTTTTCTTTCACTGATTTGAAAATATATTTTTAAAAGTGTTTTTGAATGTATTTTATAACAGCAGTTAATACTGAAGTTAATAGAAAAATAAGAAAACGCTTTTCAATATTTTAGATTATTTGCAGTTTACACGGGCAGATATAAATAAACTAATACATAATATGATAAAATATATAAAAACATTGGCTAATTTATATACATATATATATATATGTGTGTGTGTGTGTGTGTGTGTGTGTGTGTGTGTGTGTGTGTGAAATTACGAGCTCGAAACGGAACAAAAGGCCGAAATAACAGGACAGAGGTGAAAAGCTTTCAGAGAGGTTTTAATGTCTTTTCCACACGTTCTCGTGTTTGTAGGTCACAGTGTCCCCTTAGTGTCTGGACTTGAATGACGCGTTTACATACATTTTCTTTTGTTTTCGTAGTTCATGGATTAAGTCGTTTATCTGCTTTAAACTGTAATACATCTTTTTTTATTTGCAGGACAGTTTACAGAGCTGTGCGCGTGAACCTGCAGTTAATGTGCTCTGATGTGGAAACAGCGCCACCTGTCTGCAGGAAACATCACAAGTGGCCTCCATAAGCAGAAACCTTCTCCAAACACCTGCTCCACCTGCTCCAGCTCAGCCACGTCTTCTGACGAGTCAGATCAGTTTGAGCAGGTTTAGGGACTTCGGTGAAGACCCAAAAAGTATCCAGTTTTATTTAATTTCAGCTTTCCGAAAAAGCACGTGAAGATGTACAAAGATCTACAACACCTCTTTCAGCTTTCTGCTGAGTTTTTTTTATGTATATAAACCAAATTTAGTATACGCATATGGAGAATGTATCATCTATCTGTGAGAGAGACAGAGAGAGGTATACCGCATATATGGATGTAGCCTACATATAGATACTGTATACTAAATACTAGATATTTATTGGAATGGAGAGAATAGAAGTTCAGCTCCTTTGTTAACTGAGGTATATTTGGCAGAGGACAATATTCCATTATGTATTATTCATTATTTATTATTACAGCGCTCTTTTGGACAGAGGGAATGGCGTAATGTTGAAATTTTACCTGTTCTTGAAACTCGTGGGTTAAAAGCCGCTACAGCCCGCCATTCCACACACTGACCCCGACTCAAACAGGCGGCAAAATCTCAAATAAACCACCTAAACCTACCGCTCAGTGTTTTTGGGCGGTGTGAACGGTGTGAACGGATGCAGTGCAGTATTATCGAGTCAACTTTCTTCATATATACGGTTAATGCAGGATCTGAACTTCTCTATTCTCCATTACAATAAATATATTTTCCCCGCAAAATTCCAACATTTAATGTAATTAATTTTTGTATTACTGCAAAAAGAAGCAGATATTTTAATTAATTTTGACTCGTGAAATAAAAGCTGTGGCAAGGAGTTTACGTATTATTTTAATTATTTGTTTATTGTTACTATTGTAGGTGTTGTTGTTATTATCATTATTTATTTGTTTGTTTATTTATTTGTTTGTTTATTTATTTATTTAAGAACGTTTTCACCCCACACTAAGCCAAGATTCAAGCTTTAATTGGTGACTTCTTTTAAAGGTTACGTCATATGGAGGATCTTTGGGCTGTAAAGAGTTTACCACTCCTTTCCTTTACAATAAATGTTTTTTTTTTTTTTCTTTCTCTTCATTGAGGAGGTAAAACTAGCTGCTCTTCTGTAATAACCCATTATTTTTAGGCTCTTCTTAATATGAGAGATGAAAGATATGAACGAGTAAATAAGTGGAGGATGAAGAACTGTAAAATAATAATAAAAGAACGTTCGAAAAACTGCAAACTGAAACGTGCGCGTGTGTGAGTGCGTATGTCTGTGTGTGTGTGTGTATGTCTGGGTATGTTTGTGTAAGTGTGTGTCTGTGAGTGGGTATATCTGTGTATGTTTGTGTATGTGTGTGTGTGTGTGTGTGTGTGTGTGTGTGTGTGTGTGTGTGTGTGTGTGCGTGCGTGTGTATGTATGTGTGTGTGTGTGTGTGTGTGTGTGTGTGTGTGTGTATGTGTGTTTGTATGCGTGTGTGTGAGAGAGAGAGTGCGTGTGTGTAACAGAGAGAATATGTTTTTATGTGTGTTTTAGTGTGTGATCGTGTTTGTGTGTGTGTGTGTGTGTGA
>JBBPDH010000036.1:8594707-8612565 GCA_037974565.1 Clupeocharax schoutedeni | reverse complement strand
CTTTTAAACTTCTGAATAAAGTGTGTGCCGACGTAAAACTAAGAAGCTGTCGAAAAGCAGAAGCGAGCGGATATTACATATTTGTGCGCATGCGTAGTCAAAATTGGGTTTGCTGTCTAAATCGGGTAGTGACGGGCACACAACTGGAAACACTTCAGGAATCTCGAAGTCGTCATCTGATTGGTTGAATTTGATCGGATTTCCGGGAGGCGCGAGAGTCACCTTTATTTTCAGTCCGCCGGGAAACAAAGCGCAGACAGTAATATTTCTCTGGTAGCGCCATTTGTACTCAGTTAAACAGAACAAATACTGAGTGTCCATAACTGTTGACTGCTTAACTTCACTTGTTTTCTTAATGAAAGGAAAGTTTTGGTGAAAAGTTTTCAGCCCTCTATACACGCTAATTCCTTTCTACAACCCTGGGGCTAAGGCTAAGCCCCCCTCCTCTTTCCGTGCTAGTGACGTCTCTGTTTCAGAGTAGGTATACATCCGCAAAAATATCAAGGTGAAAGTCATCATAGCTTGTGAATAGTCACCCAACTTTGTGAATAGATTAACGGCGATCATTTTTTATCGTCTGATAAGAGTCTCACATTAGCTCAGCACGTTAACGCCGATAACGGCCCACCACTAATATATATATATATATTTTTTTATTATATATAAAATAACCGGGGGAAAAATCAAAGCAGACTTAAGTGGGGGAAAGGGGGTGGGGGTGTTTCACCCTTTGTTTCTAGGGAATCTTAGAAGAAATTGGTCATGTGAGCACACATTTTTGAAGAGTCAGCCATTTTGCCCATCCTGCAAAAAAGAGAGCCTTATTGCATGAGAGATAAGCACATTTAAGGATTTAAAAAGTTTCAAAACATTTCACATTTCACACGTTTTAGGGCTTTGGTAACCTACACTATGAGTCTATACAGCTAGCATGATGTTGGTTCAAAACTCCTAGATGATGCATTTTTCTCCAAAATAGTGGGGTTGGGGTGATTTGTGCCAAAGGGCCTGGGGGAAAGCTGTGTCAGTGGAACAACTTACCCGCAGTTAAGAATTTTTAAACATATTATTTTATTGTAATTGTACATTGTATTCTTAATTTTAGACCAAAAATATAGATATAAAAAGTTATAAAACAGGTTTCCACTCCTGGGCTTCCACTCCTCTAGAGGACATGGACAGAGCAGTGAAAGATGTGGACAAGAGGAAGTCCATTCATCAGGTGGCGAGGCAGATTAACATATGCAGGATGACATTAAAACATTACATGGAGAAGAAAAAACTGATGGAAAAGAAATAAGGCTAGGATATAAACTGGACTTACCAGTCAATTCTTTGAGGAACATATGGAGAAAGAGCTGGCAGAACATATAAGAACATCCCATGAAATGCTGTGAACTGGCTTTTGAGTACTCATAATGAAATGACAGATATCCCTGCAAGCTGGATAAAAATGATAAAGCAGGTTAAGTGTGCATTTATTAAGAAAAACTAATAGGGAACATTAATAATTATTTCCCCAGGAAATGCTCATTATGATTTATCACCATGCAGATAGTTCACATAGAAGCAAAAGTGGGTACTTATTTAAAGCAAATAGCTTCAGTGTGCTAATAATGCTAATAAACGTTTAATTTTTTTTTAGGATGTGATTGGTTTGCAACATGCCACCATTTGTGACGCCACACTCCTGAAGCCTCTCTTAGTAGAGCTGCTGCCATAATAGGCACAACATGGGGAGATGGGGACATTTGATGTTGTAAAATTGCTTTAAATAAACCTTAAATGAACATTTTTGTATTGAATTTATCTAGCATTTATACAGAATTTTATACAGTTTCTGATATCAAAACCTAATGTTTTACTTCAATAATCAATGGCACAATTTATTCTCTCCAAGTTTGCCACAATATCATTTTTTTCAGAAAGCTATATTTCATATATACTATATTTCAGATCCAAAGAGGTTGTTCTCAGGGATGCACCACATCCTGAAATATATGTACATATTTTCGTTGGAAGCATTTCTGTCATTGTCTCACTTTAAGTAAAAATTGGAACATCTCACCCCACTCTCCCCCTACATTGCACTGGTATTTATACATCTATACATATGGCATTTCATTTTTATAACTGTTTTTATTCTGTACTTTTTGTGCACAGTGCTTTGTGAGTCTTTTCTGAAAAAGGCACCATATTAATAAACCGTGTATACCAATTGTCCTTACAGAAGAAAAGCATTTAATATGTGAAATATGTTAAAAATGCTGTAGGGAAAAAAATGCGGGCTAAGCCCTAAGACTTTGGACTTATTCTGCTGAGGGCAATCCCATATGTATTCCAGAGCCTCATAACATTTGTGATTAAATATTTATTTTAGTGGGTTTTGGGAACTAAGGCACTGGCCAGAGCACTGTGCACTTGCAGTGTCGGTGCGATGGCTGGAGTAATTTTGCTGCCTGAAGGGGGTGAGGACTTTTTTTTTTAACAGCCTGTTTGCAGGAATCCAACAGAAAAAGTTCATTGTTTTTTTGTTTAATCTGCAAGGGGGTGGAGGTGCCGTGTGTTGTAAACCAGTCGGCATCACATGCTCCGTCTGAGCTGCGACAGAGGGCACGACTGAGGAAAAACTACCCAAACAACTACAGGAAAGTTAGAAAGGAGGACTGGGGGGACGGCTAGCCCGTCTCGAGAAGTCTCCTCGCGGCCATGTCCTACAGTCAGCGTGCCCTAGTGGTGCTGGCCCTGCTGGGCGTCCTGTCCTCGGTCATGTCCGTCCTGTCCGTGTTCCTCATCTTCCAGCTGCAGGCACGTCAGGGCCACGAACAGGACTCTCCGGGGGTCGTTCCCACCGGCGTCTCGGCCGTGCTGATGCCCGTGGCCGTCGTGCTGTCCGCCCTCTCCCTCACCCTCAACTTCAGCTCCGTGGTCGTGTGTCTCCTGCACAGCTACTTCACCACCGAGATCTGCCGAGGAGAGGAGGACACGCAGAGGTACACCAGCACTCCCACTCACACTGCATGTAGGAAGACCCCCTAGGCCCGGGACCACCATAATCGAGCTCTTAGAGAGCGGATATAATTATCTTTATTCATGACTATATGACTGTAGTCGTGAAAATGCACACAGTTATAAATCCTATATGTATATACATATTGTTGTAATATAATAGTAAGATAATTATATTATCTTAATAACGCTATTGTTTATGTTGTTTCATAAACGATAAACTAGAGAGAGAGGGGGAGAAAATTACATCTTTGAAACGGGTTTGTGTGTGGACGTTTGTACTTCTTTTATATCATTATAACTTCAAGTTTATACATTAAAAATACTACTCTGTAAATGATATTGAAACGTTAGATATATTTCAAGCTTTAGATGAAAGACTGAGTAAACTTACAATAACTAATATCCATAAAGCCTGGCTTTAATTCAGTTAATCAGTTAAAATCGTATCTCAGATCCAGTAAATGCATGATTGTTTTTTATGCCAAATACTTAAAAGATCTATTAATATATTTTAAATTACATTTTTAGATAATAATTTACCTTCTAATTATTGATTATTAATACCCTGAAAACTTGATAATGCCAATCATTAATCTTTTTAAGTATTTTGCATATTAAATACCTCAAAACATTAATATAAGAAGTGATTCCACTATTGTATATGAGCCCAAAAGCTAAACTACTATATGTACTATTCAGTTATTTATGCATGTTATATGGACGCTTATCTTAATGAAGTACTAGTTGACTTTAGTCATTCGTTCTCAGAGGGATGTTGGCAGTCTGGTTATATTTAGGAGCAGAACTATAACTAACTTCATGTTTGTCTCCTCTTATAGGGCTGACTGGTTTCTTTTGCATAGCAGGGCTGTCCGGCATGTTGCCATTGGTTTGTTCTGCCTAGGGATCTCCGTTTACCTGGGGGGTGAGTGACGTCAGAGGAGATTGTTAACAGTTTCAGTCAGAATTCACTCAGTTTTCTTCTTAGCCACTTTAATGACATGATTAAACGTACAGCTTAAAAGCAATGTTAAATTAATCATAAAAACTCATGTTATCATCATGTTAAGTGTTAGCATTCCTAATGCAGTAATACAGTGCAACGTTTCAGCGGTATGTGAAGGTATTTATGTGCAGCCGAGAACAATCCCTTCCTTCATGCCAGTGACAAAATACTGTAACTGAGGACCTGGCAAAGCCCTCGCTTTCATTCCAGTCCAGAGCCGAATGCCAAAGACCTGAAATCCAAGAAGAATCACGGTCTTAAGAGTGGGGTTCACCTCGGACCCTAAGTCCACTCAGCAACTGCATTTCATATCCCAGAGCTCTGCTTCTCACCACCATCCCTCATTATACCTGGATCCACAGCTCTTTTCCTGTAGAACATGAATGAAAGAAAAAAAAAAAAACAGCCCAATTGAAAAACAGCACAGATAGATCCACTACATTTGTCCAAAATGTAACTGTTTTGCATTTAATCCGGTTCCTTTCTACATTCACAGCAATGGCGATTTACATGCTCCTGGTCTTTGAGATTGAGACGGGAATAGCCAGCATGTGTGTCCTTTCCTCTGGTGTACTGGTGCTGCTGGTAATAGTGGCTCACTCACTCTTCCGGGCCGCGCGCACAGCCAGGCGTTTCCGCAACCAGCATGTCAACACCGTGTACCAGAATGACCCTGAGAGCAGCCCTGGCATTCACGCATCAGAACTCAGCTTCAGAGAGAAGCCCATGAGGCATCTCAGCCAAGCCAGCATGCATTGCCAGTTCCCCTACACACCCTCCACTGAGCCCAAACAAAAGTACTCGCCCTCCAGCGGCCCACAAAGCCACTCCAGTGAAAGAGAGGCCTACAGCGGCACCGGAAGTGGTCGGATGCACAGGACCCTGTCTGCCGAGTCTGGATTGCTCCACACACAGGCCAAGCCCTGGAACGGTGTCAACAATGAGATGAGAACTGTGCTGGCTCGCAAAGCCACAAGCAAAGACTCCACATTAGTGTAATTACTGTAAGCAGCTGTTGCTCCTCGAAGTAGACACTTTTAGAGTTAAATCTACACTAAGCTGCCAGCATGGGTTTATCAAATAAATTCTATATCTAGGTTTACCTCATAGACTGTAAAGTACCCCAGTAGTACTGCACTGTTTCATGTTTCTCTCTAATTCACACATTAATGATGCTGCACTGAATCATCCCAGGACTACACAAAGAAAGCCAGAGCACTCGGTTGCCATATCTGGAACCTCTGCAGTAGATCATCAACACTAAGGATGGTGGCCTGTTTGTAAAACACTAAAAATGTGTCACTCATGAAACTAAACACATAAAAACAGTGTTCATTCTAAACACACAAGACAGCACCGTTAACAGAAAAAAAAAAGAATGTATACAAGTAGAGACGAGCAATACGGAAAAAATTACATTGCAATGAATGTTTATGTTTACAACAGATTTTTTTTACATCTGGTAGGTTGGAACAAAAAAGTGATTTAAACATTTAAAAAAATAATATAGAACAAAAAGAGGCACTAAATCTAGTTAACTAAGACCAATTAAACGGGTCAGCAACATTTTTTTTTGGAATCATCAGAAACTGTTTAAATATTTTCAGTGCAAAGTCAGACAGGCGCACACTGTGGCATAGATATAAAAGCTTAGCATATGATTATTATATGCTAATTTAACCAACTATCATGCAATACATCTCAAAAACTGTATGTGCGGTAAAAACTAAACAGATTTGAAATCAGCAAGAAAAACACTACAAAACCCCACATAAACTGATGATTTTGACCTGTTGACTTGTGTTATGCTCTGTAATAAAACATGCAGCTGGACAGTGTTCTTAAAGTGCCATCAGTATTGATATGCTTAGAAAAGTGCAGTATCACATATTGTGGGGTTATTTAAATCAAGATAATGATGACTGCCATTTTATTGCCCAATAGGTCATTCACATTTTTTTAATCATTATTTGAATTTTCTAGTTCCATTTGTTGAATGAATAAACACAAATGTGTGTAATGTGTTATTTAAAGTAACATTCTCCATCCAGTTACCATTAAGCTCAAAAAGGATCTGAAGATTTTTCTTAAACATATGATTTAAGAAGCCATACCTTACAATAGCTGACAATGGAAACAAGTACAACTAAAATGATTTTATTTGTGCTACACATCAGAATGTTAATAGAAACCGTATTTTTAATTAACCAAGGAAGAAGAAAGGAGCTCCAAAACCTATGTAACTGAAGTATTGGACCTCAGGAAGCGGCACTGACCTTGGCAATAGATTTCCGTGTGTCAGGATGACGTGGAAGAGGCATGTGATGGAGGGTCATTGTGATTGGGTGCAGGCTTCACACCACTAAAGCAGCATGCATTGACCGAAAAAGAAAATTAAACAAATCTAAAAGTTTCATTAGGCCAAATGACAAACAAGAAAACAATGTGAAATCAATTTTGCAAATAACAGAATGTGACTGTGAGATAAAAGCCATACTATCATTGGCACTTAACAGAGGTAATAAGACCATGAAAGTCATTCCCAGTTTGTAAACCCAAACAGCCATAAAGTGCCTTTTGGTGAAGAGAAGCAAATAGAAGAACTCAAATCTAAATATAAGCTCACATGAGGTGGGATGTAATGAAATTGAGCCATTGTTTGATGTGATCAGCCACTGTTTGACGAATATTTGAACTACCTGCGTCCTTGAGCGCTGTTGATCTGTTCTCTCACTGAGATGGCCTGCTTCAGCAGTCCATCAATGTTTTTAAAGTACAGGCTGCTGTTGGCCATGCTTCTCACCGCACTGTGAATATAACAGGGGCAGGTCACATTACCTTTTACAGTGAAATGTTTACACAGCCCTGTGGTTTACAGATAATCAAACTATTACCTGCATGCATACTCCACGGTATAAATTGCTCCTTGACTCTGTTCCTCCGAGCTCTGCATGTCCGTCTATAGAGAGTGAAAAGGAATTCTTATTACCATCAACAACTGACAGTATCCAATTCATGTAAAACGTAGCTCCGTGGAAGGAGGACATTGGCAAATTTAAATGAAGGTTAACAAGATTTTAATGTGTGCTGCATTTTCTAAATATCCAGGATATTAATCCAGAACATTCTTTGCAGGGTTAAAGGAACACTACAATTAATTTTTTTTAATCATAAAGCATTATTTAAGGTAAGGAATGAAAATTACTTTTTTGTCTTCAAGTGGGCACAGAACTGCATCCAGATACAAATGATCTTTCAGTTCTTGGATGATTTTTTACTTTTTAACATACATACACATACACATACACACACATATATGACTGTTTCCAACCTGTCTACTGTTACTGTGCTTTAAATGGCAGTGGCAAAGTGTGTCTTAAATATCAAAAAGTAAGGCGGAAAAAACACACCTCTAAGATTTGTTGGACATTTGTTTAATGGATTTTGGTACAACATGCTTCTACTGAATTAAAAAAGACTTTCTTTAAAAGCCTTAAGGGCCCACACTATTCCAACTGGATTATTAATTGTGATTTCAGAAGTACAGATGGCATATTGGTATGAGCAAAACATGCTCCATATGGGAGGGTAAAATGATGCATCAGTCCAATCCTGTAAAAAATCTATCCTGAAAAAGAACATGCTCACTGCCATATATTTATTTATTCCTGATGGGTATAAGAATGTTTGCGTATGCTGTCTGGATGTTGAGGTTCATTTAAAAAAAAAAAACTCACTTAAAACTTAGTATAACAAACTCGTCCGGTATTCGATGTCAGTGAACCGATTAGAAAAAAGTGTCACTGTGCTATCTCTATGAGGGAGAAAAACACTACACGGACAAAAGTACTGGGACGCCTGTTTCTCAAGGTTGGTCTAGGCCAACCCTTGAAGGGCAATCTGAATGCTACAGCAGACCAAGACATGTTGGTCAACCACATGCTTCCAACTTTGTGGACACTGTTTGGGGAAGAACCTTTTCTATTCTAGCATGAATTCCCAGTGCAGTCCCAGTGCACAAAACAAGGTCCATAAAGACACACCAGGATGAGTTTGTTGCGGAAGAACTTGGACTGTCCCACACAGAGGCTTGACCTCAACTGCATCCGACACCTTTGGGATGAACAAGAACCGGAACTGCAAAGGATGGACCAACTCTATATGAAAGCCTGTGTTTAAATGCTGTGTCATTAAAGACACTATTGTGTAATGGTCAGGTGTGCCAGTACTTTTGTTCATATAGTGTGTTATCAGTGGTTTCAGGGACATTTCTGACCTACCTTGTGCTGCACCAGCTCGGGCAGTGATCTCCTGACGTGCTCCTGCAGGCGGTACAGGGCTATGGAGGGCTCGTTTGCCAAGACATACATGCTCTCCGTGAACTTATCCGTTACTGCAACAGAGAAAAAGAAAAGTGCCCCCTTACATGTGAAGCACGGGGCAGCCAATGGCACAGCGCACAGGGAGCAGTGTGTGTGGAGGGTACTTTGCCTAAGGGTACCTCAGTGCTGCCACTGGCAGCCATGAGATTAGAACCCGGGGCCTTCTGATCACAGGGGCAACTCCCCAAGATAAATTCTCAGCAGACACACACTAATGCATTTAGAAGCAGATATCAAAGCTAGGCTAAGCTCAGCCTAGAGATTCCAGTTCAGTAAACCAACATCACAAACCCAAACAATGCAGTTTACATGAGGTTGCAGATCAAGCCAGACTTAGCCATGTTACCTCGTTTAACTTTTAACTGCATTTCCTGGTCGTCCATTTTATACAAATCCTCTTTTAAAATATTTGTTTAAAAAACAATAAAACAGCCAGAGTAACCGCCCTCTGTTCTTGTCAGAAGGTGTGCGTCTAGAAAAACCGCTCGACTTGTTCAACCGGCCACAGTAAATAGTTCCTAGATGTGCTTCATGGTCCTTCACTGAAACATGAGAAGAAAAATGAGCTCCACAACACCTAAATCGACTTCGTGTTTTCTACTTTTAATCCACGTATGACAAAAGTGCGATATATGCTTCTCTTTCGACGTAAACGTAAGTGCGTGTTAATGTTCGCTGCAATCTGTTTTGGTTTCACTTTTGGTAGCTAGCGTGACAGGAAACCTTAAAATCAGGAAAATATCTTCAAGAAGTCACTAAAGATTCCTGTTTTGGCTTCAGAGAAGATCTGGTAAGAAAACACGACCTATTAACCGTGACCACGGTTTTGTTTTGGTGGTGTTTCAAAACGTCTTCACTTCCAGAAGCTGCTTTTCAGTGTTGACAGTTTTATAGCTATTGTGATGTGGTGCAGGATTCTCACCACGGAAGCAACATGCTTTGATTAAAATAACAACAACAAATAAGCAAATCAGAAAGTTTGCTTTTTTGGTCTAATTTGGTCAATTAAGTAAATAACAGAATGTGACTGTGTGTAATAAAAGCCATACAAACACTGGCACTTAACAGAGAAGTGATAACACTGGCACTTAACAGAGAAGTGATAAAACCATGATAATTCCAAAACAGTTTGCAATCAGAACGCACACAAATCATGGTCCATAAAGACATGGCTGGATGAGTTTGGTGTTGAAGCACTGACTCTGAGCCCTGACCTCAACCCCACCCAACACCTTTTAGCAAAAAAGACAATAATGTGCATTCAATTCAGTATAAAACAGAATGGGTCTGTGTGAGATAAAAGCCAAACAATAACAAGCAAACCTTAGAACTAAAATCATGAAATATAAGTTCACATGAGGGATGAAGTGGTTTTCTTTGGTGCCATTTAAAAAGGTCTTCACTTCCGGAAGCTGCATTTTCAGTGTTGATTTTTTGCCATTTGAATTTTCTGTTTCCACTGGTTGACTGAATTGAAACATACATGTGAGTATCATAATTTAAGGTGGAAGTTAAATGAATATTCCTGAAGTATTTCAGTTCCTGAAATAAAAGCAATAAACATATGATTTGAGAAACCATACAATGAAATTATAATGTAAAAGTTATTTATTTTATTTTATTTGTGCCACACCTGAATTTTAATATATGTAAATCATTTCTTAAAATTTACCAAGAAAGAAGAAAGGGGGTCCAAAACTTATGCAACTGAAGTATCGAACCTCAGGAGGCAGCACTAACCTTGGCAATAGATTTCCATGTGTCAGCATGACGTGGAAGAGGGATGTGTTTGCAGGCTTCGACTAAAACAGCATGTATTGATTGAAAAAGAAAATTAAGCATATCTGAATGTTTAATTATGCCAAGTGGCAAAAAAGCAAACAATGTGAATTAAATGTTGCAAATAACAGAATGCGACTGTATGAGATAAGTCATACCATCACTGGCACTTAACAAAGGCAGTAAAACCACGAAAATAATTCCAGTTTCAAATACAAACAGCTGTATTGATTCGTTTCACTGTGTACTAACTGTATATGGTTGAAATGACAATAAAGCCCTTTGAAAAAATGCCTTTTGGTGTGAACAATCAAACATCTGAACTAAAATCATCTCACACAAGTTGGGGTGAAGTGGTTATGTTTGGTGGTGTTTGAAAAGGTCTTCATTTTCAGTGTTGATTACAGAATCAGGCTGATAAAATGATGTGTTTCTCTGTGTGGAGCAGGAGGAGTGTGATGGTAAACCACAATGGAGAGTAAGAATGCTGATGGTACACTCAACCACAACACAACCCTGACCAATAAACAGCGGGGGAACGAGGTCACAGTCCGGCCGGCCACTCTGGACAGTGAGTGTCTTTTGATTATCTTCATCTTGATCTGTGTTCTTGGTTGTCCGCTGCTTCACTTGGTGAATGAATTAAATGCTGAGAAAGAATTTCACACTGTTCACATTGTGTGCTGTTCTGCGGTCTGTTTTTCTTGCATTGGTGACACCATCGGAACTACTTTGTGATTGTTCACACCTCTGATTTTGAGGTTGATCACTTAGTTTTGACCAAAAATATTTCAAAATAGAGCCCGACACATTTCAGATCCTCTGCTGATAAATACTGGATGTACAGACGTCCTTTGCTGTAGCACGTAAATTGTGGTTTGCTCTACTAAACCTGTGTGAGCTATTGTTTAACATAGGCAGCGATACGTCTACTTTTAGTGTTTACATACACACTTTAACCAAAAAACAGCTGCGTAAAGAAATCATTAATACGAGTATAGGCTAGCTATTCTCAGAGGTTGTGGAATACCACTTGCCCTGCTCCGGACTGGTTTGGGAACCACTGGCTTACATCCATACTAATGAGTTAATTACCCAGCTGTTTTGGAGGTTTGAGCTAAAATGTGCATGGCAATGTATTCATTAGGCATTTAAATACTTAAGAGTCAAAGCTACTTTATGCAAGCTTCCATAGGACCACATGTACCAGCGTCAGTCACAGCACTTGATTTCAGCCGAATCATGACTGATTTTTTTCATTACTAATAAGGAGTTGGACTGAAACCTTTTTTTTTTTTTTACCCCTTTAGATCTCTCCATTCATCAGCTCGCCGCTCATGGAGAAGTGTCGCAAGTGAATCTTCATCTGGCCTCTGGTAAGCTGGCCTCCTTCAGTGGTCACTGATGACCAACTGCACTGTAATTCTCCATATTTAAAGACAAGCCACCTGGTTGTTTTTTTACAGACATTTCCCTACTGAACAGTCAGGATGAACGAGGCTTCACTCCGCTGATGTGGGCAGCAGCGTTCGGAGAGATCGAAATGGTCCAGTTTCTACTTGAGAAGGCGAGAAATAACCTTCGGCCCACTTTGTTTGGTTTGGTTGGATGTTTTGTTTTAGATCTGACTCAGAAATCCTTGTTTTTTGTTTTTTTAAATAAGGGAGCTGACCCAAAAACTTTCGCTCGGGAGCGAGAAAGTGCCTTGTCTTTGGCCAGTGCTGGGGGATTCGCAGACATCGTCAATATTCTTCTGAAACATGAAGTTGATGTGGATTCATATGACTGGGTAAGTGATGTACAATGATACATAGATTATAGCAGCATCTACAGATCATGTACAATGACACATGGATTATAGCAGCATCTGCAGATAATTCCTTAAAAAGATTATTGGCTTCTGACAGATATATAGCTTTGATGCATATTTCAAAACAAAATGTATATATTGCACTCTACTGTGCTGAAATATATGCATTGTATTCATTTCTCTGCCCTTGTGACCCAACAAAAGTAAATGCTATATTCCTCCATAATGTTAATCCAGGTAGATATGGTCCCACATTCTGTGTTAAATGTTGGCTATTCACCCAGTTCTTCTATTTGTACACCCCTAGTATTTACATTGCAAAAAACAGCACTGCAATGTATAGCAGCAAACTCTAGTAACAAATTAACACGCACTGTTTTTTACAGAATGGAGGTACTCCTCTTCTTTATGCAGTTCGTGGGAATCACATGAAATGTGTGGAAGCGCTGTTAGGTAGGTTTATATTTATGCTGTAATATTGTTGTAATGGCTTTTTTTGGTAAGTAAGTACACATTCATGCAATGTGCTTAACTCTGTGTTTAGGTCATGGTGCCGATATTACATTTGAAGCAGATTCTGGATACAGTCCAGTGGCCCTCGCTGTTGCCCTTGGCTACAAAAAAAGCAAGTATTATAGTTATAAATATAGGAATAACTTTTGCTCTAAAATTGTTATAGCCTGTTATACCATTTTAAACATAGTACATAGACACCTGTTTATTCAGCATTTCTTCCAAAATCAATGGTATTAACAAGAGTTTGTCCTCCTGTTGCTGCAGTAACAGCCTCTACTCCTCTGGGGTTTCTCTACACTAGATTCATTAGCATAGCTGTGAGGATGTGATTGCATTCAGCCAAGAGAGTATGTCCTAATGTTGATGAATTCTGGATCACAACTGCCATGCAAACCCATACCAGTGATGTTGGCTGGAGCTCTATTGTTCTACAGCCCAACACTAGTCAATGTTTGGCATGTGGCAGGAGCTCGTGTGGCAGCTTATGTGTGTCCCATTTCATGGGTAAAATGGTTTTCTATGGAATTTTGCTTTGACTAATAGAACATCAATAGGTTTACCCTGAAGTAGTTCAACACACCAGTTTGGTATCTGCATATTTGTACAGTCTAATGTACAGTCTAACAACCATATTTACTTTCAGTGCAAAAGCTGCTGGAGGATCATATTCTGAAACTGATGCGGAACTGAAGCAGATCACATTTAAAACAGGACATTTCTTTCTCTTTGAATTGCTCTCCTTGTAAACTTTTTTACTTTTTTAATAAAAATGACCTTACAGTCAATCTTCCATGGGCTGCTTTAAGACACGCGTGACGTTTAATGGCGAATGGTTGTGTAGATTCGACCACCACTATACAAGTCCTTCCTTGCTGTTCATGCAGTGACAAGTTGTCCAAGAAGTCCATCTGTCACAGCCAGCCGGTTCTGGTTTCTTCGGGTCTCCTTTCGTTTGTTGTCTTCTCCAACAATCACAAAGAACGTTCTCCCAGGATGTCTAAAGAGTACACAACTATTCTTCCAAAAAAGTCCGTACTGTTTTCGAAGACTATTTTAAGCTTCTGCACCAGTGGGGCATCCTGAATGGGAAAGCTGTGGGTGAGGAGTTAAGGACATATTGTAAGCATGGGAGGAGTGACAGACATGCACTTTTTTGCATTACGTCAACACAGGCTTTTTTAAGCATTTACAAGAATGTCCAGATACATCACTGCAATGTTAGTTTTGGCAAGCAGTGCAACATCATTTATATATTTTAAGTAACAGGTAGAACAGTAGGTAGTAATAGTAAGAGGGCAATTGTATGCAAGAACAATATCAATATAAATGACAGGACTGTGGGCATTGAAAAATCATGTAAAAGCATTTTTTTCTAATTATAATGTGGTTTGTTAACATTTTTAAATGCATATCCCAGTCTATATTGCCCTCATATATAAAACTATGCTACTTCTGTAGCTTAACCATGCCATTTCATGAAGGAGTTGCAGTTTTTCAGCTGAACTGCTTTTTTTCTTTTTTTTTTAATGAGACAATTCAGGACAACTCATACATACATCTCTGTATTACAGGCACAGCTATCAAAACAGCCTGTTTAATTCTAATGCACTAAGATATTTTAATGCAAAATCATCACATAAAAATCATTATGGTTGGTTTCCATACATAGAAGCATGCAGATGCCATAAAGGGGCTAAAGAGTCGACCGTTTTTAAAAGGATATCTGTAGAGAGTTTTTGTCTTCTGGATAAAAATCCACAATGTGTTCAAACTTACCCTCTTTACTACAACCTGGGAGAGAGAAAGAGAGAACATTAACACTGCTATTAAGGCGATGTATATTTATGGATATTTACACATGTACTGTTTGTGGTGATTAAAAATCCAGGACAGGGGTCCACTTCAGTCTTCAGAGACCAGGGGCGGGCAGTTACTTCATTTGTGTGTTTAAATACAATTTTGATTAAATCCTGAGTATTCTAAATGTATGAGATTATACCTAAGTACGGATGTGAGGTTGGTATGTCACTTTCTGGGTCTGATGTCATTCTGTTGCTTCTGCTGTTTTAGTATTTTATTTTACACTGAAATGATCTTGAAAAGAACAAATCTGAGCTCCTACACTGAGAGATGCTGAATGCCAGTGTGGTTCTACAGAGAACTTTTTACGCTACTGTTTTAGCTACTTTTCTTGAACTTGAGTCATTACTTCATTTAAACACAAGAAAATGGCTTTAGGCTACACTGCCAACTTCTGTCTGGCACAGAAGTGACACAGAAGTGACACTGTCTGGCAATCAGTCTGCAGCTCCTTGATCTCCAGGCCGAAACGTGTGGAACAGAATTCAAATGTGGACTGAAGGTCCTGTCGCAGGTTATGTGTGTATTTTCGTAGCAAATATCTGGTCTGAAACCTTGTAACTTGCAAGATTTTCCTGAAAATCCTCCCTGGAACTGCAGCTTGAGCTCAGACACCTTCACCGGTGTGGGAAACTCCAGAAGCACCCACTGCTGATCCCCCTGTCACAGACACAAAATCCACAGTTTGTGATTCAGAAATTCAAATATAAACTAGTAAAAATGCTTTTTTACCATTTTAGATCTAAAACAAGTTCGACTTTAGAGCTTTACATTGAGAACTGAATGTGCATAACTGCATTAAATAAGATTTTTAGAATATAAATGCAAAAAGGCACGAATTCCCCCTGTGGAAACAAAAAGGCTCAATAAAATACACTATATGAACAAAAGTATAGGGACATTACACCAGCTGGGACTTCAAGGACACTGCATTGAAATATATAGACTAATATGGAGTTGGTTACTCCTTCTCAGCTATAACAGTTTCTGTGGGAATTTGTGCCCATTCAGTCTGTGGAACATTTATGAGGTCAGACACTGCTGGACGAGAAGGTCTGGATCACAATATCCGATCCAGTTCATCCCAAAGGTGCTGGATGGGGTTGAGGTCAGGGCTCTGTGCGGCCAGTCGAGTTTTTCCACACAACTCCTCCAGCCATGTATTTATGGAGCTTACTTTGTGATGCTGGAATAGAAGCTTGCTTTGGACACAGTGATGCTGGAATAGAAAAATTGTTTTTCCCCAAACCGTGTCCAAAAAGTTAGAAGCATTAGGTTTGGCCTACTCTGGATGTAAGAGACCTGAATTCAATAATTAAGATGTGTCCAAATACTTTCGTCCATACAGTGTATATATATTATATATATTAACCTATCATTTCCCCATGACCTTATAAGGTCATGGGGAAATGATACGTTAGTGTTCTGTTTGTTTCACATTTTAAATTTCAGCTTTTACTTGTTTTGTCCTTGTTTAAAATGGCATTCTCGCTAAATGACTTAATCTTAAGAGATCAAAGGCATTTCCACGGGGTTCCAGCTGAAGAGGGTTCACTCAAATTTGAAGTACCTGGTCAGAGTTCCAGCAGGTCTCTTCATTAGAATCAAACATGAACTTTTTCCCAAACTGTTTGACATCTCTGTTCAGCACTGAGCTCACCCTACAGGACAAGAACCAACGAGGAACATCAGAAACATCAGCGCCACCCAGATCACAAACGAGCTCCTTGTGTAAGTAAAGACATTGCTGGAAACATGACCACAATTCTTACAGATAAAAGACGAGTTTCCTCACCTGCTCTGTGTGTTACAACAAATAAGAGACACGGCCATGCTCACTGTGAACTTTTAACTGTGGGCAAAATGAAGACGAGCTGTGGAGGTGGGTTTTACGACATTTTGGGCAAAAGCGCTTTACTATAGAGACCACCAGGGGGTAGCATTGCTCCTCTATACTAACGAGTTAATTTGTAAAGCGTCTGTCTGTAACACGACATGGACAAAAGTATTGGGACACATCTAAATTATTGAATTCACGTGGCTCCTTACTTCCAGTTAAGTTCAGTATTAATGCTTCAGTATACCAATACATTTTGAACAACGCCATGCTTCCAACTTTGTGGACACAGTTTGAAGAAGAACCATTACTATTCTTGCACGATTGTGTCCCGGTGCATGAAACATGGTTGGATGAGTTCGGTGTGGAATAACTTGTCTGGTCCGCACAGAGCCCTGACCTCAACCCCATCCTGCAATATCATTAAAGTCCCTGTTGGTGTAATGGTAAAATGTCCCAAAACTTTTGTCTGTTTAGTGTACTGGAACACTGTGAACCGTGTGAAATTCTTCTTTGTATTTAACCCATTCACCAAGTGAAGCAGTGGGCGACCAACTACGCAGCGTCCGGGGATCAGTGTGTGGGGACGGTACAAATCCACTAGCAATCCTGGGATTTAAACCCACGGCCTCACAGAAAGAGTTGAATCCATACAATCATTTCTAGGCTTACTGATGTGAAGAACAAGTAGTCAAGTAGGTTTATATATATATAGTTTTACTTTTATGTAAATATTTTACAACAGATGTCCATGTTCTGTATCTCTGGATTGTATACTGTACATTTTATACTGCACTGTTAGTACAGTATTTATTTTGATTCTAATGTATTTAATTTATTCTGTTGTCCATATCGACAGTACAAGGGTGAATGAATTCTAAACATTGTAAAGTACAGTATAACAATGTCAACGTCAGTAAAACTAAGAAGATAGTTGACTACAGGAGACAGCAAGCGGGTGGATGTTTTTTGGGGCACAAAGACGTTCACATCAGGGACAGAGAGGGTCAGCAGATTCCGGTTCCTCAGTGTAAACATCAGAGAGGACCTTTCCTGAACCTTCACACAGATGCTGTGGTCAGGAAACTGGCATGAATTTTAAGAACGCAGCCTTCTGCAACCCAGAGCCTGCTGACAGGCTCCATTACAGCAATCCGTGCTGTTTCCTATTCTGCCTGTACTGCTTACCATTCACCGCATACGCCATTAACCAAGACTGCTGCTCAGTACTGTTTACACTCTCGTTCACTTCAGCAAATGTGCAATATGTGCATTATTGTTATAGACTCTACTGCTACACCCACTGTCACTTTACTTTAATGTTCAAAACTACTTAACTTAACCCTAATTACTGTTACTTACACATGTCCCTTTTTTCCCCAGTGTGCAATTAGTTGTACTCACTCATCACGGGTGCCTACACGACACCCACATCACATGCGTGCCTGTAGATACTTTACCCTATTTATGATTTTTAAAATGTTTCTTATTTTAGCTTATCTATTTAAATATTTTGCATTGCTTTGCATAAAATCTACGACATATAAGCTGATATTCTGATATTCTGTATCGGTATCCGATCGGTCCGATCCTGACCTAAATTACGGGATCGGAAATCGGGAAGGATTTAGAAACGTAATCCGATCCGTAAAAAAT
>JBBPDH010000036.1:8560416-8576001 GCA_037974565.1 Clupeocharax schoutedeni | reverse complement strand
TCTCATGACCCCAGGAAATGCTCCGGGCACCTGTGACCCTCGTAAGGATTAAGTAGTTACAGAAAATGAATGAAAGAATGATGCTAGTATCAAATTCTTCATTCATTCCTTTGTCTCTTTCTCTCTCTCTGTCGCTCTCCCTCTTTATTTGCTCTCTCTCCCCCTATTTAAATTGCCAGAACTTCATCCACCCTTTCTCTCTTCACCTTATCACTGCATCTTCATTATGTTTTGACAGGAGAGCATAAGGTACAGAATAGTTGTGAAAACAAAGTTCTTTGGCCCAAAACATTCAGTGAATGTCTCTGATCTGGAGACCTCAGCTGGCGGTGCCTAAGGGTGGACATACATTTTCAAAAGATTATAATTTACCTGTCCTTCAGCAAGAATAGGACATAGATGAGGAGTTGTACTAGATTAATTAAAGAAGATCCTTTTGTCCTGTGAGGCACAGTGGGTAGAACTGAAGGTCCTGAGTTTAATTCCTGACAGGGACAACTGAAGGTCATTTCTGAGAGAAGTCTGCACGGGTTCTGCATTGGTCAGTTTTTTCCAGAGACATGCATGTCAGGTGAACTGGAGAAGTTGAATTACTAAGTGTGAATTTGCACATGAACCTGTTTCCTTGCGCAGCTGTCCTGCTATGAACTTTGTTTTTATTCTCTGTCCGTATATGTAAAGTGAAGGGCCTACTTATAGTCAACCATGAACACACCACAGCAAAGCACACAGTGTGAACAGTGTGAAATTCTTTCTCTACATTTAACCCATTCACCAAGTGAAGGAGCGGGCAGGCAGTGACACAGTGTGCGGGAAGTAGTTTGTGGGGACAGTGCCTCGGTGGTGCCACTGACAGCCTTGGGGTATGAACCCATGGCCTTCTGATCACAGGGGCAATCCACTAGCCATTCTGGCTGCCCCCCCATTTAGTTTTAATAGTCAAAAGTCAGTTTAACATCACCTTTTTAAACCTCTCATTATCCCGTAGATTAAACATGCTGGTTTTCTCAGTGATATATGGTATATGATCTAAATCGGATCTGAAAATGCGCAAACGCTCAACTTGCAAGAGAATAAAAACTCTCCAGGCCTTTTTGATATATAATGAGTAATATGAAGGTCTGAATGAAAATCTAAGTAAAAAGAAACAGTTACTCGATGTTCCACTCCTGCGATGGACTGGTGAATTGTTCAGCAACACTCCCCCCCCCCACCCCCATGTGACCCAGGTTAAGGATAAGCAGCTCAGATAATGGATGGTTGAATAACCGTTTCCTTTTCTTGAGTGGAATAATTATACGTTTACTCAGTTCCATTACCAAGAAAAAAACATGTTCTTCTTACTTTCCTTTACATTCAGTCCTTCCAATTACTCATTTTACATCTCAAGGGCCAGGAGAGTTTTTTCTTTTTCTTATTCTTCTCTTGCTGGTAGGGTGCTTGTTTTTATTCAAATTTATGCAACATATCAGTGACAAAAATAGCCCGTTTAATCAAAGGGATGAAAAGAGGTTGGAATAAAGGTGATGTGAAAATGAATTTTGACTATTAAAACTACACACATGTTCTAAGTGGACAGAGAATAAAACAACTCAACAGAAAAGATGCATGACATTCTCTGTAGTAGTAGCATATACAGTACTGTTCAAAAGTGTGCAAAATGTTTAAGGGACTTTCTGCCCAAAAATACACGGTTTAATACACATTTGTGCAGTGTCCCTGGAACAACTTGGGGTTAAGGGTCTTGCTCAGGGAGCCAGTGGTGGTGCTGAAGGCAGGATTCGAACTTTACAAGGTAGGATTCGACCCTATGGCCTCTTGGTTCTAAGGCAAGTATCCTACCACTAGGCGCATCGATGAGAACTACACTCTATTACTGGCCTTCCATGAGAGGTCTGGGATTCATTAAGCATACATATACACACAAAGTATATAACCACTCTTTACTGTATTAATTCTGTTTGTATACATTTTAAAAAGCTTTTTAAACATGAAATGCTCAGCTAATCAGATTTTAAAAATCTATTTTTCATATGCTAGATGCAGCAGATAGAGATTAGCTTATAAAGCAGTGGACTATTCTTTCAAATCTTTTTGAATGAATAAGGCTGTGAATCTATAAACCAGTCCCTATGGCAACCAGGTAATAAAATTGTTGCAGCACCCTTTTCACCACTATGTTTTTAAAGCATCCGTTTCATAAAAACAGTTTTTACACACTTTTAAATACTGTTAAAGGTCTTAAACAGGCACACACCAATCTATAAGCTCTACATAGATACAGCTATTTGCAGCTATTTTAAATTCACTGTTTTTTGATGTCAAAAAACGAACACCATTGATATAACCTCCTATTCAGCCCACTGCAGTTTATCCTTGTCCATTCATACTAGAATATGGTGTGTTTCAACCTGGACTATTTCCTTCATGAGGTCCAATACAGGGCAGCATCTAAGAACAGAGATAATTTGCATATATCAGTCTTAAAATCTTGGTTAAGAAAACACAGCCAGTGCTGTTTTTGCTATGCAAAAGAACACAAATGTTATACATTGACAAAAATTAAATGCAGAGAAAAAATTAGGGTATGAGCCTTTTAAACGTGTAATCCCACAAATAATAAAACTTCATGTTCTTTATATTCAAGCATAGACTAGATGTAGCAGATAGAGATTAAGATGGAAAATAGTGGAGTATTCCTTTCAGTCTTTTCATTTGAAAATATAAACCTGTCCCTATAGCAACCAAGAACAAGCAGATGTCTGTGGGTCTCTCAAAAGCTGTCACATGTTCTCCATGGCACCGTGGAGAGGAGAAATATGGACGCATCACCATTGATTGCCATGAAAGAGCCTTGAAACAGCTTTACCCTTTTCAGAGTGATGGGTCCTGAGTTTCTTTTGTGAGTTTCCTCTCCTCAAGGCAAACGTTTCGGCTGCTGTAAGTACAGTGGTCCATGGTTTGTGTGCAAATTACGAAGGGGTCTGGACTGTAAATGTCACACATGTTGAGGGCTGTTGTTTTTCTCGTTTTGTGGCAAGGATAAATATGACATTGTGGGTAATGGGTCAGGCTCGGAGAGGAGATATCATTTGGACACAAGGTCCTAATTAATGGATGAGCTCGGCTCCGTGGCCTTTGATATGGTGAGATTTCTTTGCCTTCAGAGATGCAATTTAGACCAAATACAAACTGCTGAGACACATTGCCTTTGTCTGTCTCTCATGCCATTATGAGCTAAATAAACCCCCCTCCCCCCCTCCGACCATGTGATCTCTCCTCCTTGGGGATTCTTTTGATTAGCAAGGAACCAAACTGCACACTCGGCTAGCGCAGGCGTGGAAGAAAGTCCTGCACGCTCTTAATCATCTTCCCTGGGAGCGTGAAACGCTCCAGTAATAATTTGCGTGCGCAAATAAATAAATAAACAAAAGCCTCGGATCGGAAAGGTAAGGTCAAAACACATTCGGGCAGTCGGAGGCTTTGCTGGCATAAAGCCAGGAGAGCGTTGCATGACCAAAGTAATTAGACCACATCTCTTCCTCTCAGCTCTACTTTTCCTTTAGGAGTGAATATGTTTAGTCTGTAGTGTCTTCTGATATCACATTATTATAAATGTTGTCTTTGGAGTGATGTGAGTTTTTAAGGCACCATCCTTACAAATGCTCTTTAGGGAACCAAAAGTGCTTCCTCTATGGCATCGCTCCAAAGAACCCTGTGTCACCATTATTTTTTCATGAAAACAACCTTTACTCACTTTTATACTTTGTTAAAGGTTTCAAACTTCCACTCCCCTGTCTGTAAGGTCTACATTGTAACATTTACAAAAACATAATTTACATGTAAACTCCTATTCAGCCTGCTACAGTTTATCCCTGTCCACTCACATTAAAATATATGACATATTCAACCTGGATCATATTTTTTTCATGAGGTCTAATACAGGGCAGCCAGTAAGAGGTAATTTGCATATATCAGTGTTAAAGGGACAGCAACACAAATCCTCTTTAATTCTTACACAATAAAAACCAGTAAAGGCTGTTTTTGGTACCTACAAGAATGCGAATATCATTAAATGCAAGAAAAATTCATGTGCTCCTTTCCTTAAGCACTTTTCCAATATATCCGCCTATACTTTGTGTTCTAATGTCACATACAGAAACCTGCCCCAGGTTTTAGGTCATCTCTGTCTACTCCTTTAGCGCCCTAAAGGTCATGAATACATGCGCTAATGCAATTTCATCTTTTGTTGTTATGCTTGCTTCATTCATCAGCATCTGTTAGCTCAGTGAGTCAAGGTTAGGATATTAATCTTCCGTCAGCGCGTCGAGAGTATTCCTGATCTTTTGCATATAGACAACTATCAATTAGGGTTTAATGTTTGGTTTGATTGCAGGGCTAGAATAGTGCTTCAAATGTGAAGCTAGGTTAAAAAAGCAATCAAATAGAGTGGCAGCCAGAAAGGAAACAATTTCACCTCTAAAAGAGAGAGGCTGATCTGGATTGTTTTATGCCATTGCACGAGGGGTCATCGTGTTAAAAGTGTGAAAAGGCTTCAAGGGGCACTGGACTGACAGAGGGAAGCTTTGGTCTGTTTTTTGCTCCTGAAATTAGGCTGTTGTGTTCAGCTGGGAGCTTTTAATGATAAAATCCAGGCACTGAGAGAGGATTGCTGGAAAGCAATTAACTTTTTAATGTTAGCTGTTGGCTGTCTGTGTTTCTACACATGAAGACATATGTACCAACAGATGCTTGGCAGGCAAACAGAGTGAGACCTGAAGAACTGCTGCCCTCATAGCACTGCTCTTATGAAGCCTTTTCTAATCTGGATAGAGTGTACACTCCTTCATATCTATAAAAGCATAATGAAAGGAGCACTCTTGCATTCCTTAGTCTCGCCTCTGTCATCCCAGACTATCGGTTAATGAGGGACTTTGATGCCATTCCCTGTAGTTTGGAAATCCTGTTGAATCAAAACTCATTAATAAACCAAACCGTAATACAGTGGCTAAACTGAATAAACATTGAGGAAATGTGGCTTTCTTTCTTTCTTTCTTTCTTTCTTTCTTTCTTTCTTTTTTTCTTTCTTTCTTTCTTTCTTTCTTCCTTCCTTCCTTCCTTCTGTTCATCCATTGTTACTTTTTTTTCAATTCTTCCTTTCATTTCACTTCTTATTACTTTCTTTACATTCTTTTTTATTTTCTTCTTGTGTTGTTACCTTTTCACTTCTTTTACATTTTTTTTACATTTTTTTTGTGTGTGGGTGTGTGCGCAGGTGTGTGTGCTGGGGTGTGTGTACGTGTGCAGGTGTGTGTGTGCATGTGCAGGTGTGTGTGCTGGGGTGTGCGTATGTGCAGGTGTGTGTGTGTGTGTGTGTGTGTGGTTTTGGCAGCCATTGTCCTCAGGGTGGCAATAGCCCCCAACACACAGATGCAGCGTGATTTTCCATTTTCCTGTAGTAATATTTCTGTCAGATGCTAATGGAAGGTGGTCTGAGCTCATAAAAACACATACTGATAGAAGGATAGAGACTGCATCAGCATTACACCACTGATGTCGCATCCCATCAAAAATAATTAACGCTTGTGTTCAAGGACAGTTCAGACCAGGATCCAGTCGTGCTTGTGTTTTTTTTTAATGCTTGTTTTTCTTGGAAGTCAATTTTAGACCCAGCTCTCTTCAGAACAAAGCAAAAGCTCTCCTCTGTCTGTCTATGATGCTGATACTATATCTGTCAAGAAATTCTTGGGAAAGCTAAAAGTAAATTTGAGTTTTTTTTTTTTAAATTTTGGTTAGATCTTTGACAGCTTGACAGTGGGGTTTTTCAGTACAATAACCTTGTGTGTGTGTGTGTGTGTGTGTGTGTGCCTGTGTGTAATACAATCCAGCCCCAAGGACACTCTTTGATCCTAACACTGTCTCAGCCTGGAGGGATGGTAAGGAATTAAGTTTGCAGTGCAGGATTAAACAGTATCTGTCAGTTAGTGTATTCGAGGTTGACACAAGACCGGATTGTGCTTCTATTTGTTTCAGTAAGCTGCTCTCTGCACCTGTATTAAATTTGCATCCGTGGCTTCCTGGCTTCAGGTTCTCTTAGCCTCCCCTGTCCTGAAAGGAGTTCACCATCCCTTTGTCTCAATCCAAGCACCATGTTCATTGTCCTTGTGCACTTCACTATCCAGTTTCTGAATTTTTGAAAGTTAAAATAATCTCAAATCATCAAAAATTTAGTAGAATGAACGAGAAGAAGCATATAGTGGACATAAGGCAGCTAAAGTTAGCCTGTAGGCTGATTTTTACTTCAAATGTTATTTTTGTTTCTGTTTACTCTGGTTTATAGACAAACTGTGGTGCATGGTGATTGTCTCACAGGAAAAGGCTCCCAGCTGGACCAGGGCAGTTATTTTTGTGTGGAGCTTAGGTTTATAAACTGTAAAGTGGCCATTTTTGTCACATGTGAACATAGCACAGCACATAGCAAATGCTTTCTCTGCATTAAACCTAAAGGTGAAGCAGTGGGCAGTCACCAATGCAGCCCCCTGGGGTGGTGGGTGTACCTTGCTCAAGGGTTTCTCAGTTGTGCCACTTGCAGTCCTGGGATTCAAAGCCACAACCTTCTAATCACAGGTACAACTCCCTAACCCCTAAAGAACCAGCTGTTGTTTGTGTTGGTTTAAATGTGTTTTCTAACAGGATCTCCTGTTTCCTCCCACATTCCAAAAACATGCCCCATGGATTAAGGACCAGCAGTCCAGTGAAGGTAGGATTCAATCCCATGACCGCTTGATCCAGAGTCAAGTATCTTACCCACTAGGTCATCACCATGTGAGTTAGGGAGTGAATGTGTTTATGTTCCTCTGCAATTCACCCAATGACCCCTGGGACAGGCTCCAGCACCCCCTATAAGACAGGTTACGGTTTAGATAATGGATAGATGGGATTGTCCACCCCTCAAGATGTTCACCTTCTGTGCATAAATACATAGAAAAACAGTTACTGGGACAAAGGACAAAGACATTTATTTATCTTTTTA
Organism: Clupeocharax schoutedeni; assembly: GCA_037974565.1. Taxonomy (NCBI): domain Eukaryota; kingdom Metazoa; phylum Chordata; class Actinopteri; order Characiformes; family Alestidae; genus Clupeocharax; species Clupeocharax schoutedeni. Next base: position 8,568,968 of record JBBPDH010000036.1, on the reverse strand, counting down.
AATACTGACCTAATGGTGAAATACAGCTAAGTAAGTCACAACCGAACACATATTTTTGTTTTTTGCATTTTTTAAATATTTAAATACATTCTATTATTTTTTATACAAATGACTTTCTCCTCTTTGCTCCAAATAAAAACAAAGACTTTAAGCACCTACTTATTGTGAACAATTCAGGCTAAAGTGGAATGAGTGGAAATGTTAGCACTTACCTCACAGGTGGGACTAACAAAATATGTATGAATCTTTGTCTAAATTAGTTCATTTATTTTATTGTATTAAAGCATTACATTTACTAATTAAATTAATTATTTATTAAAACATTAAAAATATTACATTTATTTATTACCACAATGTATATATATAATATATTTATATATGAAGAAATAGTTTTGATGGTGTATGAGAGGAACATGTTCTTATGGTTTACTTTGGTTTACTTAGTCATAACATTGTGTTGAAACTCATCTGACCATGCATAAATATGCTGCTGTATTAAAGCCACTAATAGGACGATTAAAATAAAGTGATTTGATTCATATTCAGAAACTTGCAGATCAATGAAATTATGAAAGATGAAAACAGTCTTCACTGAGAGTTTGGGGACATATCTGTGTGCTTGCTCTAAAACATCCCAAATAAGATGGATAAATGAGAACGTTTCAAGCATTTGAACCTATTTAACTAGTTACATTTTACTCTGCTTCAAACTGGATAAATTTAGCACAAGAAAATAGCCTCCTCCAAAGGATCCATCCTGACTCACTATTGCAGCGGCTGTAGTGCATTTTCCACTCTGCGGTACTTGAACTAAAAGTTGCTGTTTCTTATAGAGTCATTTAGATGTGTGTCATGAAGGCTCGCCTGCTCCAGCATAATGAAACGGCTTATCCCCGATGCCCCTGCTCATATTGATAAAAGCAAACATTCATACCTCATTAGCACAAAGTTATATTTATAGAGCCCAACAACAGCAAGGGTCTTCACAAGAGCACATTGTGCTGACTTGTTTATTTATTTACTTATTGCTTGTTTATTGATTAGCTTGTTTGTTTACTCTTTTTTATTGTTGCTTGCCTATGAGCACTACTGCATGCACTGAGGGCATTTCAACACCTGGACCGCTTTTTTTGATCAGACAAATGGAACAGTTCACAGCAGTGAGGGGTTTTATGCCTTGAGACCATTTAATGTGTTCCTTATGTGTGACAGGAGCCAATCAAATGTAGCAGTCATAGCAATCATAACAATATCATAATACATTTACCAGACACTTTTATCCAAATTGACTTCCATTCCCTACCTACAGGGGGCAGTATCTCCCTGGAGCAACTTGGGGTTAAGGGTCTTGCTCAGGAAGGTGGGATTCAATCCCATGACCTCTTGGTCTAGAGGTAAGTACCCTACCCACTGAGCTACCACCCCCGATATTCAGAGACACATTTACATTGATCCCAGCAAAAATGCTGTCCAAATACAAATGGTCGCTCAAGTCACGTAAAAGTTCTAAGGGTGTTCATATTTCAGCATGTGTTGCCACTGGTCGGCTATCGTTACTTTGGACACTGTCAGAATTGAACTCATACTAAAAAGAAGTGATTTCTATACTCAGGCATTGTAGATTTAATCTAAAAGAGTTTGTAGCAGAACTTCTACCAGAGATATAAGCAGACATGACCATTTAAGGTCTTCCCAAGCAAGCATGAGTTAAAAAAAAATAGATAAACTTCTCGAGTCTGCCTTCTCAGGTCTGTGCTCCAGTTTGTTGACCTACTTGGACTAATACTAGAAAGCCACTGCAGCCTTGTGGGACCATTACTTGGACCCACGCTTAATCAACCCTAACGCTTTTGGATTTGCTTCACAACCACATCATTACACCATACTTACCTACTTTGTCACCTGTGTAATTACCAATTAGTTCAAATTGCAAGGAGGGTTATGGCTTGAGAATATGTGGATAAAGCTTTCAGTAAGAAGCCAGTCGCCAGAAATCGTGAGAAAAATCTGAAATAGAGCTCGGCTCAGTTTTCACCTTATATTCATGGCTACTGGAGAAAGGAGAGCTAGGAGAAATTAGTTCTGAATACAAATCAGATCACAGTCACACATGGACAAAAAAACCTTTGTGCGCATGGAGTGTAGATGTATTCATCCTAATGCTTTACCCCAGTGCTCACAGAAGCTGTAGTCAAGTATATGTGGTCAATTATTCATGGAATATTCTTCCTGCTTGGCGTGTACTGTGTCAAAGTTTTAACAAAGTTTCCCCACTGCCCCAGACATCTCCTCAAGCATAGCCAGTTTTTGTGGTAGTTGTAGTCCATCAGGAAATTTGAAGACTGAATAGGAATAACAAAATGCCCAGAGGTTGCCTAGTCTGGGGCTCTAATGCCACCTGTAAATCCAGCACTGAGCTGGAAGACAAATTGAGTGGATTCAGAGGCTGAGGCATCCCCTGCTGTGCCTACTGTTTTCATATCTTTAGCCTACATACAGTATTTTCAAATATATTTAACTGTTTAAATGCAAATAAAAAGACACATGCTTCCATGAGTTCCTGCTGGTTTGGGTTTCTTCTTTCTCAATCATGCAGAAAAATTATAGACATGCCTCTGTTATGGCAATGCATCTCTAAATCACACACTGAAGCACAAAGTCCTTTAAGAATCTTCTTTATTAGTAAAGTAGTTACTTGGCAGTTACAGAGAATTGTAGATAGAAGTCTGAGCTAATTTCTGAAGTCCTCCCTTTTTATACTGTCCTTCAAGAGAGAGAGAGAGGGGCCCCACAGCCTCCTGCTCCAAGGCCGTGAATTGTATCCACCTTGTTGTTACATACTAGCGGCTTTCACATGCCTGAGGAGCAAGTGTGGGTTGCGACACTTGGGAGGACAATCAAATGTTTTCCTGGAACTGAGGTCACATGTAGACATGAAGTTAGAGGCATAAGGCCATAATACAGATATGCAATTGTCATGTAACATATTATATTTGTCACGGAAGTGGGGGGCTAGCCCCCTACGACCGAGAGCTGCCATGGGAATTGCAGACAGGAAATCAGGGGTTCATGCTGAAGTGTGTTTTATTTACAACACAAGAGTAATGAAAAACAGGCATGCGGGCCAAAACAAGAACAAGGTACAGGAACAGGGCAAAAACAGGGCAGGAGCAAGGCAAACATAAGGCGTGCTCAACGACGATGGACAGACAACTAAGGCAAACACAAACAGGACTTAAATAGTGGCATAAATCAGGGGCAAACGCAAACAGGTGGAAACCACAAGCATCAAACAGATGTAACCAAGACACGTGACAAACTAACTAAACAGAACAGGCTGTCAAAATAAAAGTACCCAAAACACAGAACAGAAACCTGACCAAAAAACAACAGGAAAGCAGTGGACTTAACAGGCACTGACCGTACCATGACAATATTACAGAATATATAGAAGTTCAACATTAATTCATTAATGAGTGAAAACATGAGATCAGTACTGAGGTTAACATGAGCATAATATAACATTTCTAATACACCTCCTTGTATGGAATTTGAGGAAAATTGGAGAAAATGAACGGCCTGTTTTTACCCAGTTTTAGTGGATTTGATTGTTCCACTATATAGAATTCTTATGTTTTATAATAATTACCGTAATTTTTATTTCCAGTTATACATTTTTTGCTACTTTTCAAGTACCAGTGCAACCTACTCAAAGAATTATATACAGCCCGAAAGTGGATTTTTCTCATCCATCCAGAAATCCAGTAATGACAATAATTAGACAGTTTATCTGTTTCTTATATCAAGCCAATTTGATAATGGTTCTTTTACACCTAGCACCTTCAGTTCTGCATCTCCAGCCATACATTTAATCAGTATATAACCAACCCAGAGGAGTGTGTCATCAGTGCTGTGAATCCTTTGTCATTTTACACTAGACGAAGGGCCCATCGCAGCTTTGTTCGTCACTCTTCATGCATTATAGATCAGTGAGCCCCCACCTGAGCGACTTTGTTTCACTCTCATTTAGATCCCTTGCTGACGTTCCACTTTTCTCCACACTTGATTGTCCCTCAACAAAGCCCTTTAACCAAGCACCCAGTCACAGCATCATTATCTCAGCTTTGTCTACACCCAACCGCCTCCCAAGCTCTCATTCTCATCTCATTCTGCATTATTCATCCCCTCTTCCACATGCAGTGTTATGGCAAGAGTCCAGAAGAGGACACCCAATTGACTTTAAGTGATTGTGTCAGTCATTTGTGGGTCAGCGAGCAGCGCTGAGAGACTGGACCACTGCCAGGAGGACCCTTGAACCATGGCAGTGGTGCAAAGGCTGGAGAGAGGCTGGACACTGCTGCCTCCAGAGATATGTGTGGTTGCACCATCTTTTCAATAATAGAAAAATGCATTAAAAATGTGTGAATTGTAGTCAATCCCTGAAGCTCACTGTCAACTCAACTTAATACTTGACATCAGATCCTATTCTCTACCGGTAAATATACAAGCTTATCACAAAACACCCATGTTCGGCCCACAAATGCATTCTTTCATAGCGACTGTTGATAGGTTAGAGAAACTTTTGAGAATGCCAAAATTTCATTAAGAATAATGAGAAATAATGATTGTGTATATTTAGCTAGAATTATCCAAAATATTTCATAAAAATGCTTGGAAACCAATTGGATTTCAAGTAAATTCTCACTTTCTGAGTATACAGATTGATTGTAACTTAATATATCTCATTTAAAATTTACCAGGTCATAAATGCTGATATTCAAACGGCAATCAAAAATGATTTATTTGGGGTTTGATATTTTGCCACATATCCCTCCTGTTCACATAGATTGCCTAGACAACTTCGATTTCATTATCAAAAAGAAATGAATTTCCTGCGAAGGAAAGCATTCGCATGTAATTCCCTAATTCAGAAATAAGCGAATTACACATTAAATGATGGATGAAACTGTTTGCCATTTGTAAACTTACAGCAACTAAACTGGTACTAATTGAGTAAAATGGTGCTAATGGATTAAGCAGAAACTGTTTACATGCCACTTTTTGTGTAAATATACATTTTTCATCTTGTTTTTTACAGTCTTGTGGCACTTTTGCAACTGTGGCATATGGCAGTGTTTTGCACATACACTGAAAATATTGGAATAGGGTGAAAAATGAATCTAGATATTTTTTATATGTGAGTGCTGTCTGCAGTTGTAATCGATACTCCTAGATGAAAGCAAAGAGCTTTTTGTTCCTAGACTTACACTCATTTTAGGATCCCCACATCCCGTCCCTCTCTGAATTTTGATAAGGTGTGGTTTTCCTTGGGGAGACATTTTGGTGGTGTTCATAAATCACTGGATTGGAGTTGTGCTGTGTCTACTAAGAAAAATTAGTGTAGAATGCTTTGTTTGGTGAATAACATGCAAAGCCTTGACTGTGGAGACAACAATGGTCCTCTGTGTTCTGGTGTCCATTTACGAGCTGGTGTTGTGAAGTGCTATTGGTGGTTAATCATTCACTTTGTCATCAGAGTAATGGATGTGTGGTTCGGTTTGTATAGTGCCTTGGTTAATGTACCTTGACATTGTATTATTTTGATGGAGTCCTGCACTGCGAGTCTACATTTGTGAAGGTGCAGTCCATCACCAAGTGGCATATGCAGTAACTACAGACTCCGAACTCTGTAATCATGCAGCCATTCTTTAGGACACATATTGCAACAAAATGAATAAGTAGTTTCTTTCAAATTAAATCATTTATAGAACATTAAACCTTTGTAATATATCATTCTTTTTCTGACCATGCAGTCCTTATATGCTAAAATTGTTCAAACCTTTTTGAACATATTGCTTTTGTGATGTCACAAAAACCAATGCATTCACATACCTGCCAGTCTATACAACAATTCGCCCAATTGTGACTTATAAAGTTATAAAAGCAGCCTGGACTGCTTCTAATGAGAAGCACAATACAGGGCAATCAAAATAGAACTCATATTCCGTATATTAAAGCACTTTAACTACAAGGCTGTTTAATTTTAAAAGATGAAAATAGACATGTTTATATAGTCATACAATGCATTATGGCTGTTTTTGCTGCATAAACATGCATTAGGAATAAAGTGCAGAACATGTCTTTAATGAAGACCCTTTTAAAGAAAACGTGCTAATGGTGAGGTTTGCTGAGGTGCATCTCTGTGAGCTGTTGCACACCTTCCCCCTCAGTCCTAGCAACCACGATATTCAGCAATAAGTATTCACAGCTTATGATGCTTTCGCATCCAATCTCATTCAAGTAAACTGTAACGAGAAACCCCTGTGTCCCTAATGAGCACCGATAGAGGCGCATGATGGCCAAAATTTAATGGGCCTACAGAGCTGTCATACTTCAGCACCACGGACAGAGTTCTTGTAAACGCAATTAGGCTGAATACTAATGACGTGTAAACCTCAGGTCCACACAGTGTATTCATATATACAGTAGGCAAACGCAGTCTGTTGGGGTGAATGTTCGACTCTTTTTCACCTCTGATGCAACTGTAAACAGGCGTGCAATTGAGATGACTCTCGTAAATGGGACTGAGCTGGGCATGTGGGCGTTTATGTGTCATTTGAAATGTATGTCAGTGGGCCACATCACTGCCCCCCTGAATAGGCTCACTGCATCTCCAGGGACATCATTATTCCACCGTAAAGCAAGCAGGCAGGTCGACCTCTGCGCTGTTTCCAGCCGATCTGCGTGCACTGAAATGACTTGTTTGGATATTAAAGAGGTAATAATGTTTCACCTTCCACAGAGGGAAGAGGAGAGTGATGATGTCTTGGATTTGGAGAACATTTCCGCCAATATACTGTCCCATGTGTGGACATGAACCATTAGATGCTGGCAGTTATAGCCTACAAAGCCAAAAGGCTTTACGTATGACTGTCCATTTAATATCCAATGAAAAAAGACAAATCGTGAAACGAAGTTGTCAAAAGGAGCTTATATGTTGCCCATTTAGTAACAGAAGTCTTCCACACAGCTTTTCCCGGATGCTTCCCCAGATCACATAACGATATAAAAAAAAAAAGTCTAATAAAATCTAAATAAAAATAAAAATCGAAAATACACCATGCTTTCTACGGTAATGCTGGCAATTCAGTTCACGTTTTTTAATGTAAACTCTTTCCTAAAGTTGAAATCCCACTGAACTTCTTACACACTACGTTCTCATCTCTAATGTTCTGTTTACATCTAACTTGACAGGCTGACTCCTAATTCCTTGATATATTTGATCTCTAGTTTATCTTAGGACTTGCTTCTCCTAATGGTCCAAGTCTTTCTGTTTAGTCCTGCTTATGGCGTGTTTTGGGATTCCATGTGAAAAGTAGTAACTGTATTTATGCTCTGGTGAGCCCCAGGGGAAACTGGGTTTGACTTGGTTCCTCTCTGTGTTTCTCCCTCATGCTTTGGGGGGGTTTTCTGTCACTTTCTCCCATGTTGGTGCTCATTAGGGAGTGCAAGTAACTTCTTCTTTAAACCTGCTGTAGGAAAATGACTCCAGATCAAAATAGCAAAGGGCAATGTGACTGAATTGTATTAATATAATTGAATGAAGTGGAATTGAATCGAATCGAATTGGATTGAACAGCATAGAGTTGAAAAAGGCATGCCAGGACAGGTGGCTGTCCAAAGAAAAAACATGTTTCTCCATTTTTTTTTTCTGTGCATCTTTTGAAAACAGCTGCTACCCTTTACACCGTGTGAAACATTGTGATAAATGGCAAAAGAAAATAAAAAATGCACTCAAATAAACATTATTGACAGATGTCTCAGAAAAGAAACATTTAATTAAATGACATGCTTGATTGTAACCATTCAAAGCATTTAATGAACATTCTCATAAATGTTCAACATTAATTTAAAAGTTCCTCCTGTATCTTTAACAGCATGTGGAGGTTCCTGATTCCTTTTAAAATGTCCTTAATACACTGAAAGGTGGCTCTTCGTTGTTCCTCTATGGCATCATGCCAAGAACACTTTCTGGGAGTTTTATTTTTAAGAGCCTAGCTCATCAGCATTGGGGTTACTGCTTAAATCTAACATAAAGATCCAGACTTTTTAAATAAACGGTTATAGGCTTGGGCATTTGCTTCTAGGACAACTTTGACAGATTTCATGTCATTTTGGGGTTTTTTTCCATGTCATGGTTCTTTAAATAAACACATAAACACTTATTTATATCAGCACACACACCTCAGCACCAGGGTCTAAAATCTGAATCAGTAACTGAGTGGCCCCTCCATCCCCCACCAAGAAATCACAGACCAGCACGAGCCTTCAAACCACCCCTGGGGCCAAACAGAACGGGGGAGTGGGGTATAATATGAGTGTTTGGGAAGGTATTATGTGTGTGTGTGTGTGTGTGTGTGTGTATGTGTGTGTGTGTGTGTCCCTGAGGGGAGCAATATAATGTATGTGTGTTTTGGGGGATATAATGTGTGGTTGGGGGGGGGGGGTGTATAATGTGTGTGTGTGTGTTTGGGAATATCATGTGAGTGTTT
>JBBPDH010000036.1:8503614-8516409 GCA_037974565.1 Clupeocharax schoutedeni | reverse complement strand
CCTATTATTATTATTATTATTATTATTATTATTATTATTATTATTATTATTAGTTCACATCATGGATGGCCCTTGTGGACTAACATAATCTCTGGCAGGATCTTTGTCTTCTAGGAGCTCTTAATTTTAAGTCGAGGCCTACTAGTATCAGAAACATGACTTTTTTCATACAAAAAGCACAGATATACATCACTCTGGGTAAGAGCGTCCACCAAATGCTGTAAATGGAAATGGAAATCATTAAAATGTGCAGGGCAGCAGGCCTCCTGGAGCAGATTTCAGAACAACAGGTCTTATGAATGTGCATCAACAGATGTGTTCCAGTCTCCAACTATACACCATCATGTTTCCTACAAACTTAGTCCAGACTCTTCTCATTCATGGTTCCCCGCTGGTGGAATGAGCTGCTGAAGGCAACAAAAGCAGCAGAAACACTTTCTATCTTAAAAAACCTCCTGAAGACGCATCTATTCAGATAGTATCCCCTCCCCTGATGCTCTGTCTTCTTGCACTACTCCTACATAAAGATTTTAGTCTGGTTCTCATACTGTCCTGACACGTTTTCCTCATATTGTAAAGCACTTTGAATAAATGTGTCTGCCAAATGAATGTAATGTAATGTAATGCAATGTAATGTAGTGGCCAGTTAGTAGATATTAAAACAAGCTGCTAAATTCATGTACCATCACTGTGTGGCCTCAGATGATCTCCCAGTCTTATTAATGCGCTCCTGAATGTTTCTGGGCTCCTGAGTTTCCTCTCAATTTGTCCTTGTGCACGTCTTTGTCTGGGGCAGTGTTGATGTGGACTGTAATCTACACCAGCTATCCGTGGCCCATCTCTCACACAGCAGCTCCGGTTTCGCCCTTGGCCGCAGCGTGTCGAACCTACTGCATCTATTATTTACTGAAAGCTCTTTGTCTCCGGTGCGCAGCGCTCTTGCTAAAGACTCCACACTCCCGCATCAATGCGCAATGGAGTTGTCAGGCATTTGTCTGGCTTTGGTGTTTTTTTTTTCTTCTCTTTTTTTTGAACCCGAGAAAAGGAAACAGAATGCCCCCGCTTGAGTGGTTAAACTGAAAACCTATTGTTTGGCCACTGTCTCTATTCGGGCTCATCCAGAATGGAAGACCGCTGTGGTCTTTTCACCTTTGTTAGACGGTTTTGGTAGTAATGTCTCCTCGTGGGCCTTTCCCCCCTTGACGTTTATTCTCAGCCTGTCAGTGCAGATATTCAAAGAGTTTTGTGAAAATGTCAAGACGTGCCATTCCCAACAATTGCCATGGGAACAAAGGTATTCATCGTGTTGCATTTGCTGACTTTATTTGCTCCCGATGTCTTCGGGTGGGTGTGTGTAAATATTTGATGCTTGATGGAGCTGCAGGAAAGCACAAGATGAAATTAGCATTTTATTCAGCAGAAGTTGTCGCCTCGTTACTAACATAAACCAGGAAGATCCCACTGTTTGTTAGTTTGTAGTGTCTGCCTTTTCGGCATTCGATATGAATCATCTCCATTTTTCTGGTTGTTAATTTCTAATCAATGGAACTCTCTCTCTCTCCCCCTCTTTCCCTCACTCTCTCTCACTCCCTCTCTCCCCGCCCCTCTCCCTCACTCACTCTCCCTCTCTCTCTCTCTCTCTCTCCCCATCTCTCCCTCACTCTCTGTCACCCCCTCTCTCCCTCTCTCTCTCTCTCTCCCTCTTTCTCTCTCTCTCCCTCTTTCTCTCTCTCTCTCTCTCGCAGGATGTTGGGAGAGTGGCGTGTGGCTGGGCTGCAGTCTCTCCTGACTGTGTGCTTGCTCTTCTCTCTGGAACATGGTGAGTGCTCTTTGTGGTCAAAACCATTATATAAGCCCCAGTTCTCTCACTGTGTCTGTATTGGGATTTGATGTACGAGATGTAGAAGGAATTTTTCTTGACCCTGATGTCAAGATGAAATTGAAATCCAATACAACTGTAAAACAATACAAAAACAAAACAAAAAGGAACACAAATAAACAAAAGACAAAAGACAAACATTGTCGAACTGTTATGACAAATAAAACTCACTCATACACGCACATACACAAACACACACACACATACATGCACTCACACACAGACAGACACCCACACAACCACAAGCACACCCACATAAACACACACACATATCTCTTAAAAATACCTCACAGCACCTAAAAACATTGTGCATCGTTTCTTTTTTCCATGATTTGCATTGCTGAAAATGGGACTAACACATAAAAGAAATATCAGCGCTCTCTTATTATTCGTGGCAGCTTTATTAGAAGCTTTATTAGGTGTGTTTTGCATATCTTTGTTATTCTTTGTAAAACTCATTAAAACAAACAGTCTTACAAATGTATATTCAGCATTTGAAATGAAGCTCTTCTTATACACTTATACACACAGTCAGGTGCAGATGCTTCCAGACAGGCTTATCGCTTGATATAATTAAACCATTAAAATCCTGCAGTGCCCTGTGGCTTGTGTAAAAGTGCTGAGCAGGCGTAGTTGACCTTGATGTTGTATCAAGAGGAAGAGATCTAAGTGACTTTGAAAGAGGGTTCATTACTGGTGCACAGATGACAGGAGCCTCAGTCACAGGACTACTGTACTGGCTCAGTGTTTCAATAGGAGAATCACTAATGACATCTGCATTATGACCTATAAGAAAGACTGATGCTAAGTGTGATATGTAAGGGGAAAAAGAAGAGTGACTGTTCCTCTAAGAATAATGTGACTAAGAATAAAGTCCACTATTAAAAAGTCAGCAAGAACAATCCATCCAAGGACATAGAGATGAGTATCATAGTAGCGAATAAACCTCTCGTTATAAAGACAAGTTACCATCTAAGTGTTCAGTGGTTACGAGTCACTGGTCTACAGGGATATGGAAGAGATGATAGGATCAGATCCATCACCATATTCTCCACTAGTGGGAGAGCGAACAGAGCACCTCACAGTGAAGGGGTCTCCTGTCTCTGTTATGCTGTGGTGGCATGTTGGCATGGCTTTGCACTACTTGTCCCTTTAAAGGTAATTGGAAATCAATGTAGTTGTTCTGGCTCATCACCTTTACCCTGTGATGAAACATTTCTATCTGTTTGACAATTACACCATCCTGAATGGCAATGCCCCCACCCACAGGGTACGAGAGGCCACTGCATGACTTCATAAGTGTAAAAATAATGTGGCCTTCACTGTCAAATAATAGTGTTGCATTCCTCCAGGACAGTTCCTGATACTTGTTGAAGTTGTTCTGGTGAATCATGTTGCTTTTTAATTTGTTTTGTATGACGTAATCCTAGTCCCACCAGAAGGTTTACATCCCGTTCATGCTATACTGTTGCGTGTCATTACTGTTACATTGTGGCGTCTGATGTATTGTTTCTGTTGCAACTTGCACTCTGTTGGATGTTGAATGTTGCTATATCTTGCACCATGGACTGTAAAGAAACATTGTTTCATCACACTCTGCACATTACACGCCCGCCGATGACAATAAAGTAACCCTGAACCTTAAAGTTTAATCTCATGAGTAAATGTTATAAAACACTTCTTGGTTGTTTGTGTCAACAGGTCAGTCATTTCAGCTGTGTTAGGAGAGCAATTGATTTTCAATGGAGTTTTGCAAGAGTGTTTCCATGACTTTGTTTACCATAGTGGCTCCGTTGGGTGATGGCTCTTATTCAGGCTCATACGCACTTAGTGCCAGCTGCTTATTAGCCCGTGCTGTAGCCTGGCACTGCGCTTGCCCTCTTCGCACTGTAGATGCTTTCCTTTTGTCCTTTCATCTCCTGATAATTACTGTATCACAACGCCTCACAACCTGACACTGATGAGGCTTTTAGGACATTGGATGAAGACAAATTCCCCCAGCCTGCGTCCCTGAGCCCCGTGCGGCACTCTCCGCCTGTAAATAGGGAGTGTATGAGGAACACTTTTATCTGTGAAAGCCTCATTTCTCCACATTGCCACCTAAAGACTTATCATTACTCACTGTAATGCCTAAAACTGCCTCTCATCAGCCGCACCGATATTGCTCCCATCCGCCCTTGTGAGTGTGCTCACTAAGCCGTGAGAGAAAAGGGGGGGGGGGGCATATGGGGGGATTGGGGATGGTGAAAAGGGGGAGGCTGAGTCAAGACAGTGCTTTTTTGAGCTGAGAGAGAGAGAGAGCTAAGCTCTATGTGGAGTGACACTAACCCCGTCGTCTACAGTAATCCACCACACACACACGCTGTTTCAAAGCTTATGCTGTCACTGGTGTGGAAGAAAGCATTCCTGAGCTTTTCCCAGCTTGCATATGCTGACACACGCCTCTGAAAAGTTAGGGAGATCTAGTGGCATCTTCACGTTTATGAATATAAATAAACATGTTGGTTTTTGAAAGACTCGCCACCTCCATTTTTGACAATCTTGTGTCTCGCTATTTGTCACAAAAAACAAAACGAGGACACACAGTGTCACTAATACAAAGTGCCACACATCCGTAGCACCTCAGGGTGGTATCCTCAGTGCCTAGCTAAAAGATTTTTTTACACGGATTGAGTTAACTCTTTCGATATTGGCAGCTAATGCCATAACTGGATACATATACATTTAGGAGTTTCTGTAAACACTTTTATACACTGTGATTGTGACTGGTGAACAAATTCAAGAAGTATTTTTAATTTCATTATTAAATAACACCTTTATCCCTCAGCAACTATAACTGCTGCACACAGGTACTTGATTCTTAAGAGATGCCCTAAAATCTTTTTGGAGGTAGTTGGACTCATTAACCTTATTATTGTAGATGCGTGAATCAATGAAGAACATAAAAGAACAGCCTGAGTGTGTTCAGAACAATCCAGAATAGTGTGAATCCTGAAGGGTCTTCCACCAATCACACAAAGGTATTGCACACCAAGCCATTGTTTGGATTGGTTGGTGTTCTTTGTTGTATTCTGGGTTTTTGACAGCAGGATGCCGTCTGTGGTGCTTAAGTCCAGTTCAACGTCAACCAGCTTCGGCAGGCCCGAGTCTATTGAGCTGTTGTCTGCCGATCTGCAGAGATCCCAAACCAGTCCTGGCTATTATCAGTGTGCTGCAGGGCCAGGGTAGGGGCTTTTGGGGCCCCTCGGTATCTCCAGCTCCCTGGCCTATCTGCAGCCATCTGTAGCCATTGTGTGGGCCGTATGGTGGAATAAACAGTGGAATCTGGCAAGGGCCCGATCAGGAGGGCCATATAGCCCCCTGTTCCTGGTCTTCGGCCAATCTTGGCGCTGAGAAGGGGCGGTCTGCTTGCTCTGCTGGAAATGCAAACATTCTTGTCATTTAAGGGAAAACAAGGACATATAGTGTCTGTCATTGATATTAAGTGCCTGTCTTACATTACACCCCTCTTGCATTATTACACATGTGGACAACCCTACAGTTGTTGTTTAACTTTTACAATTTATGACTGCAACCATGAGATCCTGTTATTTGTCGGTTCATGCCAGTTTTCTTCCTCTCAATTCTAGCTTCTAGCTTCAATCTAATACACATAACTATATGATGCTGCCTCCCCTTGCTTGTTGGGTGGTTCTATTTCTTAGCATGCAAATGCTTTGTATGGAGGGTTTTCTAGCAGGAAAAATGTTGTAAACTCATCACTGCATGATAAATGTACCACTAGCATTAGCTCATTAGCTAGACTAGTATTTTTGGCATCTTCCTATAATTTAGTACGCAGTAAAAGTGTAAACCTTAAAACCTGTGATTATGTAGGAAAAAGTTAATGCAGATGCAGGATGCATCAGCAACTTACTTTTAGTTGTTTCTGATGCAGGTTCCTAAGACAACAGCATTTAGAAAAAGAAATCCCTGTATTGCATTAACCTCTGAAACCTTTGTTCTTCGGTTATGATGAAGAGTTAAGGATCAGTCAGAGCACAGGTTAGTGCACCAGCGTACCACTATGGTCTCAAGACTTCCAGAGTCGTGCAGTGATTTCATCAGGAACTTTTCTTTACTACAGTTCTGACAGTGCATAATAGCAGTATGACCTAAAAAACAGGTCCATGAAGTTATTTGCATCTAAAAAAAAATATTTGTGAGGACGTTCGTTCTCCCTCTCAATCTTCTCTGCTAGACTTGGCCCTCTCTGGCCATGGGATGCCTGCAGTGCAAATAAGAGCTTTCCGTCACCCATAGCGATCCAGATATTCCAGGAGATGTGGCGGCCTCCCACCTCTCTGTCATTTCATGGAAATGAATATGGAAATGGATGACGGAAGCCAGTGGGGAGATGGTGGGCGGAATGTGGGGTGTTCTCTGTTATTTTGATGGGCAAGGAAAGCAGACAGCAGCCCTGTGCCTGATAAATGTACCATTACCCAACACTGGGCGGGGAATTAGTCACGGATGCAGCCTTAGAGTGTATTTCTGAGCATGTGTGTGTGAAGAAGAGATGGCTCGCTGAGACCTCACTTAATATTGATAGAGTCAGCGGATGGGTTGGAACGAGTGTGGGGAATCTGTAGGGAGGGGCCTGTCGGGGGAGAGATCTAATGCCAGCCGGCACCAGCACAGGAATGTCATTACAGAGCCCTGCGTGGCTGCCACGTCTCCACTCTCTCACCCCATCTGTTGTTAATCTACGGTGCGCCTCTGGTGCTACCTGAGAGGACAATGACACTGTACACCCAGAGGAGGATGTGCTACCTGGGGGGAGGAGGTGGGAAGCCATATAGTTGGATCAGACTCCGTGGAAACATACAAACAGGCTGAGTTTCATTATTTATTCCAGGTGATTTGCCTTGCTGCAGAAGTCTCAGTTGTGACTCATAGACTTTAAATCTGGCTGGATGCACAGTCTGGTCCTCTCTCATATTAGCCTCTAAATAAATCTTAGCACTTTTTGAACTATAACGGTTCAAAACCCTTTTGATTTACCTCTGAGTAGTGCAACTCCCTTTTCCAGTTCCTTTTGTATCAGAGAGAATTTAATGTATTATGCAAACATGGTTAAAGTTTATAAATGCTCAGTTCCATCCCCTAGTTAATCCATTCCACATGTTTTAAAAATTGTCATGGTTGTGATGTCACAACAGCAATATGAATGTCCACAGGCCACTGCAGTTTAGCCCTCCACATTCCTGTAGAAGTGCAGGCAGTCGGTAGTTATGGAGGTGGGAGGATGATGTGGATGAAAATGATTACCGAACTGCTGTTAAAGGCTGCCAGGAAGCAAATGTGTCAGTGCAGTCTTTAAAAGGATGTAGACATCTGAAAGGATTTTGTTTTTATTAAAAAAGAGGTTGGAAAATGCCTAGCAGACTGTGTACGCTCTGTTTTTTGCTACAGAAGACCAAACAGATGTTAAAATATATTCTGAAATAAAATGAACAATGAAAGTAGAAGTATATGGGCTTTTTAAACCAAACGACAGGTCCATTAGAAGGAGAGCTAAGGGCCACTGCGACTGGACAGTTTGCTTCGTACAATATCTCCTGATAACCCTCTGAGGGACGCTCTGGGGTGAAGATCACTGAACAGTGCACACAATTAACAAAATCTCTTCATAATTGTTTCACCGCCACTGATGGAGCGTTGCACCCTCCCCTCCCTGCCTGGCCGCCGCGCACCCCCTTCTCCTCCCTCCATCTCTCCAGATATACCTTTGTTGCCATGGTAATCATTAAGGGATACATAAAGAGGGGGCTGACATCCACAGGCGCACCCCAGTTGTGTCTTTTGTGTTAGAAGCCCTTTTCTTTTACAACAAAAGGTCAGATGTTTAGTAGGCTGCAAATGTCCATTTGCTCATCGCGCCCTCGATACCGAACTGACCACGGGCGTGACGAGCTGCAAAATTTGTTTTCCCATCACGATTTTTTTCCTTCTGATTCTTCTTAAGGAGGACGCCTTGTTCGTTTTTCGTTCAGAATTGACGATAAAAAGGCCATTAGTGAAAGAAATTCTTCAGCTTAAGTCAGCGAGTGGAATGACTGCTGATAGCCTGGGCATTGTCAGCACAGCCCGCGAGCGATCAATCATTTTGATAGCAGCTGGAAAAGTGAAGACAATGAGGCCACGGCAAGGAGCCTGTTATGGGAGCAAAGACACAGAGAGAAACAGATGGGAAAAGAGACATGTCCAGAATTGTGTGTGTGTGTGTGTGTGTGTGTGTGTGTGTGTGTGTTAGTTTTATTTTTTAAGGACAGCGCTGTGCTGTTGTCTTCTGTTTCTGCTGTACAGCCTCGGGCGCATAAAGGCTCCTGACAGCACTTAATGCATTTTAGGTGTTCAAAAGAGACAACAAATAAGACAAAAGTAAACAATTGTAATGCATCAACAATGCTCCTATGATTGGTTTTGTTTGCTGTTTTTGTGTGCCGCCCCCCCCCCCACACACACACACACTCCCACTATCCTTTCCCCCTCTCTCATTCGCCACACCAGGTTGCCTTAGCTCCTCTCTCTCGCCGCCCAAATATTTTTCGCCTGTTTGTTTTGATTGGACCTCATTTGGAGAAGGAAAGATTAAAAAGCATCGGCAGATCCTCAGACAAAGGCAGGGTTTCGAGGGGGTTTTGCTTGTAAAAACATTTTCATTTAAATGCAGATTGGGCGTATCTGCTGTGACACGGCCGCGCCGCGCACACATTCATTATTTAACCATAAGGGAATAGGAGCAATTTCATCGGCTTCCTTTAAGTCATAATTAGGTTTTTAAGGAGCTATCTGCAATTGATTTCTCCTGATTTAATGTTGCAAACTGATCCGCGCCGGCAGAATAACACCAGTGGGGAGGCTGTGTGTTGAAGTTGGAAATGGGTTTGCAAACAGTGTCATTGTGTGTGTGTTTTTACTGCAAGTGTATCTGGAGTTATTACATTGTGTATTCATTTGTTTCTCTGGCGCAGGCAGTGCAAGCAGCGTTAATGCATGAGGGATTAGTGAATGTGGGGAGACTTGGGGCAGTTGTTGCTATGTGTTACAGTCGCACCAATAAAGACTGCCTGCGTTTTCCTAAGCACGCATTTCTGCAGGGTGAAGGTCTGTCCGACCCCGTTCCCCTTCGCTTCAGGTCGAAGAGTGATATGCTTCAGATGAGTGTGTGGTAAACATGATTATGAGTGATGCTGCCCTGGGGGAGGGACAAAGGTGTATGTGTATGTGGGTGATAGGCCAGAAGAGTAATACCTTTCACCCCCACTCACACAAACACACACACACACATTTGTATGTGTTTGTGTGTATGTCTTTGTTTGTGTAATAGTCCAGGAGAGTAATACTTCTCATCTCTAAGTGCACACATATACAGTGTGTGTGTGTGTGTGTGTGTGTGTGTGTGTGTGTGCGTGCGTGCGTGCGTGCGTGTGTGTGTGTGTTTGTGTGTGTGCGTGTGTGTGTGCCTGTGTGTGTGCTTGGAAATGTCCTCTCTTCTTGCTTAATGGACATTTTAGTGCTACCAGCCTGGAATTCTTTAAGGATAGTTCCAGTTTTCCCAGTTGATGTGATGTTAAAAAAGTCATTAGAGCAGGTGTGGTGTGAAGGGGTTTGTTGTATAGAAACTGCAGATTTCAGGTCTTGCATGTATCGCTTCATTACAAATAGATTAGTTTTACTTCCCTAGATTTAAAAATACTACTTAGGCCAAAAGTCTGTTGTTTCTTTCGTTATTTTACTGCAGCTGGTTAGGAAAACTGCGCTGCAGTGTGTGTTGTTTGATGCTCCAGCTCTCAGGCAACAGACGTTCATTAACTTTATTAATGCAAATGTATCATTTGACTCCATGGTACAGTGACATACTCTGCCACTGTTTCCGACATATTATATAGAAGCTCCAGGTAACACTAATACAATTCAGAAATATATATTATATATTATAATTATTATATATTATTTTCAAAATAGATCACAGTGTCAGATTACAAGTGTATTAATCAAATAAATGATCACACAATTCCTAGTGTGTCTTTATACCAAGAGGACATATTATAAACTAGATCTTGTTTTAATTGGGCTGTTGTTTTCTTCTCTTGACATCAGAAGGAACCCAATTTAATATGTTTTTATCTATGCGCCAAAAAGCACATTGCTGTTAAAAAGCATAATAGTTATTGTGTAGAATGTTATCATGAACATAAGGCTGATTATTTATCCAAAACCTGAAAATGCATGTAATGAATACTGGAACACAAGCACTGAATAGAGGATTATCAAGAATATAATGCTGGTTATTTCTCCAAAGCCTGACAATCATTACTCTGAATATTGTAAAAACAGGTGTTTTAAATCAAGCATAATTGGCAGTGCTAGGTCAGAGTCCTTCTTTTTTCCCTGGTGGTCTCTGTGCTTTTGCCAACGCTTCCTCTAAACACAACAGAGAAGTGTTGTACTTCAGTCGCTCTTAGAGGAGTAGGCAGCCATCATCACTGCTGTGATGAGCAACACCATTATCCCCCCGAGTGCTGCTGCGCTCTCCCCTTCATGCTTTAACGAAATGTCATCATGCATGCCATTACAGGACAATAACAGCACCGCTTTACAGTACGGAAGATGCCCGGCACATATTTTCCACAGCTCTTATTTGCTTTCATCATGATGCACAGAGTGCTTTAAAATTGCTGTTGAATATTAACATATGGCGCCATACCTCTCCCGTGTATATGACCCGCTTTCGCGTGGTTGGAGTTTGTGTGGTAAGAATTTTCCATGGCAGTACGTTTCACTTGCTCAGAAATGGGGACCTTTTAACAAGAGTGATGCTGCTGTTGCTGTAGTGCTGACATATGCCAATTCTAGACTAGCACCTGCCATGTGAAATATACAAGAGCAGGTGAAAGGTACTATCAGTGTCAAGCTCTTACAGAAGAAAAAATCTTGTAGTGCAGGATTTTGAAAAAAGATACACACACACACACACACACCACCCCTGAAAATTTCCACTGCTCTTCCATTACAATGTTCTCCCATGATGCAGTGATCTATGATTCAGTTCTGACGCTCACATATCTCTTGACCGTGGATGGGGTTAGCATGGGCTCTCTGCCTGGTCTGCAGCTATTCAGCCTTATATGCAGGAAGCTGTGATGCGCTGTAGTAGTCCAGTAGTTTTAATGTGGGACCCGAACAGATGGGCTAGTCTTAACTCCCCTTGCTCACCCTCTCATCCGTTCACTGGTTGTCCTTCCTTGGACCACTTTTGGTAGGTACTGACCACTGCATACCAGCAACCTCCCACAGCGTGGGTTTTGGAGATGCTCTAGCCAATGCATTTTGGCCTTTATCAAAGTGCTTCAGATTCTCACACCCATTTTTTCATCTTTTAACTTCAAGAATTGACTCTTTAATTGCTGCTTAAAATATTCCACTCCTAATTAATGTTGATGTTACTGTCGGTGGCTTAATGCTGTGGGTAATAGTTTTATATGATCATTAATTTAAAATGACATTCAACCCAGGAATAAAATATGACTATTTCTCAAACTAGTTTTGTCAGTTTTGTTTGATGCATTTTAATAAATATTATAATTAATTAAACGTCTCAAGACTAAACTGTTTAACGTACATCCACCACAATCTGAAATCTAATGTTGGCTTGGGTGTAAACAATTTTAAAATAAGTCAATTATAGTAGTACAGTAAGTAGAGTATGATGGAAAAATATTGAATAGAAAGCAGCAGAAACATTTATCATTTTTTAAAAAAATCTCAGCAAACAAACTCTATCAGCACAGACGCTATTTCTAATAACGAAGTTAAAACCAGAAGCCTGTAAGGGTGGTTTTATTGTTAATGTAATTGGGAGAGTAAATACATTTTTTTTTGGAAAATATAACCACAAAAGGACATAAAAGCACATAAAGGAATATAATTTATGTACCATTTAATGAAAGGTAAAAACTGAATAAGGAGATGGAGAATGGGACGTCCCCATGCTATGACTTGAGGTGTAAGCAAAACTTTAGCTGATGTATTATGATGTACAGGATCTGTACACAGACCAGAGAAATGCTGCTCATGTTCATAGCAGTAGGTACGAAAAATGACACACTGGGTGGAAAACTCGCCTCCAGTCAGCGGTGGAGGCAGCTCATTTTAAGCAGCAGTAAATCCAATGAGAAGTGAACCAAAACACTGGCAATAATGGCAAAATCGTGTTGCGTTTGATGTTAAGTGTACCCAGGTACATAATGGAGTAGGTTAAAGACTTTCTTTTTCTTAACGCCTGGTGCATTCTGAATAAATTACTTTTGGCTCCGGATGGCTCCCTGGCCTGCACACTGTATGGAGTTTAGATCATCCTTGATAATATATAGAAACTGTAATAAAGCAGCAAGCAGCAAAACACAGTCATACACAACACAGTCCTACACAATGATGTACAATGCAATCATATACAACATAATAATATACAGCATAGTCATATACAACACATTTTTATACAATACAATACAGCACATCAATATACATTACAGTGCAAGACAGCTATGTACAACACTATTATATACCACAGAATACAGCATAATCATATACAACACAATTATATACTACACAGTACAAAACAGTCACATGGGTAACTACACATAACTACATAACCGGTCGTGTGCAATGAATAAAGCTACTGAAACTTTAAGGGTGCAGTGACAGCATTTCATTCTGGGAGTGTATGAGCTTATTTATGTACCATCATAGTCAAAGCATAATGTCACGGTGGGCGGAACGGAAAGGCTTAGACGTCCTTGTTGCGTGGCGGATTGGCCCGGGCGTGACTGGCACGCGAGAGCAGGTGAACCACGCTGTTTGCTCTGAGAGCG
>JBBPDH010000036.1:8445942-8465168 GCA_037974565.1 Clupeocharax schoutedeni | reverse complement strand
GCCAGCTCGTGGGCGCACGCTTTGAGAGCACGACCTGGGATATTGTCCGGTCCAGGAGCTTTCCGTGTGTTTACTTTTTTGAAGTATTTACACACTTCAGCCTGAGAGATCTGAGGAGAGCATAATTAGCCATGTTTCATAAGATTTATGATATTAAAATAAGCTAGGCTCCCTGTATGTGAAATGTTCTGATGCTGTATTGAGCTGCTAGTGAGCAATGAGGGGTAATAGGAATGAGAGCAATGGGATAGGAACATGCATATTTGAAAAGTAGAGGGCTCAAGGTTTCTAGTGGTGTTACATATATGTTTCTAGGACAAAAACTCACAGCTTTAGATGATTGTTTTGGAAAAGTCAAAATATTCTGTGCCTACCTCAGAGAGTTAAAGCTACAGAGAGTGTGGGAACATGCACCTAATGCTCCTGTGCTGCAGTTTGTGTCAGTGTGTCTCAGTAACAGAGTCAAATGAGCAGAGACAAAGACAGAATGGGGAAGGGGGGTTATTTTAAGAGTGTGTAATTAATCATAATCCATGAAAAAGTTGCTATTGCCCGCTCTTTCCCTTTCCTCCTCTCTTTCTTCTTCTCCATTGCTCTCTTTTTCAGGCCTAGACGTCCCCTCTGCCCCTCATACACACACTTCTTTCTCAAGGTCTTCTCACTAATTTAGCCCAATGGGTGGGCTGTGTTTCAGTCAGCGTCCTTCTTGATTTACTTCCCTGCTTGGTTTGCAGTTTGTTTAGAGTCAGTCAGTTACATTCGCTTCTTTCTGCCTGTCTGCTCATACAGACACCAGGAACTTATGTGGCTTTTCTCGAGCATTAAGCTTTCTGCAGTTTAACAAGTTTTTCACAAAAGTCTCTTCTAGGGTCTACGTTTTCCTGTCCTAATTTTCAAGTGATGATAACCAATGATGGGACTGGCACTAACCTACATTAGTGGCTGAGGAATCTCAACAATTATTTCAATACCTAATATATAATAATTATTTTAAAATATTTCAAATCAAATTAGATGGAACGGAACAGTCCCAGACTGCTTCTAGTCTTTCCAAAATACTATAATGTCTTAAAAATAAGTGTGGCCTTGCACACTCTTACTTACTTCTCATCAGCTGCTAGTAGGGACTAAAGATGAAAAAGTTCTAAACAATAGGTGTATCAAAAATTTCTCAATAATCTTATCTGGAAAATATATCGGCAAAACAGATGAACCATTTTTATTTTGCAAAATCATTTTTTTATTGAGCAATTTTGAATGGATTCTGTTTTTAATTAAGCAATTCTGAAAGACGTAATATAATGTCTTACTAGAAAAACCAATATCTAAAATCTAGAAAATATAAAATTCTGCTAATATTCTGTGCTCATACACAGACTCACTCATAAACGTTCAGAATATTGTACTTCAATAAAGTTCATATTTTGTTGTGCATGTTAAATAAATTGGCTAGATATGAGTTCCTGACCAATTTCTCTACAAATCACTAGTTCACATCTCACCTCGGAATGACTTTTCTGCAACTCAACCATTAAATTAAGCAGAAAGGTTGAAAAATCAATGGGATTCTTATTTAAATTTCAGTCTAAAATGATTTTGGCCAGTGCCTAAAAATCTTTAACATTGGCCAATGCTATGCCTAATAATAAAACATTTAATATTATGTTTCTGTTTTATAGTATACAGTGGCCTATCCCGCCTGTACTGTATCACTGTAGCTTTAATTCATACATGCATTTCCCACATCGTCCATGGTCCGGAGGATGAAGCGCAATCTCATTTGTGAGCAGTAAGTCGTGACTAATTGTTTGAGAACTGAATCAATGTCTTATTCCTCTGCAGCTGCACTAGCCTGACTTAATGTGGAGAGCACTCCATCCTCTTAGAGAATGATCCATTTGACAGGATTTGGAGAAAAGACGAAGCGCTCAAGCTCACACTGAAGAGTTTATTTTATCATGCCAATGATGAAAAGTCGTTGAACACTGGCACTGTGGTCAAGCGTTGTGAGAGGGCAGAGTGATAGCGCAAGGAGTCTGGGTAGAACTCATTAAACTGGGCAGAAAGAATCTTCATAGCAGCTTTGGCCCACTCTGAGAATACACAATGGGCTGACTGTCTTTTGAGCAAAGGGTCAAATAAATGGAGCCAAAAGGGGCAGCTGCAACTTTTTTCAGTGACATTCTCAAAGTTCCAGTACAGGACACCTCTGAACTGTAAATGGTCAGTTTCAGTTGTTAATCCCACCCTTAACCTTGCATAACATCTCACCAGCATCATATTCAGAGACTTTCTCTTTTTCCCCTTTAAATATACCAGTTATTTTTTTGTATAAGGTTCAATTTACCCATAACTGTTGTAGTTTATTTTGACATGACCATTTCCCAACATCTCTTCACTCTTTTAATGAAACATTACTGTGTTACTGTACCTTTAAGACTGATGCATGTAATGTTTGAAACTTTAATAGTGCTGACAAACTGCATCATCCTCTTTTATCTAAAGAATAACATTTGTGTTTCTGTGAAATAAAACTTTTAAGAGTAGTTTGTGTCCTTTGTGGCCACTTTAAATAGAATCAGCATGCGGAGCTAAAACGTTTTTCAGTCACTGCATATAAGAAGCTCCATGCTGACTTTATTGTTAAATGTACTGCTGTAGTTTCACTGAGCAAGTGAAACATGGTGAGAATAAAATTGAGATTGTTATGGGAACACATATTACTGATTTGTTTAATCAGAGTAATGGTAATGCATTCCTATTCTTTTTTTTTTTTTCATTTAACGTAACATTAAAATGGTCCCAATTAGACATTTAAGTTTGATAATGTTTTTTGGCATTTTTGCCCAATGTATTTTGCCCAGATTCAAATGTATTAATAAAGCACATGTAAAACGTCTGGACGGTACGGTCTCTAAGTCCGTAATTATGTACAGAAGATAATAAAATTAAAACAATTAAAACATATCCACACAGGCAGTGCCCAAATATAAACAAACACAAAGCCAAAAACAAAACTAACATTTGGGACTGAAAAATAGAAATAAATCATATTTATAAAGGATAGGCAGAGAAATAAAAGTTATAGTTGAACAATAAAACAGGCTCTTAAACTGAGTGAAAATCCAGGGAATCAAAATAAGATTTAAGACCAAATTTAAAACCTGACGATGTGGGGGTTAGCTGTTCATTGACGGGTAGTTCATTCCAGAGCTTGGGGCGATGATTGCAAAAGCCCAATCCACCCTTTGCTTCTGTCTAGATTTTAGAAGCTGGTCTGCTGATCTCAGTGTTCTAAGTATTCTAGGTCAAGACCAGTTCTACTCACTAACTTGGTCTCACAGAATGCAACCCTGGGAGTGTGATGGCCAGCATATGTTTCCTCTAAGGCCTCCACACGGACGTTTGAAATGAACGCGCTCTGAACGCCATAGGCGTTTTTGTGGCGTTTGGTAGCGACGCTTGATCGACACCGTTTAACGCCAGCCTGACGCCCGATCTGTAGTTTCGTGTATTTACCTGTGGGGGCAGTAATTACTCTGTCCAGAGTGTTTACCCGTGTGTCATCCTGGTTTATACTTCTGCAATAAAAACATGGATCGTCCTGATACGGCGCCGTAGGCACGAGAGGAACAAAACATGTTTTTTTGCAGTTGCGGTACAAAATCATGGGACATATTCGGTCCTCCAGAACGTTAAGCGAACGCCATGGAAACGCCATAGCGACGTTTTCCTTGCGTTCGTCTGGATTTTTACGCCAAGAAAACGTTGCATGCAGCGTTTATTTGACGCCATCCGAACGCGCAGTCGCCGTGTGGGCGCTCTGATTTGCTTCAATGAGCAGAAAAACGGGCGGCGCTCAATAGTCACGAACGCCAGAAAAACGCCTGCTTCAGACGTCCGTGTCAACGAGGCCTTGGAGTTTGCTCCACATTTTTTAAAGAACCACTAAAGAGGCATACGTAGCTGGACATCTCAACATGCTTGGAGAAGAACGCTGTTAAATCAGCTGGATAATATCATAGAGAATGATAGACAGAGAGCAATTGCACTGAATTCTGTCTCCTATCCAACAAGTGGAAGGGAAGCCAGTTATGCTGTCCTTGATCACAGACGGGTGTGGAATCGTTTCTGGTGAAAAGACCAACACTAATGTAGATGCACTACTCCGGAGCACCAGTCATTGCTTGTAATGTATTATTTCTTTAAGAGACATGGTTTCTCAAGACGGTTGTCTTTTTAAATTCAAAGAATGTACTCTAGTGTTAATTATTATATCATATTATATACTATTCATAATTACTAGTCTGAGCTGCATGAAAATTACACTCAGCTATTATGCTTCTGTTATATAGTGGCATGAAACATGTTAGCACCCTGAGAGATCTGATTTCACATTCTAATCATTTAATGTGACATATATTAAAGCAATGAATACAATGAATACATCAGAATACATTAAAAGCAATGAATGGTGCTCTGGAGAAAGATTTTAATGAGCTAAAGAAATAAAGACAAGCAGGAATACGAATGTCTTTCATGTATGCATGCTCTTGTGAGTTGGTGCCTGTATTAAGACTCGTCTCAGCATGTCACCGTCTGCTGTCCACATCTCTAACTGTCCACCCATCCCATTACTGCACTGTCCATCATCTCTGCCTGCAAAGTCCACTAATGGCACTGGAAGCACATGTGTGAGACATTTTCTCAGACACTATATATCATCACTGCTACAAGTTCTACAAGAAATGTCATGTTCCAACACAAGTCCCACGTGTCCGTCTGTACTCATTTCTTAATGTGGTTTGTTTCCCGTTATGCATGTTTGTTTGATTATTTGATTAGGCTGCTGAATTTGTCAGTATGCATTTTACTAAGAGGGAAATGTGAAAAAGCAGAGATGTTCAGAGTTTTTCAATGCAGGCACTTAAAACTGAGACCAGCTGATTAAACAAGTGCAATCACATGTACTTCTGCTTTGATTAGGATCCTAAAGCCACACTGGACCTTTGTGAAAAAGATTGATGACCCCTGGTCTGCACCATTAACAAAGGAGTTCTTTAAGAGTTCTTTAGTAAAACTATAGTTAAAAAGAAACGATGATGGAGATCCTCTTGTATATGGTTCTTTAAGGAATGAAGAAAAATAATAAAATTGTTATATAGGGCACCAAAAAGGTTTCTACCAATTTATACATCAAAGAACATTTTCTTTTATTATTTAAGAGCCCTGCACGTTTGTGTGTTCTTGATACTCTGCAGTTAGGAGCTTGTTAATGAGTTAATATTTTAAATCAGGTGTACTAGGACAAAGCAGAAAAATGTGGGTTTGCACACTATGGGTTTGTTGGATGGGAAGCATCAGTTTGAGCACATTTAGGTGACTATGTTAAAATTAAGCACTTAAAAATAACTCATTTTTACATTTCTAAAGATAAAGAGTCAGCCAATACCCAATGTTTTGGTAGGAAACAAGAAATGCCAGCTCTAAAAGAAAAAGCTATTTGCATATTTCATAGTAAATGACTGGTTTGTAGCATACCCATGATTAAAAAGAACTCTTTTGCAAAACACAAGGAAATAAACACTGAGTGTGAGAGTAATTCATGTCCGTGTTGAGTTTTAGTCTCTCTGCTGTACATCATTATATGCGCCCAAAGTCATAGTGGAGTGTGGGCTCTGTGTCTGATGTGCTGTGTCTGATTCACTGTCAGATTGTGTCCCGGGCTGGAAATGGATTATAAAACAGCGCTTAATCAATTTCCCAGAGCAAGACGAAAGGGGGAACGAGGCGTCCGCCGTCCTTGTAAAAGTTTTCCCCCGTCGGAAAGCGAATGTAATTACGACTTAATCTGTTAAATCTCTCGTTTATCGCTTCACCCCTCCAAAAACATGGAGCCTGAGTTTCAATGCGCCATAAAAATATTTGGCAGCGTACAGGCAAAGATTAGATCATTTAGGGGTCCTGGGTGGGTGGAGGGGGTGGAGGGGCAACATTGTCCTAACCCACAAAACATCTATCTTGATGAACAGGCTGCCAGCAGCAAACCCCTGCTATCTTTTACACTTCTAAAAGTCATGAGCTTGAACCCCCACCCCTACATCCTTCCACAATATGTGAGCAATAGGTCATATTTTGTATACAAACAATAATCCGTTAATAAATAATACACCTCTTGTTTGTTCATTAATCATTCTGTGCCCCGTGTTCTATCCGTTGCCGCTAAATGACACTTTCATCTTTAAGCATTTCTGTTCATCATGTTCTGGACAGATGTCTGTGCAGTGTGTATGTGAAAATGGCAGAATTACATGTTCGTGTTTTCTGCTGCTGTAGAACATTAAATGTACTGAAACCTCTCATCATCAAGAGGAGATAGATTGAACATGAATAGAAAATCTGACTGAAAAAAAACATGCAGATATTCTCAACTCCTCCACAACTGTACCCCCTTGTTTTAATTATGTCTTGTTTTGACAGGAACTTACTTTTGTTAGTTTGCTGCTTGTTGATTTCTCCACAGTTTTTCCACACGTATTTTTTCCCAGCATGGTCTTCTGAAGGTATCACTTTGAAAGTTATTTAAAAGCTGTATTTGAATAAAAGAGCTTTAGAGGCTTATTCTAGCAACACACCATGTGTGAGCAGCTGGGCTTCAGCTTGCACAACTAAGAATGGTTTGATGGGCCAAATGAGGAAAATTGTGGCATTTTTAATTTATGGACAGCCGTTGATGTTGACTTGTGGATAATACCACTGCCCTCCACACAGCAGATTGGAGTTTAGTCCCTGCTGAGTAAAGTACATCTTTACTAAAGTACAGCTATACCAGTAAGAATCTTTGAATAAGAATTGTGAGGTTTTTTTCCAGGTAAGTTTGTCTGCATAAATGTAAATACATGTATAGTTATGTATACATATTGTCAATGTTTTATGCTGGTGTAGCATGCTAAATCTTTCAACAAAGTGCATCTGGGATCATGGGCTTAGATGAAGAGCATGTCAGATTTTTAAAAAGGTGCGCAGCCTTTTGCAAAAATACTTTCACATCCTCTATCAATAATTAACTCAAGTTTAGCTCCAGGCCTTCTCAGGTTCTTCTCAGATTTAACCCTCTTTGGTTTACAGTGGCACAGATACCATGAAATGTCTCTTTGATTTTGTTTAACCCTTTCAGGCCAACCCCTAATAGTCAGTCATGAAGGGCACAAACACAAATATCTGGAAGCAGAATCATTTTTTAAAAAGTTTATTTATAAACGTGGGTGTGGTGTGAAGGTGTGGGAGAGTGTGAGCTGTGAAAGGGGTCATGGCTTGCTCTGGCAATGCTTCTCAGGGTGTTAGTCACTGAGTCTGTGAGCCAATGAGAGCAGCTGTAAAAGGGCACAACGACATTCCACCCTGAACTCCTGCACTGCTGCGTGTGAGCCCTTTAATACTCTCCTCTCTTCTGGGATCACCATCAGCCGGTGCTCTTCTCTTGAACCACTCTCACACTTTTTAGAGTGGGACAGTTGCTGTCCCAGGTGCTGAATCAGCCTGGAAGAGGCACATACTGTATGTGCTGTAGTGGAGGCTTCTCCTTACATCCGGGAGAAGCACTTGCCTGATGAAATCGCGGGGTCTGGTGCCCACCCTCACAATATGTAAAAATATGTAATCTATCAAAGACAAAATGACAATACTTTGTTAGTGTCACAAACAACCTTTTTAAACACACATGAACGGCAATAAAAACACTTTTAAAGGTAGAAGGGAGTTTCATTTATGTAGCAAACAAAGCTTTATGCATTTAGGTGTGATATAAACCCAGCAGAACACAGACAGTTCTGGTCCATTTTGTTATAGCTGATGTTCTGTCTGACCTCTCTGGAGGAAGAAGGAAAGGAGCTGAAGGGGCCATTACCAAAGTGTCTGAATGGAGATGTTTGTAACAATCCTCCCCTGCCTTGTACTTGCTTATAGCTATTTGTCCTACTTGTGTTCGTTCTCCATCGTATCTCTGGTCAAGTGCCCTTGTTTTCACTCTCTTTCCCACTAATTTTACACCCAAGTCTAGTCTGTCGCCTTTTGATTGTCCCAAGTATTCCCTGTTATTTCTCCCCAGTATATCCTCCGCTTGTCTTTGTCTAAATTTAGTGTTAGGGTCCAGGCACACTTGCAATCTTTATGAGGAACGTTTCATTTCACTGGGATTTCTTGGTAAACACATATAGCAAATATACAACAATATCTAAATCATTCCATCATATAAGGGCAGAAGTTGCCCATACATTTTGCCATGCTTTTTTGAGTATTTGACATGGAAACACATAGAAACACTTCTGGTATGAATATGTGAACATAAATAACAAATATCTACTTGTTCTGAACATTAAAGTATCTTAGTTTAGCCTTTCCAAATTTAATTTAATTTAAATTTTTCAATTTAACTTTAGATTACAGTCTTATGGGTTGACTCGGGCACATCTCACGACATGTTGTACATGTTATGACTATGTATGTGACAAAGAACCTTGATCTCTTGTACTAAACATACTTCTGTTTAATTAGTGATGGAATTACATGCAAACAATACTGTGGTGTAAAATGAATGCACATATTTTGCCTCAGCAGTGGAAAAGGACCCTTGCCAGTTGAATCCGTGTCTGCATGGGAGCACTTGCCTGAGGGATGGCGATGGCTACAGCTGCCTCTGCGCTCAGGGCTTCTCTGGAGAAAGCTGCGAGATTGGTGAGTAACTTGGACTAACAAAGGCCAAGGGGTCAAACCCAAAGGGTCAAGGGCTCTTGAAGGAGGCTGCAAGTGACTGAGGGTTGATTGCTAAGCTTCTGTTCTGCCGAGCAGGATAACGATCACATTTATGCTAATACTGCTGCTGATGATGGTGATTACATCAATGATGACAATGGGGCCGATGATGACAGCCAGGCCTCAGTGAGGGGATAATGCAGCTTCATCTTTTTTGTCTGTGCTCTTGGCACAGGGCACGCAGTGCGGTTTAGGCATGATAACGCTGCAGCAGCTTCAGTTCAGCGGCGAGACTGCAGCCAGCACTCTAATGGCTCTCTCAGCTGTGACAGTTAATATAGTTGCAGTTTTTCAAGCCCTATTCTCCTCAAAACTGTATATTTAACCTTCAGACCTCATAGCACACTAGTAACATCTGATTTCAACAAAAAATAAATGGTGTAAAACAGTTTGTTCTTCTACACGTTCGTTATTTGCAGCTCTTTCTCCTCTCAGACCCCTCTGTGGGTTTTCCCCACCCACTTGTGGGTGGAGACTATCCTGAAAGCTCTCACGGATTCAATGATCTTGTGTTTTTTCCATATGTTTCTAAGACTTAAAATGAAAGAAAATTTGGTCTTTTTGTTCTTAAAGGCATTTTTATAGCCCCAGTAGTAGTTATTATTATATTTTTAAAATTACAATAACTTTGGTTCTCTGTGACACAGGAACACCAAAGAGAGCTTAGCATGGCATCTGATACCTTGAGCATCAACACAAACTGGGTAAACTTCCATATAAGGAGCTGCTTTTGTCATATGATGATAATTTGTTGCAGTGCCGGCACGAATCCGGTTCACTCACGTTCTAAGTGTTAACTCATCATGGCTTGATGAGGAGCATGGGCGGTGCGGAAGTTTTGAAGTGGCAGCGGAGGAGCCGTTAACACTGGTTCATACATCAACCATGTCAAACTGAAGCCACTGATTAGTTTCATTAGTCAGAGATACATCTGCATCTCGGGGATGGGAACAGCTGTGCTAGGTGCTCTCTCCCACAGCTAATCTGGACTGGTCTCTCCTAAAGCCCTGTGCACTCTGGTATGAATCTCTCTGCTGTAAAGAAGGGCTTTAGGAGAGGCCAGACCAGACAAGCATCTACTAGAGATAGAGGAAGAAGTGAGGACCAGATGCACAGAGACGTTTGCAGCCAGTGTATAGAACATGTACTGCCTAAAAAATGTTATATAAGAAATGGAAATTTTACATTTACCAGACGCTTTTATCCAAAGCGACTTCTATTCCCTAACTACAGGGGCAGTCTCCCTGGAGCAAATTGGGGTTAGGGGTCTTGCTCAGGGACCCAGTGGTGGTATGCTGGAGGTAGGATTCGAACCTGTGACCTCTTGGTTCGGAGGCAAGTATCCTACCCACTGAGCTACCACCACCCACTGGGCTCAAACTGATATAAGCCCAAACTGGTGATTTATGAACCATGTGCTTCAGAACCCTCAGCGCCTTCGAGGGCTTTAGAGAATGCTTAAGGGTTTCTATGAACGAAAACAAAACATGTCCGTTTTTATTTCATTTTTATTTAGAAGAATTGTTGAGCTTCCTGTATTTACACACTACATGTACTGGATTTCATGGTTAGATTTAGATTAGAAACAAGATAATCCCCCTTGGACGGGTGCTCTCATGGAAGTTGCAGGAACGTGCAGGAAGCCAGAGCACCATTCTGAGACTACTTTATTCAGAAAATAAAAGAAACAGGCAACGTGGGCCACCAGGATGCAAACACAGAATTCAGGTCTACCAAGTTAAGGAGCAACTTAAGACGATGGACAGATAAAGAAACACTAACACAGACAGACTTAAATACACAGAATAATCAGGACCAAATCAGAGGGGAAAACACACACAGGTGAAACAGAAAACACATGATACAGAACCAAACAGACTGCTGTCAAAATAAAAGCATCCCAAAACCTGAACAAACAGAACAGATAAGGCAACATAAACGCAGTGGCATTAACCTGCCACTGGCCTGACCGTGACATACACATTAGATTAACCTCTGATGTGGTTAAGCAATGACAGTGGAATCAACAAGATTTTGATTTACAGTGGATGT
Organism: Clupeocharax schoutedeni; assembly: GCA_037974565.1. Classification (NCBI taxonomy): domain Eukaryota; kingdom Metazoa; phylum Chordata; class Actinopteri; order Characiformes; family Alestidae; genus Clupeocharax; species Clupeocharax schoutedeni. Next base: position 8,454,305 of record JBBPDH010000036.1, on the reverse strand, counting down.
TACCAAATCAGAGCAAAAAAGACGAGGAAACATTTATGTGTTACAATAGTACAGACACACGACTAGAAATCCAGTAAGAACACAAACAGTAATTCACATTATCATAGCAGTCTACCATGTTTGGACATTCGTTGTCTGAACTGAAGACCGACTTTTTATAGTAAAGATCGCTACAGGCCTTTATGGATGCAATATTGAACTCATGACCTGTAGCCTCTAGCCTGTTAACCTGTTAACACTATTGCAGATGAAACACATGCATGCCTTCACAAGCTGTCTTTCCTCTGGTATTACACACACACACACACACACACACACACACACACCAGTTTAGAAACAGTGAGTGGAATTTAATGATCTGAATTTACAGATATCTAAACTTATCTTAGAACGTCATAGACATTTGCATTCTAATCCAAATAGGTGTAAAGGGTGAGAAATATATTCCATTACCTGTTTTTGTGCTTTTATTACACAAATAACTTTAGTTACCATTAGAATGGAGAATGGTTTACTTGTGACCTTGCTCTTGAGTCCAGTTCTTATATTTCGCACTCATTTGTTCAGTGCAGCACAAGGTGGGCATCATCTCCAGGGGGGCTGTGAGGTTGGTAGACTGATTTGCACATTGTAACGTGGTTTTGTCACATGTGTCTTTGCCAGAGTTGGACCAGAGCTGGACCAGAATGGGCGCCGTAGACACTGTGCCCAAGACTTACGGTATTTTTGACAGTTTGAAAAAGCTTGGCAGTGCAATATTTCAGTTTGTAATGAAAAAATCCACTTAAGGGCGTAATTATTCTTTAACAATGGCAGCAGTGTCAGCGGCTACATGAAGGAACAAACATCAAACAGAATATTTACTATTTCAATGAAAGTACCCCTTTCAGTTTTCCAGTGTTAAGGGCTTTGACTTTGCCTGATATTGTTCTCAAAAAGAGGAGAATTACATCCTAATGAGACAGTTTTGTAAGAAAGGATTGTGTTTAAAAATTAGTGCTGGGCCGTTATTGTGAGACTCTTATCGCGCAATAAAAATCATCACTGTTAATTTATTCACAAAGTTGGGTTGGGAGCTGGGTCTATACTATGAAAGCTATGATGACTTTCACCTTGATATTGTATCACGGATTTACTCTCTCTCTCTCTCTCTGTCTGTCCGTCTGTCTCACTCTCTCTCACTCTCTCTCTCTGGTTCGTGACTTTTCCGGATCCCACACATTTTAAACCTGTCTCGCTCTCTCTGTCGCGCTCTCTCGTGCGCGCGTGATCTCTCTGTGCCTCTCTCTCTCTCTCTCTCTCTCCTTCGTGACATTTCCGGAGCGCGCGGATCATCTCTCTCTCTTGCTCTCTCTGTCTCTGTCTCTCGCTCTCTTTGTCTCTGTCTCTCTCGCTCTCTCTGTATCTCTCTCTCTTTCTCTCTGTCTCTCTCTCGCTCTCTCTTACTCTCTCTCTCTCACTCTGTCTTGTTCTATGTCTCGTTCCTGGTTAATATTTACATTTTCTTTAAGGGTAATGTATTAAACTGAGTTCCAAATGAAATTAAAGTGACATACACTACTAGGCAAATAGTTTGATATTAAATATTGTTTTGGAAGATGCCCAAGACTTTTGCACAGTACTGTACAGCTAACTCTAAGAGTTTAAAAGTAGTTTGTAGGTTCCCAGCCCTGGGATGTACACCTGTTCGTTTCAGGAATTTCCTGCCAGATCAAACTAATTAGCTTGTTCATTTCTTTGAGGAGAGGCTTGTGTGTTAGAGCAGGACAACACTAAAATGTGTAGTCTGACCAGGTGTGGGAGCCTCTCAAATAAGAGGTCAATTTGCTGTGAATGAAAGCTGTTTATCTATGCTGATAAAAGGCTTGCAAGACATTTCAAGCCGATCTGTTGATTGTAGAAACAATAGCAACTAATCTTGCCCATTGCTCTATCCTCAAACCCTTGTAATATTTGTGAAAATGTCAACAAATTATCTGCCTTTAGTTGTTTACACTAAAATTGACTTGAGGCTAAAATATTCAGAAGACCTCTGCGCCACCTCACCTTTGTGCCTGCATTACGATACACAAGAAGCAAGAAGTTTGTAGAAGTGCTTTCCAATGTACTTCTCACGTCTGGGGGGTCTAGTCCCACTCGGATGTGCATATCCTCTGGGCACAGACCAAAAGACAGACCAGGGATCCATGCTGATGTGGTTTTATTAAAGAAAAACAAGAATAAACAAAACAGGCACGCGGGCCAACCAGGAACAGGATACAGAACTAGGAACAGGATCAAAACGTGTGCTAACTGAGGCGATGGACAGATAACTGAGGATAACACAAACAGGACTTAAATACCAACAGAAATCAGGGGCAAAACACAAGACAGATGGAACACAAGAACACGTGACACAAGCAGAACAGAACATGAACCAAAATAAAAGCCTTTAAAACAAGAGCAGAAAACAGAGTCAAACAAACTGAAAAATCAACAGAAAAGCAGTGGCCCTCAGCGAACACTGACCGAACCGTGATAGTCCTATGAATATATGTTTGAAAAATGCACCAAAATGTATCCCAAATATTGAAAACAAACCCCAAATCAGTTCATTTTGAAATTATGTTTTGTGATGTTACTGAAAACCAATAAGAGCCATACCTACAGCAGTTTAGCCGCAGACATTCACTGAAGTTTTAAGGAATGTTTTAGTCTAGACTTCTTTTAAATGAGTCACAGTGCAGGGTAGCATGTCAGAATTGAGGTCATTTACATACACTATTTAGACAAAAGTATTGGCACCTTTACACCAACAGGGACTTTAATGACATTACATTCAAACACATAGACTTTAACATGGAGCTGCTCCCCCTTTGGAGCTATAACAGTTTCCACTCTTCTTAAAAGGCTTTCCACAAGATTTGGAGTTTCTGTGGGAATTTGTGCCCATTCAATCTCCGTTTCAGTTCATCACAAAGGTGCTAGATGGGGTTGAGGTCAGGGCTGTGTGCGGCCAGTCATCCAGCATTGTCTTTATGGAGCTCGCTTTGTGCACTGGGACACAGTCATGCTGGAATAGAAAAGGTACTTCCCCAAACTGTGACCACTAAGTTGGAAGCCTGCCGTTGTTGCATGTCTTGATCTGCTGAGGCATTAATATGGACCTTTACTGGAAGTAAGAGGCCAAGCCCAAACGCTGAACAACAGGTGTGTCCCAATACTTTTATCCAGGTATCGGTCTTAAAGGCACAGAAACAGGGCAGCACGTGTAATCCTAATGGATTCTGCGAAAATAAAAAAAAGTAAAAAGTAAAATGCCATTAGTTGACTGCAGGGAAAACATTAAAATTGCAGGACATGGACTCTTTAATGAGCCGCGGCTGCTGCTGCGCGGTCGTGGACCCGACACAGGGGTCACGGCTGTGCTGTGCTGTGGCAGAGGGCACTAATGCTGATTATTATGGTGCTCGTTATCAATCTCGCCACACGCCAGCCGCACAATCGATACCTGAATTATGTTAACTAATTTTAGGACGAATGGATGCTCGATCCATCCGCGTGCCAATAAATGTTGACATCTGTTTGCTAACTGGTGCACTTTCACATCACATTGTACCAAATCAGAGCGTCTACAGGGCATCGGGGTATTAATGGATTCCAATCACATTCTGTTCACCCACACACACACACGTGTTTATCCTCACACTTTCGAAGACTTCACTTTTCTATGATAATTATCGTTACAGTGTTTTGCGGTTTTAAAACTTCCCCTGGGAGTCTGTGTAATGGGTTTTTCTGGCTGTTGGTGCAGCTTTACTGTGGTGATTGCATGTCTGAGCTGTGTGTGGTATTAATTACTGCTAACGGTGCTCAGGTTAATTGCGTATTACTGCAAACTCTTGACCAGATTTGTTCTGACTTAACATTTGCTCTTTCTAGTAAATCCATTTATGAAGGAGAAAAGGGTGAATTATAATGAGCAGTGGGTTCACTTTTAAAAATCCACCCCTTCTTTCTCTCATTACTTCTCTCTGTCTCTTTCTTTTGCCCTTGATTTCTTAGTTAATTTGTTTTTACAGCTTTAAGTTCTTCCTATTGCATTCTTCTGTCTTTCTGTCTTTCTTTCTTTCTTTCTTTCTTCTCTTTTTTCTTTTACTTTTTTCTTTTTCTTTCTTTTTGTCTTCCTTTCATTACTTTTTTCTTAACTTCTTCCTTTGCTTTTAGCCCTTTGTTTCTTCGGGGGATTTTTCTTTATGTTCTAAGCAGGAAGAAAATGCAGAATGAAGTATTATTTAAGCAGTCTTTAAGGGGGCAGGGTAGAGGCCGTATCCTCAGAGGACGTCCCAGGGGCTTGGATTGTGCTCAGCAATTATTTTAGGAAGGGACGTTTAGGATCCCTGCATAATGTATGTGTGTTTCTGCTGGACGACTGAAACATTTATGAGGTAAGCAGAGAAGGTCCACAGGGACAGGACCTTGTTCCCCCCAGACACACTGCACATCAACCGCACTGCCTGTCAATCAAACAGAAAGAGAGATATGGGTTTGGACCTAGTCACAGATGGTAGAATTATGTATTTTACTCTCTGTCTCTTTCTGTTCCCATTTACTCTAATGTACTTTGCGAGACAATGTATTGTATTATAGCTGGAACTGCACTTATTTAAGGGAACTTTAATGTGTGTTCTCTTCACCTGTTCTCTGCGGCTCTAAAGGAGCATTTTTTTGTTCTTCTGGAAGCCAGCCTGTGGTTGAGATGACAGCCCGGTTCTTCTTGATTGTGAACAAAGCAGGCAGCAGCCGCTGCGATGTGCTGAAGGTGAAGAGTAGACCATTAAAACCGAAGGCTCTCCTTCCTCCAGCTGAGTTTGTCTGTATTTGTTACTTCACAGAGAAAGGTACATTAACCCACAGTCACTATTTATTGAGCTGAGGTCAACAAATCAGCTTTGTTTGAGCGGGAGCTGGATCCGGTTACCTGAGGGCCACTGCCGTTCTGCGGAGGAATGTCTGCAGAAAATCGACGGCCCTCCGGCGCTCTGACAACTGAGTGAAAAATGCAGATGCTATCCGTCAGTTTTACTGAGCCTTCAGGGGAGATGACTGGCTCTTATGCGTGGTCGTTTCGCAGCGATCTGTTCTGGGTCCGAGACGATATAGTGCAGGTTTTTAGATGGTTTTCTTCATTTGGTGGCTGCAATAGCCAACAGGGAAGAATTCCCCATCGTAAAGATATAATGAAGAACCATTTGGGCATTTGCTCACTGCCACCCTGACTCTCTCCTTCCAGATCTGAATGTTGACGACTCAAACTTTAACCTTATTTGCATAGTTGACATTGATTATGCGATCGATTCCAAACGTCAGACAGTGACTGAGTACGCCCTCGTTTGATTTAGGGACAAGCTTAATTTGGTCATTTAAAAACAGGACAGTATCTAATTCTGGCTTAGGCCTCATTTTCTGGCTTTAACATAGAATGTAAACAGTAAAGGTTTTGAAAGTGTAATTTATGCCCCAGTCCATAGGAGTCACCACGTTGCAAACAATAATGGCAATATTTTTTACAAAAAAAACATGAAAATACAAACGTATATTTGTTAATGACCTCAGTTCTAATCGATTTCATATCAAAACAATCTGTTTCATTCTAAGGATAAGAAATTTGCATAAACCAAATCCATGTCTTCATTAAGGTGGCACAGACTTGTGGATGTGATTTAGGACACAGAATGACATACTTATAGCTATAAAATAAACAACCCTATAAATTTTATAGCTATAAAATAAACAAATAAACAGGAGTTTGAGCAGGTTGAGGATTTATTTTCACAGAAACGATTCGGGTGATTCTTCCACTGAGCTCTAGACACTCTTCCATGAATAGCATGACGTTTTTTTAAACCTTGCAAATTTGCCTTCAGCTGCATTTGCCAATAGCTTTGATTGTGGCTCAGCCAAACAGATTTTAGGAGCAGAATTGTGTTTTGAAATACATCGGTTGCACTCCTCTGAGTTTGTTCGCAGATATTTTACTGGAGCTGAAGGAGCTCTGAGATCACCTTTAGCTCTGATGGTGAGAAAGAAACACCTTCGACACCGCCGTGTCTCGCAAGGAAACAAACAAATACGAAAGAAAAGGCATTTCTCATCTCCAGTGCTCTCTGCCCTCATCCCAAGCTGCAGCACTGCTTCCCTGACTGTGTTTTTTTCCTGTTTTCACTCCAGAACTCTATTCCCTTTCTCATTGTTGCTCTCTCAACCCCTCTCCCCGCCGGCTTGTTGTTATTTGGCACCGAGGTTGTATGGAAATTGCAATGCGCTGCAGAGATGGGGTGAAAGCAGCCCTGTGGCTCTCCGGCTTTTTTTCCTGCTAAAATTCACTTCGTCGCCTTTGCCAGAGCTCCATCGGCTTTCTCCGCCTCTAACAGCTCACTCTCTCCCTCCCCAGCCTACAAACCCTGATTACACACAGGACCACCACCTCTTCTTCTCTTAGAATTACTCTGTGCAAGAAAAGATTAATCAAAGCTTAAACCAGGAGAGAGGGAGAGAGAGCAGGAAAGTGAGAGAGAGAGAGAGAGAGAGAGAGCACAGGAGAAGAAAGAGAGTACACAGAATTTAGAAAATGAAAAACAGAGTGAGAAAGAAAACAAAAAAGAGAAACTGGTAGAGAGAGCAACAGAGAATGAGGGAGGAAGAAAGAAAAAAGAGACAGAGAGAAGACAGATAAAGAGACTGAGAGAAAAACAAGAGACAGGATTAGGGGAAGAGGAGAAAAGTGACAGAAGAAGAGGAGAGACAGAAGGAAAAGGGGGAAAGGAGCAAGAGAGAGGAAGAGAGAAGAAGAAAAGGAGAAAAAAGAGAGAGGAGATAAACAGGATAGATAAGAGAGAGGGTGAGAGAGGGAGAGAAAGCGAGAGGATGAGTGAAGAAAGAGGAAAAGAGAGAGAAAGAGCGACAGAGATTGAGAGAGAAAGAGAGAGATGGAGAGAGAGAGTGACAGAGAGAGAGAGAGAGAGGAGTACTGGCCTCTGTACACATGAACACACCGCAGAATTCTCCTGAGTGTATGGAGAGCTCATGCGTTCTGGATGAAGAAGTGAAAATCAATCCCTCCGCGTTCTGACCAGTGTGCTGCCCGGCTACTTTGCACTGACATCAGTCCGCCTAATTGAGTTTGAAAGATTCATGAAGGCAGCCCTATTAATATCTCTGGCCTGTAACCCCTTGGTTTCCAGCTCTGTGGAGCTGCGAGTGTCCCTCCACTGGGACCGGCTGCTGCAGGAGATTCTGCACATCTGCCTCAGTGCATCACGTGATTGATGACTTCCCGAGCCGCCCGTTCTTCTTATGCACCGCTGCTGTTTAAGGGATTTGACTGGCTCCACCTGCAGCCCGCAACTCCTTCATTTGTTCCTTGCTTCTTTGTGACCAGAAATTAGGTCTTGGTCGTTCTTTGCTTGTAGTCTTGAACAGAATGAAGCTCAGACGAATGGAAAAGCTCGGGCTGTGAGAGGTGACCATTATTATGCACACAGTGAGCCTATCTACACTTGCCACTTTCAGATCCATGTCCAGACATGATTTATCCACATTCCATTCATCCATTAAACACTTCTCAATAGAAATGCAATTAGCATTAGCACTGCAAATTCAAACAACAACTGCCAGTCAAGCCACTGCTAACACACAGACTCAAGTTTGTTCTCAGGTTTCTGTGGTGGTTTAAACACTCAGTACAGAGATAGGGGCTGTAGAGGACTGCTTCTTTTGTTGAAAAAAAAAAAAAGAGGAATATTGTATTATATTTTATGAGAAAACCAGTTCTATACGAGGCTCATCACGATTGTCGGGCAGACGAGAGCTGGTGGCAGTACATGGCGTCTCTGCCAGACCTGGCTGTCACTACACTGGCCCTTACAGCAGCACTGTGTTTTTATTGCGTTATGAATTGCATCATGACACATTTTAGAGGGCAACCACACATAAAACAGTGTTCACGTGGCTTCAGTGTCATACAAAGCATTTTTTGGCCTGATAGGAGGCGCTGCATGGACCATACTGCTGAGCCGTGTGTTTGCTGTGATGACACTTGACTGCATACACACTTTGAGTGAGAAAACCCATGAGATGTATTTTCACAACCATAGAAGAAAACAGAAGGCACACATGGATACACACTGGGCACAGAATCCATGGAATCCAAATATAATGGGCTCACATGTTTGATCTTCAGTAAATCTTAGGAGGGCAACATTTATGTTGTGGTCATTTATAAGACAGGATAAAGAAGAATAAGACATATATATACTGCTCACAAAAATTAAAGGAACACTTTAAAGAAACACATTAGATACATCAGATCTCAATATGAAGTT
>JBBPDH010000036.1:8408471-8425170 GCA_037974565.1 Clupeocharax schoutedeni | reverse complement strand
TTCACTCCGTGAATGGGTTAAATGCAGAGAATTCAATTTCCTCCGGGATAAATAAAGTATTCAAATTCAAATTCAAAAAAAAATTTGGATCCTGCAATTAGATCCTTCCTTGACCTTTGCAACAACCCAACCATATACATCTAAAATTTTGAGTATGGGGAAGCTGGTGTCCTGGTTGTTGGGGAGTTGCCTGTGCGCTGTGACAAATGGACATTTTACACCTATATGTGCTAACTCTAGGATGTAGGTTTTATTTTAATTTTTGTTAAATGTATATAGTCTCAAGGTCTATGACAGCCATGCACTGTTTAAAGTGGATTTTTTTTTGGTCTGCAAACATAGTCATTCTGAGTGGTTTGATGATAAATGGTTTATTGATAGATCAAAGAGCAACTTATTAGCATGATACTAGAGCTAAGATCATGGAGGTCAAATCTATAACCTAAACATAGCCATTTCACTTACAATCCAAGACCATCATGAACCCACACATCTTCTGAGTGGATTTTAGTCTCCACTAAAACAGAAAACCCCTCTGAATGGCTTTGTTTACGTCTAAACCGTTTAAAGAGTAAAAAAAAAGTACTAGCTCACCTCCCTCCCTACTGCTGCTCTTATGAAAGATCCTTGTTTGTGTCACATGATGCAAAATTATACGCTTTGTTACGTAATCAGAATTGATGTGAAATGTGATAGAGATGAGCTGCAGCTGATGGAAATTATACTAAGCCGGCAACTAAACTCTGATGTTAATGATAGTGTGGAAGACAAAGCATTGATTTCTCTCCTGTGAGCAGAGAAGTGTTCAGTGCACTGTATATTGTACAGTACATTTTACTGTCCTTTGTATCCAGTGATTTCACCTGCCCGCATTTTTCATGAATCTTCATCAGTTGTGACGCAACACAGAGGAGTCCCCCTGAAAATAGTCAGATCGTGGGATGCATTTCTCAGCAGTGTTCAGTAATTAAAGACCACTCAGGTGACCAGGAGGAGAAGGGACAAGGGACACTGGTGTAGCACTGGTGAGGAGTGTTTCCACTGTAAAACTGGACAAATAAAGTGACATACATTTCTGACAATTCTGATCAAATCATGTGTGTCTTCTAAGGAAAGAAACATTTCTTTCTATGTCATGTCTGTACAGTTGAGTATGTATTTATTAGAGGTGGGCCATTCTCAGCATTAATGTGCTGCATTAACGTGAGACTCTTATCGGGCGATAAAAAAAATTATCGCTGTTAATCTATTCATAAATTTGGGTTGGGATCTGGGTCTATACTACGTAAGCTATGATGACTTTCACCTTGATATTTTAGCCCAGATGTATACCTAGCCGAATTGCACTGTAGGGGGTGAGAACGAGTCTTCGAACCTAAGTGTATGCCTACTGTGAAACTAGGATGGAAAGACAAGTGGAGCTTAGCCTTAGGAAGGAATTAGCTTGTATAGAGGGCCAAAAACTTTTCACCAAACCTTTGCTTTCACTTAACAAAACAAGTAAAGTTAAGCAGTGAACAGTTATGGACATTCATAGTATTGTTCTGTTGAACTAAGTACAAACGGCGCTTCCAGAGAAATATTACTGAACGGGCTCTGGTTGCTACTCGCTAACAAACAGCGCCGTCTAGCTCCACCTGGGTCCTAATGCCCGCCTGCTACCTACAGCAGCTTTAACAGCCAGTACATCATTTTAATTCAATAATGATAGCTAGACTTATTACTTTTCATTTCTGTTTAGAGTCTTGTTTCTATTTGTAAAGTGTGTATCTGCGCTCAGTGATATCTTGTATGAAATGCTTGGATATATAATTTAAAAATAGTAGAATAATGATTATATAAAGTTTTCTGATTCTGATTATATATTTAGGGTGGCTTGGGATCATTTTGGGGGGGGCTTCAGACCCCCCAAAATAGACCTAACAATGCCCATGCTGTGAAATTACCACATCAAACATGACGTGCTAACATGGATGCAGCTATGAAGGCCGCTGGGTTTGCTTCAGGGGAAATTTATTTTAAAGAAGCTTCCCAATGGAAACCTTGACAAGACTAAGGCTGTCTGCACCTTGTGCAGTGTGGAGTTAGTTTACTGTAGGAGCTGAGAAACCCGTTCTCAAAGACTTACTTTTAGTCATTATTTGGGTAGCACACATGGCAGAATTCAAATAAACCATTTTAATCCAGATTAATCTAGATTAATTCCAAGAATGCAGTGAGATTAATCTAGATTTAAAAAATAAATCTATGCCCACCACTAGTATTTATATATTTTGTAGATTTTATGGAACCCGGTTGCCTGGTAGCCCCACACCAAGATCAGTTATGTGATCAGTTCCTTTGCTCTCCCCCTGTAGTTACGCTGTTGCTTTTCACCCTTGGGCTCTGACTTTACCAATGCTACGTCCTTCTTGTTCCTTGTGGGTCTTGGACCGTATGAATGATCTGCTCAGTCCTGCAAATAGCCTGAGCACTTTCATTAACCTCCTGCTTTGCTGCGCCACCTCAATCTCAGGCAGTAAGAGCCTCGCTCCCTCTTGATCTACCCTCCTGACAGATCACGAATGCAGCCAAGCAGCAGGGCTCTGGTTCCAAGAGAACGCAGCCTAAACAAACAAAGAAACAAACGCTCTCTTTCGGAAGACATCTCAAAGACATCTCATGTGTGCGCAAATTCATTATCTACCAAAATGCTTCGTTAGATGCTCGGCGCTTCAAATTACCTCCCAATCTTTGTAAAATGTAATGCTTCTGCTCGAGGGAATGTCTTTTTAAACAATTTAGCCAATTATACTCTTCTATGAGTGTTTCTCATTCATTATGTATACAGGGCATCTGTATTCTCCTACAGAGCGCAAGTTTGCATTAAGCAATGCATATATTATTGTTTTGTAATTGCGTTTTGTCTTTGTTGGAGGAATGTTCAGAGCAGGCTTTTTCTGTGTTGCCAATTGTCCATTTATTTCTGTTTTCTTCACTTATTTCAGTTTAAACGACAGCTTCTTCAGCACTCCTCCAGAGAGAGAGGGACAGAGGTTATGCAGACAGATTCAGGTCAGTCCATTATACTCGAAGCTAATGAAGAGAGGTCTTAGGGCGTCGCCTCAGCCATGTCTTCGTGGAGATCTTGGGTATTACTCCCGCTGAGCCTGTATATCTGTATATTACTGTGTAATTTTTTCTTGCCTTCTGTCAGCAGCTGAGAAATGGGACACATATGGAGGTTCGGGCCTTCTGATTCAGCTCTATTTACCCTCTGGGTCCACGCAATTGTTCCAGGGGTCACCTAATTTCACTTTATGCTGAAGGAAGGAAAAAGGGAAAAAAAGGACCAAATGAAATGAAAAGCAACACTCTCGGGAGCAACATGTCACACCGGCTCACACTCACCAGCCCTCCCTCTTTCCCTTTGCTCCTATTCTGAAGATGGCTGACCGCTGGCTGAACGCAGTCCCACACTGTATATGGAGATCTCCTCATTTTACCACCTCAAACGGAGTCACCAGGTATCGACAGAAAACCTTTACTGTGGATAAACAAAACCATCTGACATGAAGTGAAAGTGACCATTCTGTTATATGTGAACACACCACAGCACACAGTGTGAACAGCATGAAACCCTTCCTCTGCATTTAACCCATTCACCAAGCAGCCAGGGCCCGGGAAGCAGTGTGTAGGGACATTACCTTGCTCTGGGTACTTCCTGACTGGGTCCCCGAACCACTAGGCCGCCGAAATGAGATGACGACGTTAATGGATTCATCTTTTGGCTTAATGCTTTTTATTGCCTTCATGGAATTTACTACATTAATGTCTAAAATACATATGCTTATGGTGAGAAATGGTTTTAAACACAATACAGAGCGGATAGTGAAAGCTCACCCTTATTGTGGCCTTATTTTGTCAGATTAACAAATTAGTTTGCTGTGAAATTCATGAGGCCTCATTGAGACCGTAGGCTGACACTGCAAACAGAGCTCCAGCTAAGGAACAAACTGGGAACAAAGGGTATTTTACTTGGAAGAAATACAAAACCTTGTTGATATAATAATATCATTCTGAGCAGCTTTTTTTCTTAATTAACAATAAGAAGACCATTTGCACTAAAAATAATTACAGAAATAAGTATTTGACAGTAATAAAAATCAATAATGTCTCACTTTACACACTTACAAATGTTTCTGGCTGAATGTCTCGATTCTATTCGGGCCAGCATAAGCATTACGGCTAAAGATCATGGAGGAAGAAATACGGTGACACAATAAAACTTCACTGCGTAAATGCATGCATTCAACATATTTCTGAGCTGGACTGTTGTTGCAATCCTGAAAACAAGTGAAAAACAGCTCAGCTAGCGAACCCAGGCTGGGGCCATAATAAGTACTGTACTTGATATTTTAAATGAACTGTCAGACATATCTGTCTGGACATTTTACCACCAGTCTTTCAGAAATTAATCATAATGCTCAAATAATGCCCAGGTATTTTTGTAAAAGTATGACGGATTAAGCTCTGCCATTCAATAAAGCCTAATATGATATTCATAGGAAATGGGTTGTGTGTCGGCTGAAGTTTCTTTTTTGGTGACTTTTTGGTTAAAACACAGTCTTCAGGTAGAAAAAACAGCAGTAATGCATTTTGTGTCATTGAACAAATGTTACTCGGTGTCATTTAGACCATAATAAGCTCAGATAAAATGATGGACTATTTGTTAGGATTATATTGATGCAATTTGTGGGGTAAGTTCCTATCAGTGCCAAATTGTCCGTTGGGCTTAAAAGCTTTCCAACCCAACAGTTTATTGGCTCTTAATGTTTTTTTGACTGTTAGTGTTTGGGCTGGAATACAAGAATGGAAACACTGTAATAAAGTTTTATTATTCTGTTTCCGAGCCCTACATGTAAATGCATGTTCTCAGATACTTTCCAGGGATGCAGACACTCTAAACCCTTCACGCAATTCCAAAAAAATCTGCCAGATACACAATGTTCATCCTGGTTATGATCAGTCTGGGAGTAGACAAGAAACAAACAAACACAGGTAAACAACTTTAATCTAAAATGCTGTAATGAAGAGAACAATTGTGTCACATCACAGCGAATCATGGACGAATAGTGCAAATGTTGAGCACTAATGAGGTAGTAAAGCAGCAACACTATGAAAGGCATTCGATGGAATATTCAGCTACCAGAAACATGCTTGGCAAGTTATTGCTTTCAGAACTTTAGGATCGTATAATTATCCTTGTAAAAGGTGCTTATGTCTACAGTCGATCATAGTGTGGCTAGTAACTGGCACATCTAATTCTGACACAGAACTAAAAAATAAAAAGTGCCACTCATACAGCGAGCCATGCTGTGCCGAGCCTAGTTCATGCTTGTGCTTGAATGGCACTCTGGCTTTCCCTCCTCTCTCATCTCCATCATCACCAGGCCAGCAAGGCCTTTGCCTAATGTGCCACATTCATTATGAGGTTCGCTAAATTAGTTCTCCAACTGGCTCATGTGCTAATTAGCGTGACTCCTGGGCTCCTCTGGACCATTCTTCTGCTTGAAACAATGAATAAACAAAACAGGATCCAAAGCCCAATCCTCAGCAGCCCTCCATGCTAGCTTAAATACGAAATGCGCTAAAGAAGGAAAGTTGTATGGCGCTCATCTCAGGGCCGGCTAGGCTTCATAAAGAAAGTACTAGCTAAACTGCTCTCGTCAGACATGACTGACATCTCATTTCAGGTGAGAGAGGGATGTAGCAGAGGTTGTTAGCTTATCTGCTGGCCTGTCAGTCATGCTGGCTAAGCTGCGGAAGCCATGGCGCTAGCGATGCAGCTGCTCTGAAATGCATGGGTCCTAAATACTCCTGGTGCTGTTGGTGAACTTTGTGGTGGTTTCGACTGGGGCCTGGGTGGTCTGAGCTTCAGGGCTGCTCGAGTTCTTGCGGAAACAATAGACCCCGTAGAGACGGAACTTTTTATCAGGGAAGCCGAGGTTTCGGACGCCGGGCTCAGAGCCTCCACATCGGGCGCGGGGGTTGACGATGGGGTATCGGACACTGCCGTCTTCGACCCAGCCCGCCTCACAGCGGTCTAGAAGCTGGAACTTCCAGGCAGCGTAGAGCTGGCCCACTTTAGCCACCACCGAACTGTCCCTCTGGCAAGCCTTCACAGCCTCAGGGTAATTGACCTTCTTGAAGCGTTTCAGGAAGTAAACCTGGCCTAAAATAGACACACACACACACACATGCACAGAAACAGGACAGTAAACAGAACATACCTTGAGATTACAGTTCTCCATGCTTCCTCCCTGCCAGATAAAAAAAGAAACTAAACTTGGAGTTTCCAATCATGCTGCCCTGCAGAGAACTGAAAACGCATCTGCGGCCAAGCAAGACGAGGGCTCTCCATCAAAGTGGTTATAAAACGCTTCTGTTCACTTCATACTGCCACAAAGAGTCTTTCCATGGCACAGAGTTTCAGGAATGGGATCTTGATTGTGAAGATTGCTTGAACCACAACAAAACAATCCAACGTTTTTGTTCTGTTCTGCAGGCAGAGCTGTCTTTATACCTGAGACAAGAGAGAAAAACTGATTTTCTCTACCATAAAGAACTCCAGCTCTTCACGTCTGCGAGTTCAGCCTTCAGTGTTCTGCTTCTTGATATGGCTTGGAAGAATATTGTCTCATATTTCCCTGAGGACCGTTCTGTAAAGGTCCTCCAGCTGGTCAGTGTCCAGAGTATTGGCCACAATCTGTGAGTGATGCAGGACAGAATGTGCTTTGTAGTAACTCATTTGAGGATGTAATGAAAAGCCTGTTAGCTCCCTGTATTGCAGGTGGACCCGGAAAACTGTAATGGAGTGGCGCACGCATGCACACACACACACGCACACACACACATACACACACATGCACGCACACATCACCCAAAAGACAAAATGAATTTGGCTCTCCTTTGAGTTTACACTCATTATTCCTTCACAGTCACAATCTGACTCTGCACCCCAGCCACCATAATAAATCACATTTCCCCCAAAATTTGATTTGGAAAATTCTGCTGTAGCAGATGCATCATTCTGTCAGCGCTGTGTTGGGTGCGTAGAGCTGCGAGCACCGTGTTTCTGCAGGCTCTTTAATCAGCATCTGCCTGCTGGACCTCGCTGGCACAGGCACTGTTTTGGCGAGTAGCTATCATGGAAGGGGCAATGAAAGCTGAATAAGTTTTACAGGATCACAGGGGGTCGAGTAAACAAAGGCCAACCCCTGTCCACCTGCCTGATCACAACATCACAGGGGGCCTTTAGCATGAGACGAAATGTAGCATTTACAATCAGTCAATAGATTTTAAACAGGGCTGATAACAGGAACCCAAACATTCTTAACCAGAGTAGTTTAAATGCTGTTAAATGCTGAATTATTATTATTATTATTTCACTGAGTAAAGTGACTGAATGTGATCTTACAGATATTTTAATATACCTAATAAATAGTCTTTCCAGTTGACATAAGAGACTGGAGAAGAAACAGAACAAATCAAAATTAAATCCGAAAACATCCTGATTCTACTGAAAATGAGCTGGGATGATACTAAAACCTTACGGTGGTGGAAAACTGCCTGATCAACAACTAACAATTAAAAAAATGTGATTGTATGAGATTTTACTAGATTTTGTAAATGTGAAATAAAAATCAAATTTTATTCTGTCTGCATGAAAAGATGTTTTTCTGTTTTCTTGTTTATTTCCTGTACCTCACCATTGAGCTTCGAGGTGAAGCAGAAGGCATCGTAGCGCTCGTCCTCTTTGTGCCGGTAACCATAGTTGCGGACGCCGGCGGGTGTGTTCTTGCGGCCACACTGGTCTCGTGGGTGAGAGATGGGGTACTGCACTGAGCCGTCCTCCAGCCAGCCTGCGTTACACCAGTCCAGCCCCTCCAGCCAGGCCTTGTGCAGCTGAGGGTGGGAGGCCAGGATGGCATCCTGCTGCTTACACGCCTCTTCAGCCTCATGGTAGTTCAGCTTGTAGCGCCCGAGCCAAAGGTAGTACGGGAAAACAACACCTGCAGAGTGTGCATTATTCTTTAAACTTAAATCATACTTTTAACTGAAAAGCAGACTACTGCAAAAGTTTAACATAATATTTTTAACATTAAGTAAAAACATGAGCAGCTCATCTACCTTAAACATACTTACTGTTTACATGCTGAATTGCACGTTTAGTGGGGATACAACATAAAATGAGGCCACTGCATAAGTTATGATACATTTTTTGTTTCATTTTATCCAATATGTTCAATTCAGGAAATGTATCGCAGCTAGAAATGACAAAAGTGCAATAAAAAATGGAAAGACCTTCATTTTGAAGTTCAGTTTAATGTCTCTGTTACTTTGTGTCAATGCAAAACCAGATTTATCTTTAGGCAAGTTGCACTGGCGCTGGCATGGCAGCGATAATGCAGCCACACATTCCTAATATTTAGTGAATTCATTATTCATTATTTACATTTTCAGGCAAAATGTGCTTTGTAGTAACCATCCTCTATCCATTCAGTCTGAGTTCAGAATTTTCCCACTTCAGCCTCACTCTGAAAGACGGTGGTCCGGGGAAATTAACTCCAAGTTAGTAGACTTGGTTTGGTACTGCTAGAAAATGTGCTAGTCTGTATTAACAACATTTTGAAAATCATTTGATGGACAGTGTATATATGTCTTAAATCTAGTCATGGCCCAAACCTTCAAGGTCCAGGTTGACGAACCCTGTGTCATCCTCCATGTCGTTGGTGACCTCACACTCGTACCGGCCGTAGTCCTGCAGGGTGATGTTGTGGATGATCACTGAGGCGTCTCCCGGTCCGGCCTGCTCCAGAGCCACGCGTCCGCGGTACGGGCCGAACACACGCTGCTGTCGGCCCAGAGCCACAAACACATCCTCAAACTGAAAGGTGTCCGTCACTTTGGTCCATTTGATGCGAATGCGGGCTGGATCGACACTCTCAGGCTCATGGTGGTAACGGCAGGGCAGAGTGATGGTACCGCCTCGATGTGTAACCACTTTACCTGGAGCGGTCTGCACAATCACTGCTCCAGTATCATCCTCTAAGCAGAACAGAGGAGTAAGAGGTCAGACCAGGCTGGATTATGGCTTGTCCTATTTCCAAAAGCATTCCGAGGCAAGGCGCAGAATAAAAACATCAGTCTGTTTAGTTCAGAGCAGAACTATATTTTAAAGTTTTTGTTCTTGCATTCAAACCCCAGTTCTTAAACCAGTTTCCATTAAATGATAAACTCTGCTCTTGTACATAGAACTAATAAAATAAAGTAGCAGGGATGGAGGGTCTGGCAGATGTATTTTTACTGATAAGTACAGCAGGAAGCAGAGTGCAAGCTAAGTAATCACCAAAATGACAAGCCTGCTGTGAGGCATCAAAAGGTATTAAATGGTGAAGTTTCAAAAATACCTGGGCATTAATTGTGTACTATGTTTGCTAGAGATTTCTCTTGTTGAACTGAGGAATTTGGGCTCTAAAAGCATACTTTTTATACCCTTGCTAGTTGGTTTCTGTTGTGTTATACACAAATACTTTTAGATGTTCTTTTCATTTTTTTTGTTTTTCCATATATGACTTTTAATAGATGTATTTTCACTCCATGTAAAGCACTCATTCAAAGGGATGAGTGTGAACATTAACTGGTAAGATTGATGCAACAATTTATCTGCACAAGACCTAACATAGTACAATTCCTGCAAAAATGTCTGGCATGGGGTTATAAATCTTTGTCCTGATCTTGCCTGATGTTTAAAATGTGAGAGACTCCACACAATTTTACTATCGTTCTTAGTCACTTTTCCCATGTTACAGAATCTGCTACACGTTCAGATTAAGACAAAAACAATTAGTGAAGTTAGTGTAGTTAGTGAACTACCCAGAGGCACTGGGGATATACCCTTTTCACTTTGTTGCGGTTTGGAGCCCTGCTCAGTAGGTACATAGTGAAAAATGTCTTTGTTGTGGCCTGTGTAAAAACATACTTGTTGTGAATCTTCCCAGAAGTGGCCAGCCTACCAAGTTTCTTACAAAAGTACAGCCCGGCTCATGTGCCAAGTCACAAAAGAAAGCTTGTCTCACATTTGTCAAAAAACATCATCATCATTCCATATCCTTGAGGATTATTGTTCTATGGACCGGTGAGTCGAAAAATAAACTTTTAAAAAGACACAGGTGTGAAGCTAATATATCATTTCACAACTGGGACGTCACACGCACATTTAAAAAAGGTGGTATTGTAATGGTGTGACGGTTCTGTGCTGCTTTTAAGCCTGGGTGATTTGCCATAATTGACAGAGCTATGAATTCTGCTCTCTACCAGAAAAGTCTGGGCATCAGTCTGTGATCTGAAATTCAAGGGCAAGTCCACCTATGAATGGGTCAAAGGAAACAAAATTAAAGTTTTGGAATGTCCTAGTTAAAGTCCCGACATGAACCTGTGATGATGATAGAATCTTAAAAGGGCAGTTTGAGCTCAAAAGCCCTCCTGTTGGCTGAATTAAAGCAATTAAAAAAAGAGTGGGTCACATCTCATCTCTCAAAGCAATGTGAAAGATTAAACTCCAGCCACACAAAGTGTTAGGCTGCACCATCAGTTATTAAGTTTAAGGGTTCTTAATAGCTTCTCTAGTCATATTAAATCAGATCTTTTCCTCATGACCTTCTTGGTTTGTGCAACATTTTGTATTATGATCTGAAACCATTTAGTGAGACAAATACGCAGAAATAGAGGAAATCAAATACATTTTTGCACTTAATTTATGATTTTATGAATTAATTTATAGTTTTTATTTTATAGTTTTACAACAGACAGAACATTTAGTATATTATGGCTAATTTATCAAATATTTTTTAAATTTTATTTATGAACAAAGACTGAACTTTACCAAACATGCTAATGTGTTTAAAAGTGAATGACATTCAGTTAGCATGATGTGATTGTTATAATGCTAATCGGTGGCTATTTCATTTTATTCATTGTTAGCAGCATTAGCATTTTGGACAAACTATCACCTTAAATCCTGCATCCTGTGAGCATTTTCTGGTAAGCACATGACTTTTTTAGTCTTTTTCAGGCAAGCCAATATCTCATGCCTTGATTTCTTTAGGGAGATTGTTTGGAGCCACAGGGGACCCCCAGGAGCTGGATTTCATACATATGCGCTCCAGGCATCTCTGTCTCTAGCCCAAGTGCCCTGGGCAGCTAAACAATGCCTCGGCTCAACACCGCCTGAGCTTTTCATGGACAGATCACAGCAGCAAAAAATCAGCCCTGACATCTGGTCATTAAACCTCTCCACTCTGTGTGTGTCTAGCGAACGTTCGGCGATGAAAGCAAAACGGTAAACAGATCCTCGCATTGATTCGGCGCCTGACATCTGAGGAGCCTGCGATGTGTTTTGGGGAAAAGGAACATAAATTAAAAGCCCATGTCATGGTAACCACAAAGCCAGTTCAAGGTAATTTGCAGCTGCCAAAAGACTGTGAACCCACACTCTGATGGGGACACCAACGCAGCCCACATTTACAAAGGCCTGTTTCAGATCAGGACACTCTGTGACAGCACAACACCCCCCTCCCCCCATCTAAAAGGCTTTAAAGCATTTATTGGTGTACCAGCTCTTAAGACCAACAAACCTGCTCATTAAAATCTCTCATTTTAAAGCCTTCATATATTCCACTCAACTGGACAAAACTTTAAACTTGGCGTTGACTACAGTAAACTAGCAGGAGGGATTCACAAGGACGGGACCATGTATAAAACTACAAAGACCTCCATCAGGGATCATACAGTATCTGAACAGTGTGAAATCACAGTGCATGCCATACCTTTATCACTGCATCACTGTACAAGTGCAACATCTCACTCTCTCGCCCTCCTGAGGAGACTGAACGCCTGGGCAGGGTGGCATGGAGACATCCCTGCACATTACACGGCTCCTGTTAGACTCAGCTGGATAACTGATGCCTCTAAATAGAAAGCTTCTTTCCCACTGAACACTACCTGCTCGAACTACAACCATCATCCATTTCCCTCTTCCTGACTCTCTTCCACTCCCTGCCTAGCTGATGTTAAACTCTTACGTTAATAACTGTCTTACTCTGTCTAAGGATGGACAATCTTCATCTCTCGTCGCTCATTATTTATTACTAGGAGTCTCTCAGTCAGGTGTCCCTTAAAATAGCTCATAATAGCGTTTTGCTATCTGGTGTCCCAAGGAGGACAGGTCCTCTCATTCAGTCCTGATTCCTCCTCAGCTGCTGCTTTGTTGGCTGAGGTTTCTGTAAAGCAACTCTGTGACATGTCTGTTCTAAAAAAGAGCTATAAAAAATACATTTCTCTAATCTATTCAAAGATACACTTGTTTTAATGGTCCCTAATGGCATTAGTGGTATTTCATATTCTTAAGCATCTGTTAGACTATTTGTGGCCAAATGTTTCCACTGTGATTTTATGCAGATTGATGCAGTCCATTTATTTTGCCTATATTTGCAAACCCGTATTCTTTCATGTGTGACTCTCCAAAGGCTGTACACCATTTTATTTTTAGAGAACGGAAAAGAGAAAAGAAAGACAGGTATTATCGATTCACCCCCAAGCAGTCCTTTACACACTAAAGTTACCAGGAGTATTTTAGTCCGGGCTGCTTTTTGAATAGAGTGCAATACATTGCAGCCAATCAGAAGAGAGGGGCCAGTGCTGTAAAGGTTAGGAAATAATGAAAATGAATACTGGTTGTTTTTTTAATGTAAACCCACCCAAAAATCAGAAGTGGACCACAGGGAAAAATATAACATAAGGAAAACGTTTAGATGCCTTTAAATATAGACACTCACTCACTTGGCCAAATAAAACCCTTTTTCTGATTTGTGGTGAGTGGGAGATGGTTCTTACCCAGGACATGCACCACTTTCCTTCTTCCTTTGTCTGAATCAGCAGGGTAGGGGGTCCCGAGGGGGGAGAAAAGCAGAACTGCGCAGCTGAGTGATGTCAGACACCATAACTTCGCTTGGGGCTTCAGATAAAACAAAAAGCAGCAAATAAGGTTATTTTCCAGTCACTGTGGTAGGACTGGGTAGACAACACATGGACTCCCAAATACTGTAGTATTTCAGGACTATTTTGTTTTGCCTTTGTCGTATACAGTATTTTATATTGTTCTTGTCTCTGTGTGTCTGTGCAGTCGTTGTAAAAGCAATTTCCTTTGGGATTAATACAGTTATCTGATTCTGACTCTTAATGAATGAAAAAATCAACATCAGGACTGATGTTTTAGTATTATTAATATTTAACATGTATTGAGCTCAGCAGTGGATTTAAACTAAAACATGCTATTTTTTCTTTCTGATAATAAATAAACTGTCAAAAAGATGTGATAGATATCTTAGTGGATCTAGACTCACAACCACCAGGGTTTGATCCCCCATCCAGCCAGGAGTGTCTTTGCTGCAGTGGTAATACTCATTATAAAGGTAATACTTCAATGCCTCTGTGCCACAGCAACATGCTCTAGTTTGCTGAAGTGTTTTATCAGGAAGCCAAAGGCCTGAGATGAGCCTGGAGGCTCAAATGACTGTAACAGGACAGTTTGCAAATATATAAAACATAGTTAATGTTTTACTGTTGGACACACACACATAAATACATAAATACATATATATGTGTGTGTGTGTGTGTGTGTGTGTGTGTGTGTGTGTGTGTGTGTGTGTGTGATTTTTGTGTCTTTTTTTCCAGTTATACTGTAGCTATACTGAGCTATACTGATACTGAGCAGTCTCATTATAAAAACAAACATGCTGCTTATGCCTTATAATGACCTATAATAAACCTTATTCTGACTGAGACCTGCTGTGTATTTACCTGCATGGAGAGCAGTGCTGCAGTAACAACAGTAACATAACATGACCTGCAGAAAATTATTCTGTCCTTGAGAAATCCTGACGAGTGCACGGTCGTATTTGGCAAATTTAAGAAGGAAATGCAGCTTACTGACTTTATGGCGTGCAATGACAATATGAACTCACCATGGTCCTGCAGGAGGAGAGGGTCTGTCTGAGTGGTCTCGGGCTGCTGGGGTGCAATGCTGTGGTCAGACTGGGACTCTGTGGTGCAGTTCAGTCCGTCCCCCTTCTCCTCGCCTCTCTTCTACTGCAGAACTAGCAACACAGCACGCTTTTTAGCTTCTGGCACCTCTGTGTTGTTTCTGAGTAAACCCCAAACCTGACAGTCCACCCACCATGGATCTGTTTTATTAAACTGCTCTTTTTATTTCTTTTCATCAACACGGGAACGAATAGCTGCTGAGTTAGCCTAGTTTGTGTAGTCAACCTTAGTACTTTTTCAAACCACTCTCTGAAGCCCCGAAACTGATTTGTACGAGGTACACACTTAATAAAAAGTTTTTTTTAGGGGAAATATGTTATCCAACAAGCACTTAATACAAGTTGACAGTTGATAATTGGCCCCTTCGAACTTAGCAAAACGGGCTAACGGAGCAATAAAATTGTCCAGGAAGAGTTAATATTTTATCAAATGGCTTATTTAGCTTATTCGACAGAATACATAACAAATTTGTGACATAAGCACGCTTTTATGATGTTCATGCAATCGTTTTAACGTTGGGGAGGTTGGGTTGGATTGTGAGATTTATAAGCTCCTGTAGCGCTAGCCTTAGCACGGTGGGGAATTAGCTCAAATGGTAGAGCGCTCGCTTAGCATGCGAGAGGTAGCGGGATCGATGCCCGCATTCTCCAAACATTTTTTTTTCTTTTTCAAATTTTCTCTAAGGTTGTCACCAAAAACATCGGAATTACTGATTATTATTTTTAAATTTATTTATTGTTGTTGTTTTCGTTATTATTATAAGGAGATTTATTCCCTGCACCTGCACAGAAAATCAGTAAAATAAAAAGTGCAAATGTATTTTTTTTAAAAAAGGAGGAGAATGCTGCAGTTTTATCAGCTTGGTGCAGATCTGATGCTGATGGACAGTTTGTTTATTCCAGCAATCAGCGGCATAGTGGATGACAGCATTCCACCAAAGTTACAGCTATTTTCAGCTGAAAGATTAATTTTGCCTCTAATTACTGGAGTTATGCTGTTATCGATCAGTCTCGTTTTAAATACATGCAACTGGTCATTCTTCACAATATGCTTCATCTGTCCCAGTGGGCTGATATTGCTCAGATAGTGGAGCAGGTGTGAAGTGCACGCTGTGCATCATTGTGTGCTGCTGTATATAATTATGAAACTATTAGCTAAGCATCCTGAGATTAAGCTTTGAGCAGGAGCAAATCCGCATCGCTCGAGCCTTCCTCAAAAGCCGAAGACTCGTATAGACGTCCTCAGTGGCACGTCAAGGCAGAGCTAATTCAGAGGGTCGCACTGAGTGTTTGCATGCGCAGGCAAATAATGCATTTACCCACATCAGCACGAGAGCAGAGGACCTGCTGAGTCAGACAGAATCTAATTTAAGACCTCCAAGTGGAGCAGACAGTGACACTGATATGAAGAAATTGTTATGATGATGATGATTGTCATTATTATTGCTGCTAAACAAGCTGAATAGAGTTTGGATTTACTCTTTATTTCACTTCAGCACACTAGGCCATCTGTAAAACTGACTGCGGGAGACAGTAATGGACAGAACACAGAAACAAGCAGAGATAAGTCAACACAAATTACCTCATGAGATGATTTTAGAGACCATGGGTTAAATAAACAGAGTGCAGGTTAATGGTCTTTTCCCCTTTGCAATGGACAGAGGTGTGGTCTAACGACCCCCCCTTTCCTGAAATTCTTGCTCGTTCTCTGGAGAAATAGTGACTGACTTTCAGAGCTGAGTATCCTTGAACTTGTAGAGCACATGAGGAAAATAACTCGCACTGAAATTAGGTAATGTAAGTGCAGTCTGTGCACCTATATACATACACGCATGAATGATTAAAATTGTGCAGGTTAAATGTGCATGTCCTAATCTGGATACTATATTAAGTTTTTAATAATGATTTTCATAATAAAATGACAGTGCAGTGATTAAAATGACATTTGATGCATAGCAGTTTGCAGCTCTGACTTCCACGCTGAACCGTGAGTAATATTCATGTGTTTTGTGTCTGTTTGAGATCAGGTCAGTTTAGCTCCACTTCTTCTCGTGGTTGGCCTGACCCACAGGTGCTGCTGACAGGAAGTAGGCCGGATCCCCGGTGCACCGCAGGGCCAGCAGCAGTGGGCCCGCAGCGTACAGCAGGTTAAGGAGGAGCACAGGCAGCAGGGTGGACTCAGGAGTGCGGTACGCTTCAGCAGTGCGTGGGTGCAGAGCAGCTCCTATATGACACCACTGGGTCTAGAGAGAGGGGATCAAAATAAACCATAGACTAGGACTGTTACTATATGTAAGGGATCACCAGTCCTACCCACAGGTCTAAGCAGGCACTCCAGCTATTTGAAATCTGAGGACAACTGATTAAAGTGAAGTGTGTTTCTGCTTGATTGGAATGAGAACAAACAAATCGATGATCCTACACTGGATAAAGCTGAACTTCTGCAGAGCAAAAGTCTTCCGATCCAGGGTTAAGCTCATTAATTCAATTCAATTCAATTCAATTTTATTTATATAGCGCTTTTAACAATGGTCATTGTCACAAAGCAGCTTTAC
>JBBPDH010000036.1:8384721-8395715 GCA_037974565.1 Clupeocharax schoutedeni | reverse complement strand
CACACACACACACTCACACACTCACACACGCTCACACACGCACACACACACACACACACACACACACACACACACTCGCATACATATATATACATACATTCTCATGTACATGCACACACATATACACACACACACACGTATAATGTGCCCCCTGCTTTTTTGTGTAGAATGTGCTTTTTTTTTAGTTGTTCATTGCTGACGTTAACCAGTTTTGTGTTTATTCACATACAGATATATTTACACTAAACTAGAAAAAGAACTTCAGAGAAACCTTACAGTCACTCAGGTTTGCGTGGGCTAGGTTAGCGTAGGCTAAACTTCTGTGGAACTGATCAGTGATCAACCTGGAGACATACAGTTTGTCTTTCAGCTTTCTGTCACGCTTGCAAATGGCATGGTCCTGGGTCAGACCAGGTCAGCTCTCCAGTGCCACAAGACAGGGCAATGAAGGTCTGTAGCAGCTTTATCTCTTCCTCAAATTGACTTATTTACTGCAGCTTCACTTCCAGATCATTAATATTTTTACCATATATTCTAGGATTTAGACTATAAAGTCAAACTAAGCAAAGATTTTATGAAGAGAACCTGGGATCGGGGGATGCATATATATATTTTCAAATAAAGTACTCTAAAAGTGTTACAGTAATGAGAATTTAGTCAGAAAATGAATGCAACTCAATTAGTTCCTGTTGGCTTATAATTATTCAACCAGCCATCACACCAAAGCCTGTGGTGAAACCTCTAAGCCTCCATTTTCTTAGAGCTACTGAGTATGGGCATCATCAAACAGAGCAGAGTATTGATGGTTACCTTCAAGAAGTTCACAATTAAAAATGTCTTTAGGAAGTAGAACCACGGAGCATAACCGTAAAGGCATCATTCCATTTCTTGGTAATCCACAACGTACAGGAACATTAACTGAAGTATCAAGGGTCTACAGTGGTTGAATCACCCTTACTGATACCCTATTAGTGCTGAATGACTACTCATTCATGTGGATTCCCAACTATGACACAGCTCAAGACGCCACACTGTCTCCGAGGCTAGCAGTCTTAGCAGTCATAGGCTACTTATTGCCACAATAGACATTGATTAGTGGGTCATAGCATCAGATTCCAGGACTCCTCTCCATAGTATTTAAAAGAGCTGTTTTGAGAACTGGAACTGTAGTTAATTGTGATTAGTCAGTTCTTATTTGCTCAGGTTTGACACCCCCAGCAGTGCTTTTTGTGATATAAGTGGACAGAATAGAAACCGCAGGATTGAATATCAGAGGGATAACATTTTAGCCAGTTCCTAAAAAGGTCAGGCCTGAAATAAATCACACTCCCATTGTGTCGTGTCATCACATTGTGCATTTCATCTTGAGATCTACAAAAACCATCTTAGGCGAAGTTAAGTTAAATCTTTCATTCAAGAAAAACATATCGAATTAGTATTGAAAGTATTCCATATCTGTATCAGAAAAGATGTGATAACGTATCTTTGCAGATCCTATAATAGTGGCGTGTGGCTGGCATTGTTGTCTTACAAATGTTCTGTTTGTTTGGCTAGCTTAGCACAGTGGAAAAAAAAAAAAAGAAGAAGCGCCACGTAGCTTTTGCAGAGGATACTTCTGATGTTTCTTTTTCCCAGCATGGTACAATTTAATGAGCAGAAGTAAATGAAAGGTGTGCAACGTCACAACGTCAAAGGGCTGTATATATTTGATTATATATTTCTGTGATAAAATTCATTACAGTATACTTTTACAAGCGTGCTGTGCATGTCCTCATTGCCGAAAGTGCTTGAAAAACATTGTTTTATTAGAAACAGAGTATAATTTGTCCTGTTTAACCGGTTTAGGTGCAGTGCGGTGTGTGTAGTGTTCTTTAAAAATAATTACATTTTTGGATAATATTTCCTCTGAAGTAGTCTGGCAGTACTGAAGAGTACATTTTTACTAGAGAGTCCATTTCAACTCATCAGAAAAATGTACCTGTAACTTAACATCATAAACAAGATTGTCAAATCTTCCATCCCTGAGTCATGTATGTATTGAATGCAATCTGAACTTAAATATTGAATGTAATGGATTCCATTGAGTCTAGCACTAACTCTATACCTGACCTTAACCTGAACTTGAACCCAGAACCTACACCTACACCAGACCCAACTAATCTTACAATGATAATGACTCAGATAAGGTACGTAATGTATGAACCAGATATGGTACTGTCTAAAATATTCAGACAGTTTAAGGCTTTACATTGTAAATATTCACAGCATTTTTACAGGGCCGGCTGAAAATATATGTAGAAAAATATAGAATAATGTACAATGTTTATAGCACGTACAATCCTGCAATGTTTACATCACGTATTTCATATGACCAATTTGGCAAGTGTGGTTTTGGGGTCATTTCTCTATGGTTAGCCCAAATAAGAAAATTGTATGTTCACCAAACGATAAACAGAACTTTATGTGTTGGGTATTAGGTTTTTGCAGAGCTCAGTCTGTGAATTTTGGGAAACATGTCCGTTGTATTCCTTCTAAAAGTGGTGTCCTGAAATGCCCCTATAAAGCATGTTGCTCTTTTACGGGTGCCACAGCTTTTTGCCTGCAGTTTAAAAGACATTTGATGTTGAAAGGACACTTCTGCTCCTGAAGTGATCTGAGAATAACGGCAGCCCCGTGTTCGGCTGCGGGAAACATCTGCTGTGCTTAAGGAGGACCTCCCTGCATGTCCCATTAACTCGTTTCTGCGCTTGCCACCCGAGCTGCGTAAAACAAATTGTCTCGATCGCTTCCCCCATTCATAAGTGATGAATGAAAACGTCTTGGCTGAACGCAAAAGGGCAGCGACAGAAATAATGCGCTCAGCAGGGAACCGCTAGCCTAAAGAGAATAATCATTAAATAACGATCTGTGAGCATTAAACAGAGGCCCTCGAGCCGCCACAGTGCTCTAGAGAACCTGCATGCTGCGCTGTTTACACTACAAATGCGGTTGAGTTACACCATGTACAGTAAAGAGGGCCTGACTGCCAGTAACTCTAGTCACTTACCAACAAAAGCATCATTTCCTGAAAGCTCCTCCCCTCCTCCCCCTCTCGCCTCCCCTCCCCTCCCTACCACCTTCGGCACTGAGGAACTAAACCACAATCAATATGACAGAATATGCAAGGCAAATACCTGTCACTCCTCCTTTAGTAAAAGAGGGAAAAGTTTACCAGGAGGCACAGCAGTAGGAAGGGCAGAACCAGCCCGGTTCCTACCTGTTTTGTGTGTGTGTGTGTGTGTGTGTGTTTGTGTGTGTGTAAGTGATTTGAGTGCCTGCGTGTATGTTTGCGTGTGATAGATTTGTGGAACAGGGCTGTGGAAGTGCAGCGTCGGCCGCCCTCTCTCCCCCTAGTTCCCTCTCTCTATCTTTGCGTCCCTCTCTTTATTTTTTTCCTTTTGCTCCCGCGCTCCTCTGGAATGCTGCGGCCGTGAAGTTGCCGGCGTCTCGCTCTCCAGCGCATGGATGGATCTGTTGTTTTCTGGAGGTGAACAGAGTTCTTGGAGGAGCATTGGACTCATGTCGCTCATGCAATTCTGGACTAAATTTTATGCAGACCTGGGACGTCCACTGCCCAAGGTAGATGTCCAGTTGTTTTTCTGTTTTTTCTTCTAACTGTTACTCAGACGGATCCGGTCCTTAGCTCTTACTTTGAAGGCACTCAGGAGTTTTAAAATGCTCTTTCAGAGACATTTGCCCGTGTAAACTGTGTGTACTAACAGTTGGTGAATGAACATGCTGTTATTTTTAATCCCATGTCGTTCAGGGAAGTGGTTGGCAGCATGCCGGCTGCTCTAGTTTATCTCCAGGTATTTTTTTTTCTTCTTTTGCTGTTATTTCCTTGATGTGATACAAGCAAATACTTCCTTGTCAACACGTTCTCACATTCACCATGCGTCTCCCTTTTCTCATGAAATACTTTTAAATATCGAACTCTTCTTCACTGTATCCAAAAATTGAAAGGATTATCGAAAGGATTTTCTTTAAAGTCCTGTTCATTATGATTCATATGCAGCTCTATTGATTCTCATGTCTATGCATGTGCTAATCATGACGAATTGCGATCCAGTGAAGAGCTGGGTTCCAGTAAGAGGTGGACGCAGGCTGGTCCTGGAGTCTGCGCAGTGTGTGATTTAAATCTGAAGTCCATGTCTTTTGCATGGCAACCTTTTGCATTAGCCAGCGTTAATGCGACAGTTCTCATGCAAAAGGGTTTTGTTTTGTCTGCACGCTCAGACATGGCTATTGAACTTGGTAAATTGCGGCATAATTAACTTTTCCTTTTTTGACCCTCTTCTGGTAAAATTGCATTGACGGAGCTGAGCCATGGTGCATATGGAGCCTGATTGGCACAGACCTACTCAGCATTATAACACTGGGTATTACCTCTCTTACGCTCCTCTGGTCTTTGGAGGACAAAGTGTCTGAATATGAGGGATTCTCCCGAAGCAGAAAAACTGAGCAATTGCAGCCTGTCAAATGCTGGGCGAACAGGTCTATTTTAGGCCTGAAACTGAGGCAGGACGCGTGCCTTACTGGAAGAGAGTGATGTAAGGCTATATGAAGAGCACATGCACTTAGACACCTGTGGTCAGGCGGCACAACAGGCGAAAAATATGCTTTTCCTTATTCTCTTGGTTTTAAATATCCATCTACGTTTTGTTACTCATTGTCTTCTGCCATTCACTGGCTGTCATTGTATCTCGCGTTTAAAAAAAACATTCTTTATAAAGGCCTGTTCTGACAAGCGTCGGCGTCATAAAGTCTGCTTTCGTCCATTTTGATGGTTTTTTGGTTCAGCCGGTCCTACGACAGCTGACACTTGTTGGTATGAGCCTTTATTAATGTCTCTATAAGTTCAAGTAATTTGCCATAAATCTTATGAACGCTGTCCTTCAGTAAAGAGATCTTTGGAGGAACCTGATCAACCAGTCAGAGCACATGACTTACAGCACACCGTCTTTTTCCTTCTTTTTCCTTCTTACTTTCTTTCCTTACCTTTTTCTTTGTTCTTCTGTCTCTTTCTTTCTCTCTTCCTTTCTTTTTTCTTTCTGTCTTTGCTTTCTGTCTTTTTCTATTCTTTATTTTTCCTCTTCCTTTTTCTCTTTCTTTCTTTCTTTCTTTCTTTCTTTCTTTATTTCCTTTACTTTTTACATTGCTTCCTCTTTTTTTGCTTTATTGCTTTCTTTTTTCTATCCAAATCCAAATGTCCTTTGCCTTTCATTTTCTTTCTTTTGCTCTTTGTGTGATTTTATTTTCTTTGCCTTTTATTTTCTCTCTGTCATTCTATCACTTGTGTAATCTGTTCTGTCACTTTTTGTCAGCGGTTCTGAGTTTTTTTTCCCTGCTTTTTCTCTCTCGTTTATTTTTTTTTTTTATCTAAAATGGTTGTTTTTCATTGTTTCTGTCATCTAACGCATCTGTTCTGTCGTTCTTTCTCCTGCCCTGTCCCTTTTAAGTTCTTTCGACCGCGTGAGCGCCCCTGCCAGAATAAGTGCAATAAGATGTATCAGGAAGCCGTGCGGGTGTCAGCGAGGTGATAAGGCTGTTAGTGGCCCCTTGTTTTCCCGTCAGTGTTTGTGTGGAGGGTTCAGTCAGTGTCAGGCGCTGAGGTGTAACCTGACACATTGTTGTAATGGTGAGGCTTTATTTCACAGGAGGATCAGCGTCAGACGTTTCGTTGACGTGGAGATAGGCTTTACATCAGAATCCCCAGCACAGATGTACACACACACACACACACGTACAGACACACACACACACACACACACACACTTTACTCATCTTCCTGCTGACTAGAGGAGCGGATACATTCATGCTTTTGTTCAGGTGTGCCATTTTTCCCTTAGTGTTCACAGCTCAGGGGGGCTTACGGTAACAGAAACCACCCGGATGGTCCCTACGCACAGCCCAGCGTCTCTTTGCCCCCCCTGCACACACAGACACAGCGTCCTCTCGCGCACAGCAGCAGAGCTGTGCCTCTCCGAGAGCCAATGCCAGGTCATGTTGGCTCTTTCGGCCTTGTGCGAGGTGCCGCCGGGGGTCCTTGGCTGTTGAAGTGTTTGCGCTTTTGGTGCATGCTGGCCTTTGGAAAGCCTCCCTCTCTGTTTCTTTCCTTCCCTCACTCGGTCCCAAGGCAAACAGAGCCATCCTAGCCGGCTTTAGAACAGGGTTACAGCAGGGGCACCACATCCAAGACATGAAAGGGCAAAATCATGTGTGTTTTGTTTTCCCCTGTGGGTTTAAAGCTGCGCCGCAGTCAGCAGGGAGTGGGTCATAGAGGTCAAGAGAAACGTGGATCTGATAGACCGCAGTCCAGACGAAAGGATTTCATTCCTCCTCAATATTCCTTGCTTTAACCTTTAGAAGCTGCAGTGATCAACAGTGAAAAACACTGGTGGAGCTTCACAAGAGTTGTTTCTCCCTCATAGCTTATGGAGACATGCAGAGAAAAGTGGTCAGAAAAGCAGAAGCTGGATGTTAAACCAGTACCACATATAAGGGTGAAGTTGCTTATATAGTTTTTATTACTTCAGATTGGTTTTATATGTGATTAATTGCAGAACTGCATTTCAACAATCACATGAACATTCAGCGAAATAACTGTTCTTGAACACTTCTTTGAGTTAAAAGTCTGAAACCACAGTTTTCTTTTTCATTTAATTCTGGACATAAAAATGTAAAGTTTAACATGGAAATGCTTTGCCAAGTAGAATATAAGATAAAAGATATACTAAAGAATATAAGATATATATAATGTAGAATATATAAAATATACTGAAGATTCTGCATTTTTTTCTTGGCTGTAACTAGTAGTTATATAATAGTAGGGACAGTTATATAGCTATATGATTAATTTAACTAGTAATGAATACAAAACTGAAGCATTTATGCTAGTGCTGTCCGCAAATATTCACCTATTGGTCAGAGACATGGACCCATACAGTACTGAATAAATGCTTAATGCTGAGCAACTGAAACCGCTTCCTTCAGTTTCAGGAAAATCCAGGTCAGAGCACCACTGGCTGCTACAACATGATAAGAGGTGTCATCAAAATCATAAAGTTTTGTTTATGTGGAGCACCACTCATGCCATGTGTCGGAATTGAAAGACCACTTCAGTTCCATGGACAAGGTTAATTGCGAGACTTGATAGCTTGAAAAGTCAGTGAGAATTTCTTTTAGTTAAAACATCCTAACTATTCTGAACAAACTTTAATCTTTCAAATTACAAGATCACATAAAGACTACATGTCCATAGAGCTGTGTTTTATTACAGAGGCATTCTCATTTATTTTCATAATCTCTATACAGACAGTTGGCAGTAAAGTTTAAAGTGCATACATACCTTTTTTTTAAAGACTTAATCACAGCCAGCATTTTATTTGTTCCGGTCGTGTGAGAGATTTCCGTTTATTGCCCACATATGAACAGCCAGGCTTGGTCTTGTGTTTGGTAAAGCTGGGTGTTTGTAATAGTTTCTTCTTGTTTTGATTCATCATAAAAACAGAAATAGCAGGAATGAAGTCTAACTGTGTTCAGAATAAGCCGCATTTCCTGGTTCTGGAATACTAGGGGATTCCCTGTGTGCTGGCTCAGCGGCACAGTGGCGCAGGAACGGCTGGCTGTTCCGGGAAAACTCATCTTGGCTCCATCCCTGCGGTCAGAGTGAGAAAAAGCGATGCAAGATCAGGAACTACAGAGTTAAAGAGTTGCCTGTGAGCTGGTGCAATAATCTGCTCCTCATTTCCTTATCACGTGGCGTAATGTGGTTGTTATCATAGCTGCCTTCGGTCTGTCAGGTCGAGCCGCTTCTCCTTGTTTAAGGGCACTTTGGTAAATAGCATGTTCAATTCTAGGCATAACTCTAGTGTGGGAACCTTTATCACAAAAATGCCTCCTTCACGATTTCCTATCAAATCTTTGAGCATTTTGGGGAACTTTTGCAACCAAAAACCCACCATGGTGATGGTCTTAACTAAGGTCTTTCTAATCACTCTTAAAGAGCCACAGAGTACTACAAAAAAGAGAAAGAAAAAACAAAATGTGTCCACAGTCTCTGTCTTGTACTATAAAAAATGCTGCGTCAGTATTTCGGATGTTTTTTAGTGCCGGTCAACAAGGAAAACACTGCCGCTGATTGTATCACGTCCCCGATGGATTGTGAAAAGGGAGCTCTATATATGGGCAAATGTGGTTTTGAGCACATTGCTGGGAAACTCAGAGTGCTTGTTTAAGCACTGGCTGACTGGAGAATATGAAGTGGAAGAGGAACATGCCGTGAAAGCACAGAAGGACATGCGATATTAGCTCAATTTGATCCAACAGAAGAAATAAGTATAGCATAATTTAGGCAGCTACCAAAGACGACCCTTTTACTTTCCAAACCGGTGTCTGTAGCTGTGATGGTTCAGACCACATAGAGGGAGTAGATGCAGCCTGCTCTCTTATCCATGATTCTCTGGACTGAGATGAAGATCGTAAGTGTGTATCAGACCACCAAGGACATGTTGTCACTTTGTATTGTTTGTCATCCGCTGAGACCTTGGTCTAGGTATGAAAAATGTCCCCATGCCCTCTGGTTAACCAACAAGTTCCAAACGTTTGCTATATATTCTATATAGAAAGAGCAGTTGCATATATACCTCACTCCTGCACATTTCAGAGTGGATTCTACATGTTTCCCTCACAGCCATATGACAGGAACCTGTAATTTGTTTTATTCAGGGAATATTTTGACTTAGATCTGCCTGTACCTCTTTACCATGAATGGAAAAGTATATTTTAGGCCAAAACCTTCTCAAAACCATCAACAGTATGTCAAAACAATGACTCGGGCATTAGCCAATGTGTTCAAAACCATTTTACACATGGTTTTCATCACCACTGTGAGGAATTTTGTCTCAGTAAGTTTCTCTAGAATGGAGCATTGGCTTTATTTGGTGGACCGGAAAAAGTGTAAAGTTATTGTTGAGTCATCGGTATCATTGTGCATAGGGATAAACATGTGGGCTTTGGATTTTTGGTGCGATAAAGGCAGAACAGTCTATTTTCTCATAGGTAAAACAGCACGGACCTGTTGTTCCTTGTTTGGATGTGTTGCGCTGCCATGTAATGATACCTCAAAGGTATATTTGGGCATTTTATTAGGGCTAATGGGGTAGACTGATATGTAACACAGACAGCCTTATTATCCTCAGCTTTTTTTTAGAAGCATTCCCCTAAGCCTGGTCAGTGCAGTAATTTGAAAACCGTGTGCGTCAACTGTATATTTGCAGTTTATTAGTCTGTCTTAACCAATATTCCTCTAGTTCATGCTGTTCCTCTTTGCAACAGGAACAAACAAGTTGCTCTAGTTAGTCAGAGCTGGCTTGAATAAGGTTGGCAGGATGTTACGGGTGGCATTAGTTTTTCACTCAGTTCAGAGCAGCCTAGCAGCCGGGCCTTTTCAGCCTCTCCCTGTAAATGATCCACACTGTTCCCTCATGCAGTTTACCTCCAGGCTTTGTGTTCATTTGTCCCTAGAAGAGCCGAGAAGGCTTTTGTGGGATTCGCTTTCTGTGAACTGTGGGGAGAAATAGTGCATCAAAATGTTCTGATCCATCAGTCTGATTTAGTCACATTGATTTGGGAATGGTAGAGTTGGTTGATATTAAAATGTATTAAAATTTGCACCACTATTAATGCAAATATATGACTTATTAATGCACTGAATCATTTTGTAGAGAATTGGATCAAGCAGCGCTTCTCACACATACACACACACCACATACACAGAGAGAGAGAGAGCATGACTGAACAGCTAAGAGCTTTGTCCTTGAACATTAAGCAGTCTTTGTTTCTGCTTCTGGAGTGAAGCTCATATTTGTGCTCATATGCGAGCTTTTGGCTGTTGATGTAATCCTGTTTGCTTAAGGTCAGGTCCACCTCACTTCATCATAAATCATCCGGGTGTTTATTGTTAAGCTCATATTTCTTTCATTTTCGCGCCACCAGAGATTCGTCTTAATGAATTCATGTGCATGTGGTAGCAGCAGAAGAAGGTTATTCAGCTTTCAGATTGTAGATCTTTCTGCTAAACCAAACCCTCTCAAGGACCTCCCACTTCTTCAAACATCTGAGCCTGTATTAAACACAGCCCTTGATTATGTGGATCACTTATGCTTTGAGGTGGAGTAGAACAGATATGTGGACTGGCTGGGCTCCCAAAGGACCAGACAGAGAATCTTTGTTTTAAAGGACTAGGAGCAGACCAAAAAGTGACGAGTCAGACTTATTTATTTTGGCCCATTTATGTACTGGTTATTTTAATCTGGCAACTAGTTGCATTGCTCTGACTGTGGTATGTTAGAATTGATGGTGATGTATTATAACAATATTTATTAGTATTATAAGTATTCTAATTATTTAAGTGTACACCCAGGAATGGGTTTTTAAAATTCTTTAAAATTCTTTCTGCCATGTCTACAGTCTTAACCCAAGGGCTACTTATTAGAACAACACTTGTTTAACATTTTAAATACTTAAATAGACTTTTGTAGTGACAGTGGTCCAGCATGCGTGCTTGTTTTTCATATTCATAGCTACTGATACTGATGCTCATACATAAACATTTATAAAGGGTAGAAATTGGCTCAAAATCAACCTGGATTCGTTTTACAGAAGTAAATGAACAAAATGCAAATATTGTAGCATCTAACCGATCTGCTGTTTCAGAGTAGAATAAATACATATTCAAGAAATGGTTTGAAATTGGGGTCAAATCTGAACATTTGTCTGATGCAAATAATGGTCTTACGCAATTATGACATCACAAAATTTCTGGTTTAAGCCAGAGCAAGTCTCCGGTTTTATCTGAATACACACAGAATGAGTGTGTGTGTCAGGGGTGCAGTGAAGGAGAGGAAGGGGATAAGGACGCCAAGTCTGTGAGAGAACCAGCGGGGTGTTTAATG
>JBBPDH010000036.1:8360784-8373149 GCA_037974565.1 Clupeocharax schoutedeni | reverse complement strand
TTCTTATTCATCAATGTTCTCTAACTTCCACAATGCATTCCACTAATACGTCGTACCACCAGTGGGAATCTGTACATGGCAGTAAAGTAAATCTTGATCACTGCTGTTCCCACTAATGTAGAGTTTAATAAATACAAACATGGTGTTCAGTTTCATAGAAGAATGTTAGCTATAAGGCTTCCTTCTAAATGATCCAACTAGCAGAGAAATATTTCGAGATGAGAGCGGGCCGGCAGCATGTTTAAGTGAATTGCTTGAAACTGCAAAGCTCACTTACTTTGTAAACACTTGATCTTGACCTGTATTTTCTGAGGAAAGCTGTGGAACACCTACCACTTGTGGTACACCGTGTTCCCTTTAGTGGTACATGTATTTGCTTGCGAGGGCTATGTGGAAGAGTTTCAGAGACATTCCTAGTGTGACCCCTTTTGTAAATTAGAATATAATTTATCGTTGACCATTCTTGACAACCGTCAACAATAAATGATATTCTTATTGGAATAAGAATCTCTGGAGTGAACCGTGAATAAACTTGTGTCTTTGTATTTAAACATCATTTATAATGATGGTACTTGGAGAGCCACGTGTTTTCTGATGAGGTCCGTGGTGTAAAAGTCCTGCAGCTTAGTGAACGCTAGTTCTATCATTTCATTATCATTTCATTGTCACATTCATCATTATAAATCAAAAGACATCCTCTTCTGACCCACCTCATGCTCTGCAGAGTGCAGTAAACCCTCTGTTTTCACACACATGCAGTGGAGCATCTTTTCTAAAGGAAGCAGGGTCAGTGCAGCATGTTCCTCAGGCTTGGTTGTCACCCTACATCAGTATCAATTTGCAAAAAGTTGAGCAGAGCTGAACTTTATTCGCCAACAGTCGGCACACAGCATCGCTGCCTTTCATTCAAAATGAATGGTTTCCAGCTGCTTTTTTCCCCGGTGTTGTGCACACAGGGTTAGAAGTTGCAGTTCTGTCCAGCAATAATAAAACGCATGTTGTTATTCCATATTAGTGCTTTCTCACACGCAAGTCGCTGAGACAAGCGGAGAAATGTGGTCAGAAGTGCAGGTTCTAACTTTTGTGTTGATGCCACAGTTGTTTTTATAAACTCTTGCCACGGATTTGTTATTACATGACATCGGTGTGAATAGGAGATTTAAACCATTTATTGAAAATGTAAATGCGTAATTTTATATGGATGTGAATGCTATAGCCAAACAAAAGTAATACCTCTCGACAGATAAAGCTTAATACTGACAACTGGTTATTGCACATTATAACTCGCAAAGATACGCTAATGATCCTATAGCACAAGCCAGCAACGTCCTTCTCAAACTTGGTGAAATGTGTAAAATAAATGATCTATAAGGTGAGAGTTGGGGAGATGAGGACGATTCTGATTCTTGTGTGCAGTTTTTACATCTTGAATTAGTCATGGTTTCTGTGTCTTTCCACAGGGAGCTTTGACACACGGTGACCGAAGAGCCACGGAATCAAGAGACTTGAGCAAGTACAACTTTGAAAATAAAGTAAGTTGATGCATCTTATCTGGGACAGTTCCTGTAAGAGGTCATCTAAATGTGTCAGAAACCAACCACTGCTGTTTTTTTCATCAGTACGGTACCAAAGCTCTGGACAAGATCACCAAAGCCATCCTCGGACACATTGAGAGCAAAGTGGCCCCTCCTAAAGACTATCCTGGAGGAGATGCCATGTTCTTTACAGGCAAGTACAAGCCGCCGGGTGTGTGTGAGCATTAAAGAAGTGTGTAAAGATTGTCCAGTGTCGGCTAGATGTGAGAAAACGTTACAGTTTAGCTGCACTCATTCTGAATTGTTTGAGTTGATTATTGTCTATTAATACTCTTCAGTAACGTGTGCTATTATTCTGCCGCCACAATAAATAGCTTGGTGTATTTTTTATGCTCTCATTTGTATCAAAATGTTATCAAACTGAGACTTGAATTGTTTCCTAAAGAAATGTAACTGGAACTCAAATCATTGTAAGAGATTTGCAGCCCTAACATAGTTATTAAAATGGTTTTATCATGTGTGCCAATTTTCTACTGCCAAGGTGGAAAAAGGTGAGTTTTGATTCATATAAACAATATATTGTGCGTGTAAATAATTTAATAAAATAAGAAAGTGAAGAAAGCTCTTGCTTGGTGCATTGCTTGGTGCAAGGGTGGAGGTAGCTCAGTGGGTAGGATACTTGCCTCCAGACCAAGGAGGTCACATGTTCGAATCCTACCTTCAGCACCACCACTGGGTCCCTGAGCAAGACCCTTAACCCCAAGCTGCTCCAGGGAGACTGTCCCCTGTAGTTAGAGAATGGAAGTCGCTTTGGATAAAAGCGTCTGATAAATGTAAATTGCTTCACTTTTGAACTGGCTTGTTTTTCGGGTGTGTTAGATATGAAGCAAGGCATGATGGATGTTGGCATCTTCTGCAAGGAGTCACGCGTTGGCATTAGCCCTGAGAAAGGTGAGTCCCAAATCAGCTCTCTTCAGTAGTAATGATTCTTTTAGCACATTTCCAACCTGGATTACTTGCATAAGTCGGTGTAGCTGACCTCAGACTGTGCTCCCTCTGTAATATGCTACACCAGTTAGACTATTGTTATATTGCTTCTCTGTAGATATACATTACCAGCCGAACGTTTTTGCATGGATTTTTAACTACATATCTATTTATTGCATAAACTACCAATTTTGATTCTTGTTAAGCTTTGGAAAGCTGTTGAGCGAACAATTCTGAATAAAAATGTCTCAAAACTATTATTTTATAACATGAAATAATCTGTAACAGTGCATTCCTGACATCCTGTTAACTGGTTTTGTGGTGATACAGAGTCAAATTCTAGTCTCTCCTTTAACTTTAAAGGCACTAGTTCACTATATCATCCCACTGGCTATCATTTACGAGCTCATTAAATATCTAAAGGCACTTTACCACAGGTAAACAGGGACTGTGCTGTACCTAAACTGCACTGCAATGGCATGAAGGTTGCAGCACGGCCTGTTAATGGTGCTCTCTCCTCATAGTCTAAGGCTCAAAGTACCAGCTGAAAGAGTCACTTGAGGTCTTCTATTTTTTATAGTCTTGTTGGAGATTATTGTTTTTCTCAGCTTTCTTTAGCTGTGCAACGAAACCCCAACCCAATTTGTTAGCGATGTCCTGGAAGTATCACAGTATTAAAGAAAAAATCATAATTGAAAATTCAAATAGTCAGTAGTGCTTATATATCGTCAACTTTTCTGGCTAGTAAAGGTACTCAAATGGTGAATATACTGTAGATTTTTTTGTCTATATCTACACACCCACAACCTGTATATCCATGTGTGTGTGAATATATTTGTCTCCTGACTCTCTGATGCCCCACATTGGCAGATTGCACCATCACTAAGTTCCTCAATCGGATCCTGGGTCTGGAAGTGCACAAGCAGAACTCTCTCTTCCAGTATTTCAGTGACAATTTCGACTACCTAATCGAAAAAGATAAGAAGGAAGGCAAATATGACATGGGGATCTTGGGTAAGGAAGTTCTGTATGCTGCCATTTATCTTTGATAACATTTACAGTAATGCTGGACGTTACAGGACTTGACTATGATCATAATATGAATAAATGTCACAGTATGGTCTAAATAACTGCAATGTGTCTTTGTGTTTGTATGTGTGTGTGTTTGTGTGTGATCTCTCTGTTCCTACACAGACCTGGCCCCTGGTAATGATGAGATTTATAACGAGACTCAGGAGAAGTTTCTGACTCCAGGCAACCCTCAGGAAGGCCAAGTCATTCTCTATAAGGTCAGTTTTGGATTAACTCATACTGAGTGCCCATGTGAATTCGTTAACAGCCTGAACCAGGCAGCTCAGAACATCTGTCAACTGTGGGCATTTTCAGTCTTTATTGAGCATCAAGCTCTTCAAGGTTTTACCACATGGCTTCACGAGAACTAGCTGTGGTCTTTGATAGAGCAGATAACCGTTTACACCTCTATTTCTGTGTTATTTCAGATTGATTTCCTGTGCTGGTCGTGACATATTCGCAAGCTGAATTAATATAAAACAGATTTGGCTGCAACATTTGAAACCCAAACCTTTTGTTAATGGATGATAAAGTGGGAGGTGGGAATATTAATGAGCTGCCGTCCTCCAGAGACTTGGAACCTTGTTTGAAATTCCAGGAAGCGTGCAAGTTCTTCGAAATGTTTTTCACAACTTGAGGCAGTTGTGGTGGAAACTGGGTAAAAATCTACCAGCTGTTTTTGACTGCAGTTTACCCAGATTATTTTGAAAATATTACTCAACTTTTGTGCAAGACCTGTAAATGTGGTCTTGGAAAAACACTATTTTGGATCATAATGCAATTCCTTTGATGATG
The DNA here is from genome assembly GCA_037974565.1 of Clupeocharax schoutedeni. Lineage (NCBI taxonomy): Eukaryota > Metazoa > Chordata > Actinopteri > Characiformes > Alestidae > Clupeocharax > Clupeocharax schoutedeni. Next base: position 8,368,761 of record JBBPDH010000036.1, on the reverse strand, counting down.
GACACACTGCTGGGCAACACTTTACTTCAACCTTGGTCCTTAGCACTGACATGCTCTATAGCAGCATTCAAGTAAAGTGCTACCCACCCGCCTGCTTGACTTTTCTAGATTTCCTGTTGTCTGTCTGTCTTTGGCCGCAGGTGAACAAACACAGAAGACAAACCTTACAACATCAGAAGTTAAAATGAGATCTGTAACATGAGATAATTCCTACAGGCTTCTCCTGTGAACAGTAACGACAACAAAGAGCATGTCTGGATTCCAGCTACAGCTAGTTCCTCCTCTGTGGTTTTTCCTCAGAATAAAGCATTCTTTGTAAGGCAGGCGAGTGTGCTGTTAGAGAGGCTGCAAACTGGTCTCGGGTCAGCAGTCAAGGGCACTTCTGTATGCACCTGTGACCTGGACTCCACAGTATCAGAGAATAAAAAAGTCCTACATATAATACAACTGAGGCTTAATCTCTTGGAACTCTTCATCTTTTACATTTGTTCTCTCAGGGTTTATACAAATGGCATACCAAGTTGCTAAATATTTTGCTTTAATATGTCTAAAACTCCTTTACCATGCCTTGCAGATCAGTGTGGACAGAGGTATGCCCTGGGATGAGGCCCTGAAGAAGGCTCAAACTCTCAGTAATGAAGTTGAAGGCTTCTACCTCTCCCACAAGGTACGTGCTTGAACTGGCCACAAAACAGTCTCGCATGCGCCCCATTTGCATTTAACTTCCCTTACAGCTCCTAATATGAAAATAATGAAAGGTTGCTAAGAAGAGGGAAAACCTGACTTCCAGGGGTGAAGAGGGTTCACTATGAGAATGTTTTAGATCATTCCGTACAAACGCTTTGAAGAGCATGAACAGTAAAACTGATGAAAGAACATCATAAAAAAATACGTCAGCCTTCAGGCATCTTTTTTCCCTACATAGACATTCTAACAGAGCGTAAGTGCTGACTGTAATTTCTGGCATCTGTCTCCCCTGCAGCTGAGAGGGAGTCACCCATGCGTGTTGCTTGCTGAACAAGGCCGGGGTCACAACCTGGTGGTCTACAAGCCCAACGTGGGCAAACAAAAGCAACCGGAGAACCTGGACAACATGCAAAAGAAGTACAGAAAGGTCTGCTTTGCATTTTAAAGCCTATTCCTTTCTACGCATTGTGATATTGCATTATTTAGTCCCCTTTAGTAGCATAAAGTTAGTGATAGTCTTATGAGCCCCTTTTGTAAAGAAGGTGGACTTGTTTTTACTTTTTCAAATGTAATTTGACCAGGAATTTCCTTAGTATTTGTTTATGAATAATTTCAGCAGCTGAATATGAAGTCAGACACGTTTTATTTCAATGGCCCCCTGTAGATGCATATTTGGTGTTAAGCTGTTGTCCCTCAAAACAAAACCCAAACCTCACCCTAATGCTTATTGCCATTGAAAAAAAAAATTCTCACAGCAGAAAACAGCGAAGATACCGGACCATCATTAGGAAGTTGCCACTATTGTTCCTGTGGGGTAGTGATGCTATTTGCCTACAATTCGTAGGAAAATAGCATCACTATTAAGGTACAATTATGTTTTTAAACTCAACACCTGACAAATACCACCCCAGTGACAGTTTTTTCTAATGCTTTTTTTTTCTTCTAAGAGTCGACGCCCATAATGCAAACACAGCATACGCTGGTCATACTCTTAACCTTAGCACTGTTGATAACCAATTATCAATTTGAGCATTTGTAGATGAGCAACAGGGGACCATCTTGTGGTTGTTTTGGAGTTGTTCTCAACTGGTTTTCCTCTGCTGACCCCTAACGGACCCTTTGTGTCATAACACTATGCTGTTCTTTGCAGATTTTGTATGAATTTCTAAGGTTTGCAATGTAACCCCACCATGTTATTTGTCCGGACAGGGAATAACATTTTTAACTGATTGAATCACAGGTGACTCCTGAGGAGGCAAGGGAAAGCTGGGAAAGCCAATTCAAGTTCTCCTTCAGGAAATGTAGCCATGCCAACTGGTAGGTCTGCCAGGCCTTACTTATTTTCACTGTTACAGAAATAAAGTAGGCTTTAGACAGTCTGTGTGATAAATGTGTGTGTGTATGTGTGTTTTGTGAAGGAATGGTCGGTGTAAGAAGGTGGACGAGGGGCAGGAGTGTTTGCAGGGCATGCGGTTGCGGCAGTACCACGTGCTGTGCGGGGCTCTGCTGTGCGTGTGGAAGCGCGTGGCCGACGTGGTGGCCGACATCACAAGCTCCAGCATCCTACAGATCGTACGTCTCAAAACCAGAGAACACAAGCAAGTGGGTGAGTGTCTGCATCAGCACTGGAGTCAGACATGAGGAGAGGTGAAAGGAAACAGAGAATCTTTTAGTCATGCAATGTCTTTCTTTTTCTTATTGCTCTGTCTCTCTTACATCCTCTTTTCTTTCATTCTCTTTTTTCTGTCTCATTCTTTCTTTGTTGTGGTGGCAGCTTTCACTCAACTGGGTTACTTATGTATAGTATTTATACCCAGGATTTTTTGTTTACGGGATATATCATATCAGGGTTTCTTCTACAGATTTTTATTTTATGTAGACTTTTTTATATTGTGCTTGTCTCTGTGTGTCTTTGCTGTCATTATATAAGCAATTTCCTCTGGGATCAATAAAGTTTTCTCATTCAGATTCTGATTCTGACCATTTTTCTTACCTCCCTTGCTCCCCGTCTCTTTCTCTATTTCGGTTCTTCTGTTTATCTCCTGCTTCTCTCTCTTTAACTCCTTTCTTTTTGTTTCCCTCTTTCTCACTCTCTCTGAAATGCAGCTGATGATGATTTTGATTGTTATTTTATCTCGCGTGTACAGAGGAAGTCTGAACTCTCCCCCTCCCTCAGGTATAAAGATCCCGGAGAACTGTGTGGCCCAGGTGCGAGAGGAGCTGGAAAGGTTGGATAAGGAGGTGAAGCGGAAGCGGCAGGAGAGGGAGCTGCAGGAGAGGGAGCAGCGCGTGGCTGAACAGCAGAGGAACATGCCACAGAATTTTCACAGAGACTTTTCGGCTCTTTTCTCTCAGCCTCTGCAGCTGCCCAGCCTAGCCAGCCTGGCTCTTCCTTACGCCGACCCCATAACATTCACCATCTCCCCTCTGCCCTCCTACCCCTCCCTCCCTTCGCTGCCAAACCCAACAGAGGGCCTTGACCTGAAGCCACGCAGCCCTTCACCTCTTTCCCCGGACAGCACACAGACCGGCCTGGGAGCCGTGGAGGACTTCGTCCTGGGGCCTTTCCCTCCAGGGCAGCTACAGGACAGCCACCAGGACTTCATCGACTTTCTCAACTCAATCTCAGAAATATCCTCCTTACACTCTGACCTGACCTCCACTACTTCAGATACTTTGCCCACAGCCCAGCAGCAAGCCTCAGCGAGCCTCTTCTCCACCTCCACCCTCCCAACATCGTCCTCGTCCTCGTCTCTTTTCTCATCTTCACTCACACAGTCCTCGTCTTCCTCATCACTGTCGCTCTTTTCCTCTCTCTCGCCTCCAGACCAGCACTCCCTCATGCTGCCCAGCGCTAACTGCTCCAGCGCCAACTGCCCTAGTGACGCGGGCATCAACGCCAAAGAGGTGCTGAACAGCATGTTCCGCGACTCAGACAGTCGCCAATCCGTCATTCACTTTGGGCTGCCTAAGTGAGACCGTCTGGCCTGCTGGCGTCTTAGTCCAGCTCAATCATCACACAGTTTAGTGTCTCGTCATTGCTTGCCCTGGCCTCATTCACACTCCAGCTGCCAGTGACCACCAACCCACCTCTGAGAAATCTACCTTTCTGCAAAGTTTAGCTTCAGCCAGAAAGAAGCTCTCCCAGACTGGATCCGGCTGCTGTTTTTGTGGATCCAAAACCTTGTTCAGATAAGAAATACATTTAAGATCACATTTTCTTCATCAGAAAAGTGTGAGTGTGTCCGGCGCTCTTTACTGAATTAAAAACTCTTTATCATGGCATGGCTATAGACATAAAATCCACCCAGCCCTAAACACTGTTTTATAAATGCTCCGCTCGAAAAAAGTGGGGAGATTTCTTATTGGTAGCTATGCTACTGATTGGGCTTGTTCATTTAATGGAGGGTGCCCTCACATTTTCTTCATTTCTTCATTTGACCTTACTTCATTGACCACCTTTAACATTTGTGTTTAGTATTTAAAGACACATAAATGTGTATGATTACTTTAAGGAGAGTCTAAAATCAGGACCCCAAACGGCTTGTGGGAGCTGAACTTTGCACAAAGACAGTTGGTGTTCACTTCACTGGAATAAGCTCCGCCATGGCTGGACAGGAAAGACCCTCAGCTAAATCCCCAACCCATGATATCCCCATTACTCAAATGAACAGTTTAATGTACACTTTGGGTCATTTTAACTTTATAAAACTGACTAGAAGTTCAGTATTCAAACAGACAGTCAGCATTTACTGAGTCATCCTGCCCCCTTCTGGTGTGTCAGTGTCTCACACCTTCATCCTTGATTGAAACTCATAAGTAAAACCAAAACTGGAAAGAGAGCCCCACCCTCAGAACACCTACACCCCCCTTTCTGTTCCGTATCTGTTTCACACCTTCCTCTGACAAACATCTTCCGCAAATCAGGAGAGCAGGTAAACAGACTACTGCTCAAACGGTGCCTTTGGAACATACTAGGGAATGTAGACTCTTGTACAGTATATATTTGTATACAACACGTTGGCATTTATTTATTGTTTTTATTTATCAAGCCTCGTACTCATGGATGTACTGAGTATCCGTGGATGAGCTTTTTTATGCAATGGAGCGGTCGGTGGAATCGATGCAGTAGTGATTTGTGTGCAATCTTACCGAATGCTCGTGGCTTTCGCTTTTAATCATCTTAAAAATGTGATTCCGTGCTCTTGTAATATTTTACGCTCTCAGGAAATGCAAAAAGGAAAAAAAAAACACAACCATGTTAACCCCTCCAGTATGAACAATCTTGTTTAGCTTACAAGTTTAAAGTTCAATGCACTGTGTGTTCAATGCACGTACTGGGGGTCGCAGAGTCACGTCCAAGTACAAAGAACAGTGAAAAGTACCAGGACTGGAAGACTTGAGTTGGGATGTACAGGATGTTCATTTTCTATATGTTTATGTTTATAATGATTTATCACCTTAATTTGTTAAAGAAATATCATTTTCCATACTGTATATTGTCCAAATTGTGCACGAGAAAAGGAAAAAGAAACCAATTGAAAGGAATTAACCAATTTACATGAAAACGTGTAATTTTGCACCATGGTGTTGCACTGTTCTGTGCTGCTGCACGATGTTTATGACTTCTTTACGTTCTTCTTTAATTTATGGAACTCAAATTTGTACTTGAAGCCCCGGTCAGAAATTAGCAGTGGTTGTCTCAGTACCTGCAGCGAGTTTGCTGACAGAAACATGAGCACATCATACAGTCGTGTGCAAAAGTTAAAGCTCCCCTTGATGGTTTTGCTGACGTCACAGGGGCCGGGTCTAGCCGGCTCCCGTGATTTACCTCGGGGCATGAACCAGGCTGGAACACAGGCATCCATGTTATGATTCTTTTATTTAAACAAAACAAAACAAGAACAGAAACCTGGCACAAGGGCCGCTAGAACAGGAACAGGAACATGAACGTGAAACACGGGGTAAATGAGGCGATGGACAGACAGTGAGGTCATTACAAGACAGAACTTAAATACACACAGTAATCACAGAACTAAAACACAGGACAGGTGTAAAACTAAACTAAAAGCAGAACAAGTCAAAATAAAAGTCCCAGAAACACAGAAAAAAACATATCAAAACAGCGACCCCTAGCGATCGCTAGCCGATCCGTGACAGCTGATTTATTATGTAATAAGTGCACATTAGTTTTTATTGTCCACTGTCGGAGACATCCTGCAAAAAATGTTCATTAATCAACAACATGTAATATCATGGGGGTAGACATGTAAATTTCAGGGGTTAAATGGGAATGAAAACTTTTGCAAACGACTGTATCTGTTGAATTACCAATTCGTCACATTTGCTTCTTGTTTGGGGGTTTTAAGAGTTCATTAATATTCCTTCACAGAGCATCTGACCACACACTGTATCTCAGGAAAAAAGCTGTATAGAATTTGGTTGATATTCTGTGTTTTTTTGTCTGTTTGTTTGTTTGTTTGTTTCCTAAAACCTAACATCCACACACAGTATGCAGATCTTATTTGTATGCTGAAAGCAGCTTTACATATAGAATGCTTCACGTATCAGAGTTCCTCATTAGCTTAGCAGTGTGCCTGCTATCTTCAGGCATAAATATTATTTATTAAATACAGACAACACTGTTCCTTTTTTTTCTCCAATAAATACTTTTCTATGCCAAAAGAAATGCTGACAAATCGTGGACACATGTTGTGTAATGAATATGTAGGTTTTACGGCTCACAGTCTCATCGTCACCTTGATGACCTGACAGCTTACCACTTAGCATACTAAAAAAAAATTTATTTTTTTTTTTGATGTTCAGATCTTGTCAACTTTGCATGTATTAACACAATCGGGATGTACTAATTTATAAACTGCAGTTAAGGTGGTTTTTTTTATTGTTAATGAGGGGTGTTTTCTTATAATTGTTCATTGAACCATTGTCAATATGGCACCAAAAATACAACCTACAAATATAAACGTGGCTGACAGTGAGCCTGTGTGGTGATTTAACGGCAACAGTAAGAGGTATCTGCCGTCCCTCATCCTGAATGTACAAACAGAAACCACGTCCCGACAGCACGTTTCTCGAGGCTGTGGTTATTCTTGGTGATTCCTGATCTGGGCTTTAACATCAGATGAAGTGAGTCTGTAATGCACTCTAATGATCCTCCAACCACAGCCGAGACTGTGATGTACACAACTAACCCAGTGAACTTCTGTTGGTCTAATTTGCACTAAACGTGGACGAAGTTGCTTTTTAATGGAGATTTGATAGAGATATTTCATACTTGTGCTCTGGTTCCTTTAATGAGAGTGTTCAGCCTCTTTTGTTGCCTTGTCTCTAGTGTTTCTATCACGTTCTAGTAATTTATTGCTTGCTCAAAAAGTCAAAACATGCTACTGAACTGATGTGTGTTGAAATATCTTTGTTTCTGTTAAAACGGGGCCTGCTTTTGTATCCTGGAGGTCGCTTCGCTCTGTGTATTTATGATTTAGATTGAAATGTATATATTGTGAAAAAAAAAATCCCAAAAAAAACCAAACAAATCGTGCCTTTCAACTATTTCTTAAATACATTTTCTATGTGTACCAGAAAGAATGTACGCAGTGCAATCTTGGTTATTAACAAAGCACCAAATAAAAATAAAATGTTCAAATATCTACAGTGTGGACTGATACTTTTCACTTCAGAGGACAAGAATAATTAAACAATCCCATCCAGCTTTAGGTAATCGTGCGACTGACCTTTGTCATTCAAACTAACCTTTACTTTCTGCTGGATGTCTGTTGTTATTCTAATGTTATGTGGAATTTACTGACAAGGTAAATTGGTTAAATTAAATTTAGTTTAGTCAAATGTTCACAAATAAAAATAAGAATAATATTGAGACTACAGTATGTGTGTATATATATATATATATATACACTGCACTCCATTATTATTGGAATGTCTGGTTAAGATGTGTTAAAAGCCTTAAAATAAAGTCCATTTTTATTGCAGAAAAATGTAACCTTCAACTTCAAGTGAATTTTAAGGGGGGGGGGACTCCCTCACTAAGAAATAATTATTTTTCATACAATCACCTGTTCCACAATTATTGGCACCCCTAACAGTTCCTAAGAAATAAATGTAATTGAAGTATTTCTGTCATTTCTACAGTAGTTTACAAAGTTGATCAGAGTATCTGGGAAGATTTAATTAGTATTTTATCACTTCCTGTTTCCCTGGGGTATAAATATGACGTGACACAGAGGCCATTTCTCTTATCCACTCTTCAACATG
>JBBPDH010000036.1:8330108-8340831 GCA_037974565.1 Clupeocharax schoutedeni | reverse complement strand
AGGAAGCACACGCCACCTCCACGTTTCTTCCCCGAAGCTTCTGTCCGATCAGCCCGGTGGATTGTGAACCCCTCCGGCTGAACTGCGTGATCCGGAATGCTCTTGGTCATCTTGGGCATCGGTGGTTGTAGTCCGCGGCGTTTCACTCTGACTTGCAGCCCGGCCCTTCGGCCTCGTCTGCGCTCGCGCGTCCGGGTCCGGGTGCGCTCAGATGGGTCGCTGCGGCCGATGTGTTCGCGGGTGAGTAGGGATCTCACCTCAGGGTCTAAAACACCAGTTTTTCCATACTGTTCGCCTATATTTAGTAGTGTTTGTCTATCATACTTAATAAAACTACTTGCTGGCTGGAAACTAGACATTATAAACAAGACAAAATACACAAAAACAGACCATCTGTGAGGAGCGGCATTCAACACGTCGCTACGCTACGGCGCAGAGTTATGTACAGTATATCAATATGACCCTCATAGAAGTCCAGTTTTACTATAGTTTCATCAGAAACCTGGTTTGACTCAATCAGTCTTCCATTAAATTAAATCAGGAGCTGCTGATGGAGTTTCACAAATCCAAACAACGCCTGGAGAAACCGAGGAGAAATATGCAACCGAACCTGTGTTCTCCTCACCAGCTCACACAGTATTAACTACAAACAGAAAAATCTTGATACCTTTTACTGCTTTCTGGTTTGTATGTATTAATTCTGATGTTAACTTGGCTTTAAGCAATTTGCATACAGTAGTTGACTAGAACTTTTGCACAGTACTGTATTTAATATCTGTAATGACCTCATTGTTGTATTTGCTGTAGTTGATTGTGTGTGTTTGCCTGGTTTTGACTGTAGGCAGGCAGCCAGAATACGCAGTGACAGTTCTAACCCAGACGCTCAGAGCAGCACTGAAGCGTCGGCAGCAGCAGGAGAGGACTCGGCTTCTCACAAAGAAGAAAACAAGAAGGGTGTGTAGAGGGTTTTTGGATTATAAATGAAAAAGCATTTTATGATTGTTATATATTATAGGAAGACAGATTTAAGATTAGAACATCTGATCAGAGCTGCAGTATATTGTGGTCTATAAGGTGGAGTTTCTAAAAGAGATTCCACAAGTTTTGTCCAGCAGACTTTAGATGAAAGTATAGATATTGAATTTGCAGATTTGGGGAGACAGCAGGCTAAAAAGCCCAAAAGATACACTATATGGACAACAGTACTGGGATGCCTGACCATTACACAAACAGGGACTTTAATAACATTGTATTCGAATTCATAGACTTTGATATGGAGTTTTTGCAGATATAACATCTTCCACTCTTCTTGGAAGGCTTTCCACAAAATTTTGGAGTTTCTGTTGGCATTATATCATATATCTTGATGTGCAGAAGCATTAAGTAAAGGGGCCCAGACCAAACCCTGAAAGAGATGAATACTTTTTTTCAAATAGTGTCACAAACAACTTCTCCATTTATATAATGAATGAATGAAAGTGATCATTCGGTCAGACGTGAACACATGACAGCACACAGTGTGAACAGCACGAAATTCAACCTCTGCATTTAACCCATTCACCAAGTTAAGCAGGGAGTAGCCAGGAACACAGCGCCCGTGGAGCAGTGTGTGGGGACAGTACCTTGCTCAGGGTGCCTCAGCGGTGCCTAGCGGCCTTGGGGATCGAACCTGGACTTTCTGATCACAGGGTGAATGCCCTAACCACTAGGCTACCAACTGCTACCAACCACTAGGCTACCAGCTGCCCTAACCTGTTAACAGATAACAAATCACGAATAACCAATAAAGAACAAAACATGATTGGGATTTGGAGTAATAAGGAAAATAATTAGCTGGGGCTTTTACTAACTTTTAAATATTAGGATACATTTGCTCAAAAATATGGTTAAGCAAAAGGTAAAATTGTTGCTATTTGAAGACCTCATTTTTTTTATGTTGAACTGTATCATAAGCTGTCTTATGAATTATAAGACACCTTATTATCAGTAAGATTGTGTTGATACATCTTATCAATAACATTTTTTGTTCCAGGTCACATGACTCACAAATCATGGGGTTCCACAGTGAGCGACACAGACAGTGTGTGTGGAGGCGGCGGACTGGGCTCCCCCACTACCAGCACATGTATGGTTGAGAAATGAGCAGTTTCGTGTGTTGAATGTGTCGATTAAATAAATACAGGAGAAAGTTAGAGACCTAATTTTGCCTCTTCTCCTTTGCCTCTACTTAATCATGTTGCAGGTGACATCAGTAAACTGGCACGGACAGCGTCCACAGGAACCATGTCATCAAATGAGGACACAGATGAAAAGGATGGAAACATGACTTCATTTGAAACTCCTAGTAAGGCTGCAGATCATGAAAAGCACTCTGGGCCTGGTTTCCCAGACTTGGGAACACTGCATAGGCTTTTTATAATGATATACTCTTATTTTCCTCCAAGATCCATATCCATGAAGGTTAAGGGAATTGTTTTAAAAATGGCAGTTGTCTGTTTATAACTGTAACGCAGCCATGCAGGAGTCTTTAACATTGCGCATCTTGAATTTGACGTTTTGGAGATATTTTGCCTTGGGGAATTTTGGCCTTCACCATTTTCAATACAGACATTTGAGGCTGTTCTTATGAAATGACTTTGTTGTTTGTGGAACTAATAGACGAGTTGCTAAATGACTCAAGCCAGTATCCCTGTGGGTGGGGAAAAGTGGACTGTGATCTCAAAATTTCCCATTCCTCAGAAAATGGTTTTAACTTGCTTTGAGTGATTTAATGTCGACCTACCATTTATACTCGTCTTTCCTTTCAGATATTAACGGTATCGAGCCGGAGATTGTGGTCCCTACCGGGCCTTTCCGGAACATCGGCCTGTCCAAAGCTGCGCAGACGCACCGACTGCGTAAACTGCGATCTCCAGCCAAGTGCCGGCAGTGTGACAGCTACGTGTACTTCCAGGGGGCAGAGTGTGAGGAGGTGAGGCCTCTCTAAGAGCTGGGTTGCCAAGCAATCCACACTTTTGTTCTGGTTCATTTGCAAACATATTTGAAATCTTTGTCAAACTAGAACAGACTCAACATGGATTAATTTAAACTTTAATAACAAAATAAAGTGTGATTTAAACTTCCTTTTGGACACCGGATTGCATTTTAGCTGGATATTATTCTTTTAAACTGTGATGCAGTCATGGCTAAGACTATCTCTATGGTAACTGATGCTATGCTGTCAGGTTTTATGATTTGAATGATGGTGAGCTGGTTCAGGTTAGTTTCAGACTTGGATAGAAATTTGTTGGAGATGGGACAGGGTCATACTTGAAATGCGAAGCTGTGGGCTGACATGACAAAATTGGCAGTTGGTGTTTTCCAAGTTCACTTGAGCTAATAATATAAATAAAAATAAGAATAATAATAACAATTTGTATTAACAATAACAAATAATAATAATAATAACAATAACAATTTGTAATTAACTTCACATTAAAGCAAATCTTAGTGCTGCAGGGTAAAATGCATCATTATAAAAGACTAACTGGGCAGCTGGATGGCCTAGTGTTTACAGGGTGTTGGCCCTGCAATCACAAGTTTGGGGGTTTGAATCCCAACTGCTAGCAAGTTCCCCACTGTTCCCACACGCTGCTCCCTTGTCGGCGGCAGCCCACTGTTTCACTTGGTGAATGGGTTAAAATGCAGAGAAAGAATTTCACGTTGTTTACATTGTGCTGTGGTGTGTTCACGCCTGACTATAAGGGTTAATAAATAAATTAATGATGTGCCCTACAAAAACTCCTGATCTAACTAAGATTTACAATCTTATTTCTAGCCTAATATTCTTATTGTTCTTATTTTGAGAATAATATACTATAAAAGAGCAGACTTTGAAAGGTTATTAAGATTGTTTAAGGTATTTTTTTTCCTTATTTCAAGAAATCTTATCAAGTGTAAATATCTTACAGCATGGGCAGATCATTTCACTTGTTTCTAGTCTAAAGATTTCTTTAAATAGAAAAAATATTTTTAACCATCTTTATATACTATATAAGTGCAAATAAATCTGCTCTTAAATATAGTATATTATTCTCAAAAACAAGAACAATAAGAATATTAGGCTAGAAATAGGATTGTAAGTCTTAGATCAGGAGTTTTTGCAGTGTGAAAACTAACATAAAACATTTTAATGACATGTTTTACATTCTGCTAAAAAGGAAAGTTATTTTTTTAAACTCTCAGTCGTCTGTGGTCCCCTCAGAAGATCAGGGAGGGCACTCATAGACGAGGGGCAGCAGAACAGAAAGCTGTCTAATGTTTTAGGTTTGGTCGCTGTTGGGAGTGTTTCTGTCTTCAGAACAGTCTAGCTTGTGGGCTAACTTTCCTCCTCACAGTTAGTTCATTTGTGTCTTATGTGTTAAACAAATATGTGAAACGACTAAAACGCAGTTCAAAGTGCTTTCATTTTTCCTTTTCTTTCAGTGTTTCCTGGCCTGCCATAAGCGCTGCTTAGAGACTTTGGCCATCCAGTGCGGCCATAAGAAACTACAAGGTCGCCTCCAGCTCTTCGGGGAGGATTTCACCCATGTGACCTCCAACAGCCCTGACGGTATTCCCTTCATCATCAAGAAGTGCATCTGTGAGATAGAGAGGAGGGCACTGAGGATGAAGGTGAGTACAGAGCTAAAAGCCAGTGGGTGGAGCCTATTTACACAAGTGCAAATTCTCCGTTTGACATTGATATTTACAGTATTTAGCGTACGCTATAATCCAGAGTGACTTACGTCTGTGCTTTGTAGTCCATTAAGAAACACCTCCCTCATACTAGTAAACCTAATTTTAAAATTAAGAGCTCCTGAAAGGTTAAGATCCTACCAGAGATGAAGGTAGCCCACTAGGGCCCTATCACACAGAAGACTTTTGTTGGCAAAGCTTTTGCTAGTTAAGTCAGTTTATGACATGAATGTGTAGTTGTTATCCTAAGTGCTCAGTGATAAGGAAGTGAATATACTGCTCTACCCCCCCTCAACTCAGGGCATCTACCGGGTGAATGGAGTGAAAACCCGGGTGGAGAAGCTGTGCCAAGCCTTTGAGAACGGCAAGGAGCTGGTGGAGCTGTCCCAGTCCTCTCCACACGACATCAGCAATGTCCTGAAACTGTACCTGAGACAGGTAAGGTGTCCCTACACCCTTTATCACCTCCCAAAACCTGATTTATAACATTATTATACAATGAGTTGTAATTAAAAATTGAGGATATTGTCAACATAAAGATTCTGATTTGGATAAAGGCCGTAATAATGTTTGTTGTTCCAATAAAATTTAAACAGGGCAGGCATAGTCTGATGATTTGCCTACTTAAAACCATTCACTAAACTTCGCAATAAAGAGATGAGGTGAATAAGGTTTGAGCAGAAAATCACTGTGCAAGAAACCAGCCATCTAGAACCTGGACTGAAGAACCGCTGGAGGGCCGTGATCCAGCAGGTTTTGGTGATTTCCCTGCTCAGAAACCCCTAATTCACCTCAGCAGGTGAAAACCTGGCTCATCAGGTGTCAGAAGTTTTTAGCTTTAGTTTTGTAATAGAGCTGTGTGGCTAATTGTCACGGCTGAAGCCCAGTAAGGGCCACCGTGTTTTGTTTTCGTTCTGTCCTGTGCCATGTTTTCCTCTGTTTTGTTATTATCACGTGTCCTATTTCCCCACCTGTTTCCTGTTAGTCTTACCAGCTGCCCCGTGTTATCTGTCGTATATAAGGATTGTGTGTACGTCTCGTCTCTGTGGTTTCATTGTCCTCATGTCCTGATTTTGCCCGCACCCTGTATTTGTTTCTGAATAAACCCCCGAATCATGGACTCCCGTTCTCCAGTCTGCTCCCTTACCAGAGGCAGCTCACGGTCCTGGGGTTCTACATCTCCCCTGGACCGTGACACTAATAAGTAATGGAAGCAAGTTATCAATTTTCAAACTGCATGATTAAATCTTTACACACCAGTAGATCTTATGTTTTCTGAAACAGCATGATGTACTGGAGCAAAAGTGTGTCCTTTAGCTAGATCTCCTTATTGATTTCTTATGTGTTATATTCATTAGCTTTGTAGCACCTGTGCAAAACTTAGGAAGCACATTTGAAACATCAAACACGGCTTCGTTAATCGATTTCACCTTGTTTACACAGTCCTGTTTCTGTTCTTCCATCCAGCTTCCAGAGCCTGTTATGTCTTTCCGGCTGTACAACAGTTTGATGGGCCTGGCTAAAGAGAGCCTGGCCCTGGTGGGGCCTGAGGGGGCCGAGACTGGGAAGGGGCCAGATCTGGTGAATCTGGGCTCGGAGACGGACCCTGAGCTCTTGGCCCTGGTGCACCGACTGAAGGAGCTCCTCACAGATCTCCCCAAAGCTAATATCACCACGCTACGCTACATAGCGCGCCATCTCCGCAGGTACCAGTAACATGATGTGCTGCAGAGGCTCCTGTTGATCCTGTTACAAGATCAACTCATATTTCATCATGGATTCTGTTACTGCATATTCTATACTACTCTATTTTCAAAGTATGAGCACTAAGAAAACCACCTAAAGTAAGAATTGACATTATAACTGTGGCTACAGTTTAAAGAGAAATTGAGCATTATGACACTTTAGTTCTTTTTAACATGTCATCGGGATTTTATGTGTATTTCTACCTCCAGAATTGCAGAACTGGAAGAGGACAATAAGATGAGCCCCAGTAATCTGGGTATTGTGTTTGGACCCTCTCTGATGCGGCCTCGGCCTTCGGGGGCCACAGTGTCCCTCTCATCTCTGGTGGATTACCCCTACCAGGCCCGCATTGTGGAGACTGTCATTGTGTTTTACCCCACTATCTTTCCATCCGATTCACACCGCACAGGCAGCACCGGTGTAGTCCACTCCGCATCCCTGCAGCAGGTGAGTGTGTGCGTGCGTGCGTGCCTGTGTGTGCATATTTGTATGCTCTTTTGCTCAGAGCTCAAAAACAATTACAAGCCTTTAGTAATAATTCAGTTTGGACCATGTTCCTTTGAAATATGATAAAAAATCCAGAAAAGTATGAATATTATAAAGAGTGCAAAATGCCCTCTTGTGTTATGAATGTGTAAGAATTCATTAACATTTTCATTTTGGGAAATGTTTTTTCAAGACCTGAATGCTTGCCTACTGTTTGAGGACAGTGTATGTAAAGAGTGTGGTACTGTTCGGTATGTAAATTAGTATGTAATAGAATATAATACAGAATATCAACCCCTGTACACCTTTAGAGAACTTCATCCGCTGAATTGCTCTCTAAATCTTTCTGGCTGAAATGTAACTGTATTATTACAGCACACTTGAATGGTTTTGTTTTATACGCAGGAGAGCAGTATGGACGGGGAAGACTCTGGAACAAATGATGGAGATGAGCCGGATCACACTGAGGAACACAGGGAAACTGAGGCAACCAAGCTAAAAGACCAAGGTATTTTAGAACTGGTTTAGGTCTGGTTTCCCAGACAGGGATTAAGACAAGCCTTGCACTATCTTTTCCTTTTTGGTGGCAAATTTCTGTTCACAGCACTACATAATCCAGGACTAGGCTTAATCCCTGTCCGGGAATCCGACCCTAAGGGTTTATATGTGTTCCCAGATTGCTTACTCTCATAACCACATTTTATTCATATTTCAATTTTAAACCATTGCTTGATAACTGATGATTAAGCTTAAGGTTGGTTTGAGTGGTTAATCTGTGTTGTTTATGTGCCTTTTTAAAAATATTTTTCATGGTTTACTTTAACAGAAGGCTCCACAGGCACGCTGGGCTCGCTGGAACACAGCCTGGACTCTGACTCAGAGCTGGAAGAGGAAGGACGGGCAGAAGCTCAGACTCTCAGCCCCACAGACCATTGCAGCAACGAGGACCCTGACCATGATCCTAAACTTCAGAGCCCCTCCGGCTCGGACAGTGAGCCTCCTGCTCTGCCCGATAGTGAGCCTCCAGACCTCCACAGTCCAGAAGAGGAAGAGGGTGCCGCTGTGAGCTCACTGGAAAATCAACCAGTCCAGTAAAAAGAAGGCACTTCCCTCCAGTGCTGCTCAGGGGACAACATCCAGCGGCAGGAACAGAGCAATAAGATTTGTTTAAAATTTGGTCTATTCTGGCAATAGTATCAAATCAGGTACTAGCGGAGCTGCACAATATGGACTGTATTCCATATTACATTAAAGTTACTTTCATTTAACAATATATTTAAAAGTCATTAGTGAATCATCAATGTGATGAGATCTGCCTCATTTTTGAATTGTTAATAATTTGCAATATTTTTAGTCGAAATGGGTTACATTTGTTCCTCCATTCATTCAAAAAAACTGTTCAGTAATTAAATATAGCGCTACTTTGCATGTTGCCAAATACAATAACCAACTACTGATGAACAGACTCTGTATTGTATGCCATAAAAACTGTGATGTTTGAAATTGTCACAGTGACGGGTCTTTGGGACTGTATGTGTTTTACTGTTAAAGAGGTTAAAGAGTTCCTTCCATCGACATTATTTGGGTATTTAAATGCGGTTTTGCAGTTACGTCCATAAGAGTTGGGAGGTGAATTTCATTCGTTGCTTAGAGCAGTTTTCACTTTAGTCGTGTTATTTTGTGATGCTTCAGCACACCACATGCTTTTTATACTTCACTAGAAGGCATTTGTTTGAGAGACAGCCATGTGCCACACTGAACCAAATATTTTCTATCTTCATCCTATTCTGTGTCAAAGTGGGTGAAATATGTTCATAAATGTTTTGTACCGCCAAAGAAATCGTTATATCGTTCTGTTCTTTGAATAAAGTCTGCTTGACTCTAATATATGTGAATTTATAAATGTGCATTATTTACTGAATATATTCAAGCAAATGTCTGTTCAGAAACAAAGAAAATGTGGTCATTATTGAGGGAAGTAGGAGAAAGAGGCTTATTTGACTAAGTATTTAAAAAACAGTATTTGCATTTATTCAAACTCCATTGAAAGGGATGTGTCGTCTGTTCCTTTGCCTCCAACGATGTGATTTATTATTATTATTATTATTATTATTATGTGAGTTAAAGTATTATTACCATACATTATGTTCAAGGTCAGTTTGAGATGCTAAAATTCCCCAAGACATTACGTGTGTGTCTGTTTGTCTGCCCTGTGATAGACTGTTGACCTATCCAGTGTTTTTTTCTGTCTCTGGCATTAGGAGTGCAGGGACAGGCTCCAGCACCCCGGCATACGAACTCCCCTTGCCCCCAGGACCCTGGTTAATGATGAGCAGCACGGATCAGACTTCTCTAGATTGCTTCATGAAGCAGCGTTGTCTTCACAAATAGACTCTGACATAAGTAAGCCAGTGTGACGCTAACACTTCCCATGCTGTTATAGCACATTTAAATGCAAATATAATGCTTGCTTTGATACTGCAGTAGATTAACTGGTGGCTGAACAGGGCAATTTTTCAGTTCCTGATGAGGGTTTGTAGGGAGGAGTTGTTAGTAATGCAAAATAAGCCAAAAAGGGAACGACCAGGCAATAAACCATACTGGTGAAGGCACAAGGCTGGCTTTGTTTAAAATTAGCTCATTGTTTCTATTCTCACCATTCTACCCAAAGAACCTGATGGCATTCAGAAGAAGAAAAAAGGTCAGTGTTCTCTGTTCTTTGGCTTATGGTGCGTTTTACTGACATTACAGAGTAATGACTTTGAGTCACCTTGTTTGTGCAAAAATACTATTTTATGCCTGTCTTCTCTTTGGCATAATGAGTAGATTAAATGAGTAGACACATGTTTTACTGCGACAGGCAGCAAAGGGCCTAAAGATACAAGGAGCCTAGACAGAGAAGTACCACCAGTATACTGATCACCGCCTGATCCTCTCAAATCACCTGCTCCTGGTTCTTCACTGGTTCAGGACTTCAGTTAGATGCTCTTTGTTCTGCTTGAATGATTTATACGCAGATTACCGTTTTTCTTAACACTAAACATTCCTCTGAAACTGGTCAGGTTCAGGGACTGGACTGGAAATGAGTTATTGAAAGTCTTTCACTGGAGAACTGTTCCTCAAGAGCACATTAAAATACAAGGAAGTCTGGCTCTTTGGAAGCAAAATATTAGGAAATGAGTGACTCAAGATTTCGCACAGAGCTGTGTACCAAACATTGGTCAGAAACCGCATTCACAAATCTCATATAGATTATAGATGGCCTCTTTTCAAGTCAAAATACTGAGTCACCAGATCCTCAGCTCGGAATCTGGGCAGCAACATTCCTTTAGTATACCAGAAAAAGTTAAAGGACACACGGGTGGACAGTTTTACCAGCTGGTAATTCACACCAACACACATGTGAGCACATGACTGTGTGAAAAGGAGAATATAAAAACAATAGGTACCAAAGTACACAGGTCTTCCATTTAGACTCCTGCTGTGGAAACCTGTGTCAGTTTCGAAAGATACCGAACCAGAAACTCTTTTTCATTCAGCACTGTGTGTTCAGGCACAAATGGAAAAAATAGACAGGTCAGTATCTCAAGAGAAAGCACTTATCTCACATTTATCTCACATTTATCTCATGCTTACTTCCATTAATACAGTCTGGTTGTCGAAGCTGTTCATGCACAGTATTGTGCAAAAGTCTGAAGTTTTGTGAGCTGGTCAGAAGAACACAGGTTTGGTTCCAGATATCTTCGATACCTCCAGTCACTGTGTGGGTTTATAA
>JBBPDH010000036.1:8288904-8301281 GCA_037974565.1 Clupeocharax schoutedeni | reverse complement strand
ACACACACACACACACATACACATACACATACACATACACATACACATACACACACACACACACACACACACACACAGACACACACACACACACATATAGATGTATATATATACATTAATGCATAGCCTCCAGCTCTGGACTTCTTCTGGACATCTAATGTTCTGTTTTAATGTCATGACATGGCCCCTAAATTGCCAACGGTTGGTGAGGGAAGGGAGAGACTTCTCACACAGCCAATAACACACACATACAATCATAAATTATGGGGTTTCTGCATCCACTTTTTGTGTCCTTGAGTCCACATATTGGTCTGAGGCATGAAATAACACATACTTTTTGAGTGCCAGAGCTCGGCTCACCTACAATACTGTGTCTGTTCTCTCCCCAGGAGGCACACCCAGTCTAGTCAGGACGGAACGTAAGTCGGCACATGCTGCTCCTTCATCTCACACTGTTGCTAAGTTACATTTCTGTAAAAACGCCAACCAGGCCACCTGTGTTTCTTTCATGAAAGACAGAATAATAAATGAATGGCACATGCTTGATTCACCCCCGCCCGCCAAACACACTTTTTTATGTCCATTCATTAGACATGTGCTGGAAAGTTTTTTGATGAGTGCTGGTGCCCTCTGGTGGTCTGATTGTAGGACTCAGGAGGATGAACAACAGACCATTACAGTGGAGGTAGAGGTGAAAAGGCGTGATAGCGAACCCATGTTGCCTGCCCCGAAACCCTCTCCAGAGGCCAGGTAACCATCACAGTCCAGCAGTACCACTCAGTACCACCAGAGCAAGCCTGTTTCACAGGAATGCCGTCAATATTTAATAGTATTTATTATTATTTTTTTATTGGTATTATTTTTGGGTGAAAACCCAAATGAAAAATTATAGAAATTAAAGTAAATGCAAGTACACCCTTCTTTTATAGACATAGTTCAGCAAAAGAAAAACAGGTTTTGGCTAATTTCCACTTACCCCAAATCAGTTGATCAGTCAAGGCTGGCTATTTACACAGTAGTAAAATACAGACAACAAAATCGCCACAATTTTGGCAAAAAAGTGACTACATGCTTTACCTTATTAAATTATAATGAATTAATTCTAGTACTCCTAAACCAAAGCACCTAGTTTATCGCCTACAGACTGATGTGTTATGATGCACAGTTGCATTTGGCCGCCCTGATTTAACGGCTCAGTGTCCCAGGGGAATTGATGACATTGTTGGGTAAAATGCTTTAATGTGGTGATTGTATGAAAGTGTGTTTTTGTGACATTTTAATCCACAATCAGTCCCAGACGCAAGTTATGGAGTAATTAGGTTAAAAGTGTCACCCTTTGTGACAGTGTCTGTAAATGTGTTGTTTAGGATGGGTCTGGAGAAGTAGGTCACTGAGACTGTGGGGCGTTCAGACATATGTGTCAGGGGAGACGAGGGGGGCTGTGGGAGAGGGGAATTAGCCATCTGCCTCATCTGCCCCTTTCACCCCCACTCACCTGCCACAGCTCCATCCTACAGTGGGAAATACGTGGCAACCTCCATATGGAAGGGTCTCAGAACGCTTTAGCTGATTGTGATTCTCTTCTGTACTGGAATGTTTGGATTTTGATCTGGAAATATATTAAATATGTTAGGATATGTTTAACTGTATGCATTACTTATCTACTGTATATATTATGCAGCATACAATTTATTATACAATATGTGGGCATGATAAAATACAAAAAAAAAATTTTAATGAAAGCAAAAAGTAATAAATGAAATTATAAACCTACGGAATGTGTACAGTGAAAATTCCATTAAAAGTGACTTCGGGTGATTTGCTGCCATACAGTTTTTATAACAAAAATTAATTAGATAATTAAGCCAGGCACTTTAAGCCAGTATAAGCTACACAAACATAGTTTTGTGTGTTGTCCTGTTAAAAAATGGTCATGATAGAATTCATAATGCAATTCAAAGATAAGCTGTATTCTAAATATTATGTATAGTGTTACTTCTGCTTACCGCAAATAAGGCATTCTTGCAGGCAACCTCTAGTGTTTTCACTTGGTCCATAAGCTTAAGTGTTACTCACACAATATATATACCCCCTTGAAAACGGACTGTTTTAGCTGCTACTTAAGAACAGGCAGTGAGTTTGTACAGCAGGAGAGTGGTCCTACCTACGACCCCTTCGGGTTTAAGGAGGCTCAAAAAAATAAAGGCAACACTTAAACAACACAATGTAACTTCAAGTCAATCACACGTCTGTGAAATCAAACTGTCCACTTAGGAGGCAACACTGATTGTCACTGAGAGAGTGTAGACTTTGATTTCACTGACGTGTGATTGAAGTTACATTGTGTTGTTTAAATGTTCCCTTTATTTTTTTGAGCAGTTTATTTGCATTAACACTAGTTTGTTATAAATGTGTTATTTTGGCTAATCTTGCTAAATCTTGTTGTGGGCTATACGTTTGAGATGTGTTTTTATTGGCCTGCCAAGTGAAATAAATTATTACCTTTTCTAAATGAAAAGTAATACTGTCTGTCATGTTCTCTTCTAATCTATTTGCTTTAGCTTCATTCTGTCTATCTGTGATCTGTCTTTGACCTCTATTCTTACCCTCCTTATCTTTCTTTCTCTTTCTCTCTTCATCTCTTTCCTTCTACCCCCACAGTGAAGCCTCAGAAGCCGCTGCTGAAGCTTCCTGTTCCTCAGTTCCCGCCAGTCCCAGGATAGTGATGGACTCAGACCGCACCAGTCAAGCCTCGGGCTGCCCCAGCCGCTCCTCTGTGGATGAGGACGATGATGTGCCAATCACTGACATTTACTTTGTGAGTCACTCTTAATACAGCAGGTCTTCCCTTAAAGCGCGACAACACTTCTTCATTTAAAAAAAGGGTGGAGAGTAGGACAATATGTTGTACTGATTGTGATGAATGATTTTTAAGTACATCATGGGTATCATTAGTACTTAAAGAGCACTGAACTCCTGCAAGTATAAAAACAGACAGAGTTAGTTCATTTAGGGAGCCTGGAACTATATTAACTTCATAAGTAGCTGATTGGATGATTTTTCATCCTGTTAATTCTTACATAGGTTACTTCTTTTGTAAATGTTGAATTAAAAAATGTATGTTTGTGCATTGTGTCCATTCCAATAAGAAATAAGAAATATAGTGCACGTAGTGCATTGTGAGAATATCTTTAACTGTTGCAGTGGTATACAGTACATTTACCATACTGATCACTTGTAATAAGCACAGTGCAGAAAAGTTCTCCACACGCCCAAGGCAGTTTTCCCTGGTGTAGAAAACAACATCATCACATGCCAAACTAAAATAGGCTAAATTTGAACAAGATGTGCCTCAGGGCTGAACCTGAGAACTGGGTACATGACAGTTTACCTTGTCAGCCTGAGTTAAAACAGAAGGGAACACTGTTATGTTTACTGGATCCGTGATGTCATTGGCGATGATGCTGTGAATCTTTGCAGTCTGCAGAATCGCTGGTGTGAGGAGCAGGTGCTATTAGCCTGGTGAGAAACCCAGTGTGAGAGTGGGGTGTCTTTTCCTTTTAACACACCCAGGTTTGGAGTGCTGTATCTCCTGCAGTGTGATGTTTTCACAACCACCTCAGGAACAGGAGAGCTGATGTCCAATCATACCTCGATACATATGGAGTCATACTGTGTTCTAAACCACATCTACAAATCTGCACCACTTTAATAAAGATTCGGTTGAGAGATGCTTTGAAGATGTATTTACGCAAAAGATTAGGGTGACTATTGGCTAACAGTGTTTCTAATCAATATTGGTCTCATAGCACCAGTTCTATACTAAGGAACAAAACTTTGAACCTCAAACATGTTGTGACTTGTATTAGATTTTTCATTGAACCATTCCTTTATGCAAGTCATTTCTGAAGGGGTGAATCTTGTCAGTTGTGTATGCACCCAAATCATTACTGATTACGTCCTATATCACCCTGTTTTCGGTCCCTTACTGGCTTAGAGTTTTTTAAAAAAACTCTTTACTGGTTCCATTAACTTAAATTAGTGACTTTTCATTCTGTGATGATTGCTTCTGAAGTTATCTGGCTACCCCTTAGCCTAAATTACACTCAGGTTTGTATGTAGTGTTTCCTGTTGTATTCATTTTGCTTTTCCATTGTGTGCCTTTGCATGTGACTGCAGAATTTATCTCCTGTTAGAGCCTGGTTTCAGAATGGCTCATTTTCAGAAGGTGCTTGTTTTTTCCCTGGGTGTATGTGTGTGTGTGTCTATGTGTGCATGATGATGTTAAGACCTCTTACTGAGTAATGACTATGTTTAATTGGTGACTGCAGAAATCTCTTTTGTCGTTGCTGTTGCTAAGCAGTTTGACTGTCAGTCATCAGCTCTCTCGCAGCCCCTCGGCCCCCTACTGCCTGAAAGAAGCAGCTCTGACAGAAAACAGTGGAGGACAAACAAAACTGAACTATACACTTTTTGTTTTCCAAAGTTGATTTGTTGAGGACTGGCTAAAATACCAAAATATGGCAGCTGGTGACCTAGTGGTTAGAGAGTTTCCCTGCGAATCCCTGAACTGCTAGTGTCAACACTGAGGTTCCCTGAGCAAGGAACCATCCCCACACACTGCCCCCTGGGCACTGTGTTCCTGGCTGCCTGCTGTTTCACGTGGTGAATGGGTTAAATACAGAAGTAATTTCACATTGTTCACACTGTATGCTGTTCTGTGTTTACGCGTGGCGTTTTACTTTAATATTAGGCTTTAAATAAGCCATTAATAATTGAAGCATCTGCTCTATGATGGACTGGCAAGAAAAAGTGGCTTAAATAGATTTCAGGATATGACGTTTGCTTTTTTGTGTTGTACTGGAGCTTTGAGGCTTGTGAAGCTCATTATTCATGTAGTTCCACAAACCTAAAGAAGCAAATTTCAAATATGTCTTGGCTGATTGACTATATTTAGAAAATATTTATTACCATTAAAAATGTCATATGAATTTGTTGCCATGTAAATTGACCAAACTGCTCAAGCCTTCCTATTACAGTAACGTGACCTATACAAAACGACAACTCTTTCCACACACCCTGCAGTGGCCTTTCTGCAGAATAAACATCATCTTGAATGTTTTTCATCAATTGAATTTAAAAAATAGTTTCCCTGTAACTGTTATCTAATTAATGTGGATGCTAGTGACTCGCTGTGTCTAACGTGCTTACAAGCAAAGAAGGTCAAAAGGTAGACGTGAGAAGCCCGAGCTGTCAAAGCTGTAGGTAACTCTCAATGACCGAGAAAGCACAACTGCAGCTCTCTGCATTTTAAAAGTCAAATGTACGATATTGGGCAGTCGAAAACAGAGGCATTGAGGGTTTGTAATAATGTTAATCTTGCTGTTTGATCCCCATATCAAGCATCATTCCTGCTGGAGCTTGATTATAATAGTGGGTATTGAGTCGGTGCCATCTGTTCTAAAGTCTGTAGGACATTACCATGACTCATTGAGAGACTTAATGACGTTGAGGAATGTTGTCTGTCCTGAGTGTAGGAGTCATGTGCAGAAATTCCCTAAAACTCCTAACGAAACCCTGAGAGATGCCGACCCACCTACCTAACTGTGTCCTTCCACTCACACCCCATACCAACTAGCCCTGTGCCTCTCATCTGCTTATTTTATTCATCCTCTGCATCTGTCTTTCTGTTTCACATTTCATGATTTAATGCGTTTTCTTGTCTATTTTCCTTCTCGTTTCATTTGTTCATGCCATCTCTCTGTTTCTCTCTCATCCACACATACTCTCTGCTTGTCTGTCTGGCTGATTGGAAGTTCTCGGATGGCAGCTATTGTGTGTGCCAGCCTGTTTCGCGCAGCAGGACACTAAATGCAGGCCGCAGTGTAAGTGCTGTTAGTAGAACACACTGTAGTAGATCTCCTCTGGATGTTGTACAGTTGCTGTCAAAGAGGTATCATAAGCAGGAAATGCAGATTGTGAGCTCAGCAGTTATTTTCCTCTCGTGCCAGTCCTGCATTTTTGGGGGAATGTGGGTGGAGGGACTCATTTTGTTCTCGTCCTGTAACTGCTTTACTTTTTTCCTTAACCTTCCTTCACATGCTTTCATTTCTATCATTATTCCATGAGACTTTTCTTCATTTCTGTACCAGATTAGACTGGACTTGGGGTGGGGAAAAACACTCATTTTTGATAATATATATTTTGGGCTGCACCATAACACAAGTTTTGCAATTATATTACTACATATTACAACTGCTGTGTTCCTTGAGTGTGTCAATATATTGACTCGCCCAAACACTCACACAGAGCCGTGATTGGTTAAGATTTTCACCATTAAAATATGTATTTCAGGCCACAGAAGATTGAACTCTATCTCAGATTTGGACATGGAGGGGCGGTGTCCAATATTTAAAATACATTTTAAAAAGTTTTTAAAATATTTAAAAGTTATAGAAGCACACAACATGTAGTGAAATGAGCCCCCGAGACCAACAGTAGGACTGTGAATAAAGATATCAAACCATTTAAATTAAATTACATTTGGAAAAGGTATTAAAAATATTAAAAATACTCCTTAAACACACTAAACCTGGCAAGGAACCAGGTGTGTTAGAGCAGAAACTATGCTCCAGGGTCCTCCAGGCTGCCGCCGGTTTAATAAGTGATAGACTGTGCAGCCCCACTATCGTAGATGATTGTTATCGTTTGTTAGGACTGATGTCATTAGTTGTCTTCTAGATTATTTCTGTAATGCATGTCTTAAACTTGCCCCTGTTCTCACCTCTACATCACTGTCTCTAACTGTCCTGCACTGTCCTCTCTGTCTCTTTGATTTCCTCCTGGGCTGTCTCTGGCTCCCCCTGCTGTCCGGGCGCCTGCAGCAGCCTCCGGAGGAGAGGAGCTGGGTATATTCTCCTCTGCACTATGTCGCAGAGTCTCACACTCTGCCCAAAGGGGACGAGGAGAGTGACACAGTAAGTCAGAACTATCCACAAACTTTAGATACTCCGTATGGATGCTTCTCATTTCATTTATTTCTTTATTTAATTAGATTAACTTTTTTCAGCTAAAGAACAGGTAGCTAAATCTACATTCTCCTGATGCTAAATAGAACCATGTTTAAAGCAAAACCCCTTACTAGAGATTCTCCCTCACACCCGTTCTAGAGAAGGGGATAAACCAAAGCAGGCCAGTTTTTGCAAATGGGGGATGGAAGGGTGGGGTGTTGGCATTGCCAAAAAAAGAGCAACACAGTTTATTGCACTGCACTGTTTATTGCTGTGAATAACAGTGCTTAGCATATGATAAGAAAAACTGTATTACTACCAAAGTAACATAATATAATAAATGTTATAATACACCTTTATTAAATATCTCTTCTTCACAGTTCTTTGACTTTCTTTGTAATTGTCATTTTTCTAATAAGATCCTGATTGGATTCCAAATGTTTTGTGCTGTCCAGAAATATTGGAACAATGAAGTACAAATTCTTACTGTGATCTTTCACCTTTTGTGTGATTAAGCTGATTAAACATAACATTCCCAGGAATGTTGACATAGTTACTTTACTCTTACGTATGCCTGTGAATCCAAACCACGTGTAAAAGTAAACAATATAAACAGCATTGATTTCATTGTACCAATGTTTTTGTACCAAATTCTGATACAATTGCTGTACCTACACATAGTCATCTACCCAAAAGGGGTTCAGAAGAGTGTGCCTGTCTGTGTGTGTTTGTGTCTGTATATATTCCCTGCATGTTTGTGTTCTTGGATTATTAGACAGTTATGGTGTGAGTTACTGTACATTATCCTACTGACCAACTGAAAAAACACAATTCGCAGTGGAGAGATACTGTTGCTGTATCATATAAATGTAAATACCTGAATAAAAACATCTTTTCTTACTCAAATTATATTCCTATTCGATTTGCAAAGGTTAAAGGGTATTTTCAAAATAAAATGCACTATTACCATAACCAACGGCTGATAATGACTGACCAGCTTCTAAGGGGTTAAACCAGAGCACTTATTCTGTTCCATGTCGTTTACAGCAGCTGTTCTCTCTCCCCTTTTCCAGTAATCAGTCTGCTGGAGCTGCTCGAGGACGACTCTGAAGACCCCTCAGGTCTCGCCATGGCTTCCAACTCTACTCGACTGACCCCACTTCCTACTGACGTCGTGCGGCCGGCGTTACCAGTTCTAATCTTAGTCAGATTGAAAAGCAGAAGCGGGCTGTGGTGTGAGGCTTTAGCGCTGTAGGTACACGATGTGTCATTCTCCTGTCATTCCGTCTACTGACAGCACCACGCCAGCCAGTAATAACTGCAGCATTCAGAGTTCTTTATCTGTAAATCATAAACACTGTTTTTTATTTCATTTTTTTACTTTTTTAATGTGCGCTTTTTTCTCTGAATTCGATACTGTGAACACGTTTTCATACGTAGAGAGCTGTACAGTCGATGGCTTCGTGTGTGGTGTTAGGTTTTGAGGACTGCTGCTCTACGGACGGGTACACGCTTGACTAAAAAAAAAAAACAAGAAACAACCAACAACACTAGAAGCCGGGAACAGGCATGCCAGTGGCAACATTGTGCAAGTTACCTTCGACCATTAACTCCAGTCAGCAGTTTGACACGTGTTTCATACGCCTGTCATATTGTTCAACTTTTTTTTATCTGCTCTCACATTCTTCCAAATGACCATATTTTATAGGTCAGCAACGATCAAACATAATATTAATCATGGGAACAGAGATTTGACTGGGTAGTTTGCTAAGTTATTTCCATTATCAGGGCTGAAGCTGCACTTTAACTGGTCCAACACAGCAATGCATGCCAAACACATGTCCTCTCTACAAGTGGCTGCATAGGGGCGTTACGTAATGTATGCTTTTATTTATATTTTATCAGTAATAATCCAATTGTATAGTAGTCCAATTATAGACTTATATTTTCGAAAGCACTGATAAGGTTAAACAGATTCAAATTTGGATCGCAGAGAGTGAGCCTAATTACCTACAATTGACATCAGTAACTCCAGCATAATACCATCCCACTAATGGTCTTCCCATTAATAGCGTGAACTTAAATGCATGTTTTACTTCCAATATTAACACATATTTGCTCACTTTTTAAATGTACTGCATCCACCAAATCTTACCATTAAAAGTGAAGGGAATCTGATACAGGTGTTTGCTGTGCTGAACCAGTATAAGTGCACCATTAGCAGGATTATTTATTTTTTTAAGAAGCATTGGTCGGTAAATACAACGTACACTGTCATAAAATGGTTTTAAAAAAAGGGCAGCCCAATGGTGCCCATTCTAACACTGGGTGGTACAATCACAGGTCTGTCTTTAGGACCTTTTGCTGGGGAACATGATTGTACCATATCCTGTTCCTGTTACATTGGGAAAGTGAATGTAACATCCTTAAAGGGTCATTCCAGACCAACACTAGAGTGTAATATGGTACTGCTTGTGTTATACAATTTTCTGTATCCATAAGCATTCTGATTTTAAGTCGTTTTCATTCCCTGTGAACCAGTTTTACAGACTAATAATACAATAGTCCTCCTCATATGGCGAGTCATTTTTGTCAATTGAGTGACCCATGCATTCTTTATAGTGATTTGAAGACAGTTATACAGATGTGTTATTTATTGTCTCAGCAATGTTAGCATTTTCTGAATTCACCAGCGAGAAAACAGCCCACCACCAAAAGTCAGGTGCAGTTTTTCAAAGGTTCCGCCGTGCTGGAGTAGGTTTTGACCTCTCTGAACTCTTTCTAAAGGCTCCTGTGGCACCACTGAAAAAGATCTAGCAATGGTTACATTTTCTGTGTTAGGCGGAGTGTCCCTTTAAAGACCACGTTGTACCTTTAAAGGTACATTGGCATTTTCTGACAGTGTACCCAAATTCCGCCCCACATAAAGGGACCAAGCCTGCTGGGGTGTTATAGTTCAAACGTTTTCTTTTTATGACTGTTCTCTCACAGCACTTTATTTTACCCCTTCACAATCGCTTGACCATCAGGCAGACATTCCACAGGTTTCAAATATCGTCTGAAGGAGAGGCTTAAAGGCTTAAACTGTATCTGTATATTTATTTGTATGTATAGAATGATTTGTGTGTGTGTGTGTTTGAAAGCGTGTGAAGAGTGTGAAGATGTATGGTTTTTGATGTGTGATATTTGGTCAGCATTAGAGAGCTGGTCATTATCATAATGTGAAGTGGCCATTCACTATTGGTTGCTGTTGTGAACGAGCATAAAGGAGCCACAGCAGTGACACACAGTGTTGTAAAGGGTTGCTTTTTGGTTGCCTTATTTATCTTTTTACACCTTTCCATCACAACTAGCATCTCACTAACGGTCGTACCCCAGAGAATGTGTACATAGAAGCATAAATACCTATATGAAGAAATACCGACTATATTTTCCATGTGAATTTGAAATATGTGGGTTTTTATTTGAGCTTTTTTCCCCTCAAGCTGATTGCAAGAAGCAAAAGGAAATGAACGGAAAGACTCTTCCAGAGGTCGAGTGCGAGCAGCTGGATTTGCGTGACATTTCTTTGTACCATACGTGTGAACTCTGAGCAATTTTACCCAACATGCAAATGTATCAATAGCATCAGCTTATGAAAGTTCAGCTGTGTTTGTGTATGTGTGGTCAGAAAGTGTGTGTCACCCCCCCACCCTCCACAGCCGTGCCCTTCTCCTTTAGAGGCGAAGCATGTTGTATATTCATAGACAGCATATCCATTTGTTTACAATGGGAACTAAACAGATGGATAGATTGTATGTATGTGTATGTATGTATGTATATGTGCGTGTGTGCATGAGTGGGTGTGTGTGTATGCAGTTACTTGGCCTCCTAAGGTAATAAATAGAAAATATTGCACCTGTTTACCTGTGAGTGGTTTTAGAAACATTCATGCTGTGAAAAAGTATTTGCCCCCACCCTGATTCCTTCCATTTGTCACACTAAATGGTTTCAGATCGTCATGCGAAATGTAATGATACCGTTTTGAGTGGTCATTTCATTCGTTAAAGGTTTTGCAACACTTGTATCACCTGGGTGAGAAAGTAGTTGCGCCCTATAGTAAAGGAACAACAGAATGCTTCCTATAACCGTCTTTTACAGAGTTTAATTGGTGCACACTGCTGGAGGGCTTTTGAGCAATAATTGTCTCAAATGAGATTCAGGACAGGATTTTGACTAGGCCTTTAAAAAACCTTATCTTCTGACTTTTGAGATGTTCTGAGGTGGACTCTTGTGCTTCGGGGTCATTGTTTTGATGTATAACTCAGTCGCACTTAAGCTTAGATCACAGACTGATCGCCTTAAATTCTCCTGCAGACGTTTCTGCTAGAGAACAGAGTTCCTTGAAAGTAGGATTGATGATTATAACGGATAACTGCCATATCATCAACCCTGGTTGATCAAGTGACTAAGGGGGCAAGTATTTTTTCACACAGGGCCAGTTGTTGTTGGGTGATGTTTATTTATTTATTTAATTTAAATCATTTCATTAAAAGCTGTATTTCATGTTTACTCAAGTTGTCTTTGTCTCGTATTAAATTTGGCCTGAAACAATTGAGTGTGACAAATAGGCTAAAACTAGAAGCTGTACTTTTAAACAGAGCTTTGTATAAAATTTGACAAGAATCATTTGCATTCTACACAATAACAAGGTCCTCCCAACAACAAATCTCCTCGTCCAATGAAAACAAGGGGATTCATGGGGAGGTTTCTCCTTCTTTGCTGCAGGAACAGTTTCTACTCTTCTGGGAAGTGTTTGCATTAGATGTGTGAAGGATTTGATTGCATTCAATCACAAAAGCATTAGTCAAAGTCACATCAAAGTACACTTTGCCATCTCAGCTGTGTACAGTGAGCAGATAGAGTACAAAAAGACACAATACTGCAAAAATGTTCAGTTTATAAAGTTGTGTCTTTTATTGGTGCAAGTATTGAACTGAACAGCTTTGCTTTAGTTTTTGAAAACTGCTGACATCCAACTGGTCACATTGTGAGAGAAGAGTGTTGTTTACAGCAGTGTTTTAGTAGAGGTGGGCATAGATTATTTTTTTAATCTAGATTAATCTCATTGTAATCTTGGGATTAATCTAGATTAATCTAGATAAAAATGACCCCCCCCCCCCCCAATGATCCCAATGCCTGTTTTTATAGTGTAAACCATAAATATGCCTCCAAATGTTGTTCTCCCAGATCACTTTAATTTCATTTGGAACTCAGTTTAATACATTACCCTTAAAGAAAACGTAAAAATTAACCCGAGGCTTAAATACAGAAAAGTCAGGAACGAGAGAGAGACAGAGAATAAGAGAGAGTAAGAGACAGCGAGAG
>JBBPDH010000036.1:8253027-8266028 GCA_037974565.1 Clupeocharax schoutedeni | reverse complement strand
GGTGGAATGGGCGGCGGCATGGGAGGTGGAATGGGCGGCGGCATGGGAGGCGGAATGGGCGGAGGCATGGGGGGTGGAATGGGAGGCGGAATGGGCGGCGGCATGGGTATGGGACCTGGCCCTGGAGGTCCCCCTATGGTGAACATCCCTCCAAGTCTCATGAACAATCCAAATATTCCCACTGAAATTATCCATGGCCTTCAGGCTGGCAAGATAGGAAGTACTGTCTTTGTGGCAAACGTAAGTATTTATGTATTTGTATTCTAAGAACATGCATACATGTGTACAGTTTCCCTAATTGATATACTTTTGCAGCTTGATTATAAAGTGGGATGGAAGAAGCTGAAAGAGGTGTTCGGAATGGCTGGGGTGGTGGTCCGTGCTGATATCCTAGAGGACAAGGACGGCAAGAGCAGGGGCATGGGGACAGTCACCTTTGAAATGCCAATTGAAGCAGTTCAAGCAGTCTGTATCCTTTTATAAGTACAGATAAAAGCTGCATTGCTGTGTGGTGACTAAATAAATGTCAGTTTTGAATACATGCATGTTTCTCCTTGACCTACATGTTAGCTATGCTCAACGGACAGCTCCTGTTCAATCGTACAATGCATGTCAAGCTGGTGAGTCTTTTTTTTTTTTTTTTTTTTAATGTATATTAAGGCACACAGAAAAACAATTGTGCTTGATATTTTAACAGGATGAGAAGTCTTTGCCAAAGGGTGACTTTGCACCCCCCGAGAGAGCACCTTCGCTACCCCGTGAGTGGCCTTTTGTTATGATCATTTAGCCTTTGGAGTCTTCTAGCATTACAGTATCCCTAGGAATAGAGTATGTTTTTGTTATTATTCTCTAACACTCCCCCTCTCCCATAATTGTGTGCAGGTGGTCTGAGTGGTATTGGCCTGGGGCTTGGACCTGGTGGGCAGCCGATTGATGCTACACAGCTGAACAGAGGTGGCGGAATGAACAATATGGGGCCTGGAGGTAATGATGTGCTTTCATTTATTTTTTTGAAGTTGGGGCATTTTCCATACTCATTCATGAACATTCGCTCTTCATTCATTCATTTTCTCCTCAGGAATGGATGGAATGGGGTTTGGTGGCGTGGGTAGAATGGGAGGTATGTTCTTGGGCCATTAAATCAACCATTCTTCATTCCATGTGATCATGTATTTGGCTGTATAAGGCTTTGTTATGCATAATTGCAAAATATGCCAAAATAGTCAGGCTGATTGTAGGGCTTATTTTGTTTTGAAATCACAGTTCTTATAAGTGTCCTCATTTAATTGAATGTGTCCTTTTTAATGTTGCACCCATTGGATTTTATGGCATAATAAAAGTCCAAAAAGGCTTGAATCTTTTCAAATCATTCACTAAATGGAACCTGTGCTATTTGGATATCAGTTTGAATGAGTGACCTTTGACCTGGACCTTTGCTTTCAAAATGTGTATTTATTTCAAATAATATCCTGGTGACTGACTACATGTTCTGTTTGATTCTGTTCTGACAGCTGGAGGCAGTTTTTTGGCCCTAAAATATCATGCCTCTTGTTTTTGCAATTTATTGTGTGTTTTTTTTTTTTTTTTTATGTTCCAGGAATGGATAATTTTGGAGGTGGAATGAACAACATGGATCGCTTTGGGCCTTCTGGAATGGGGAGGATGAATGGTAAGTGGCTCGTTTGTAGGAAAACTTGCTGAGTAGTGTTCATGTATCGCTTTCCATCATAACAGGGTTTTTTGTTTTTTTTTGCAGATATGGATCGTGGAATCGGAACTGCTTTTGACAGAGAATTTAGTGGCCGCAGTGAGATGGGAATGTCTCGTAACAGCTTTGGGGACTCCTTTGACCGAGGAATGGGTCAGTTTTATGATTGGTTGGAAGAACAACCAGAATTCTTAGAAATATTATTCTTAAATTTATAGACCTCTTTCTCTCAGCAGGTAGTTCTTTGGGGATGGATCGCATGAGTTCTGGCATGGACAGGCTTGGCAGCATGGACCGCATGACGGGCCTGGACCGTATGGGGATGGATCGAATGGACAGAGTCTCTGATCTGGACAGGCTCGGTTCTGGCTTTGACCGTATGGGCTCCGGCCTTGACCGACTCGGACCCAGTATGGACAGACTGGGCTCTGGCCTGGATCGCATGAGCTCCAGCATGGATCGCCTGGGTCCTGGTGGCTTTGACCGACTTGGCCCGTCCAGCCTTGATCGCATGAGTGGAGGCATGGATTTCTCCTCACCCATGGGCATGGACAGAATGAACACCAGTCTTGATCGAATGGGCTCCAACTTTGATCGCATGGGCTCTGGTGGGCTTGACCGCTTCCCTGCCCCAGGGATGGACCGCATGGGCTCCAGCCTGGATCGCATGGGTTCTGGAGGTGTGGGAGGACAGTTTGACAGAGGTGCAGACATGGACCGTGGTAACTTTGGCAGCTTCAGTTCAGGAGGACAAGGCGGGCCAGGGGCAGGAGCCAATGCCAGAAAAGGCTGTCAAATATTTGTCAGAAATGTAAGTCCTTACAGGCTCCTCTGTGTAACTAGTTACAAATTGTGCTTTTATAATAAAAAATCAACATCCACTGAATAGTGCAAGGTTTTGATTGAAATGTCTCTCCCTCCTTTAGCTGCCCTTTGATTTCACTTGGAAGATGCTGAAGGATGCCTTCAATTCATGTGGTGAGACCAATGTTTTTCAGCATGTCTGTCCAGGAGTCCTCAAACAAATCAGTCTGTTTTGAATTGTATCCCCAGTTCATTTGATTATGTATTAATGATTCAGTGACCGTTTTATCTGCAGGCATTGTGCAGTATGCTGACATAAAGATGGAGAATGGCAAGTCCAAGGGCTGCGGTGTAGTTCGATTCGACAGTCCCGAAACAGCAGAGAGGGCTTGCCGCACCATGAACGGCTATCGACTGAACGGGAGAGAGATCGACGTGAGGATCGACAGAAACGCATAATCTTTCCGTGACCCCAGATCTGCTTTCTCCAGCTTGTTACCAAGCTATCCAAGTTTGTTCCTTCCATTTGTATTAGTGCAAAAATCATGTATTTTAGGTTTTTGCCTGCTTAACTTTTTAGAGACCAAATTTTATTTTTGTTTTTTCTCACCCTCCCCACTTTTATTGTTATGCTTTACAGAAATAGCCTTTTGTTAAAGGCTTCTCAATAAATCTGATGTGTTGGTACATCGTTGAATTGCTTTTCAGATTTGGTATTTTAAAATAACAGTACTCATCAGAAAGTAAGTTACCACTTTGTTTAGATTGGGAGGTTAATGTATGTACAAGGCTGGTAAGATTTTTCTATCACTCAAACACTGCAAGGAAAAGTGCAGTTCAGTAGGAAGGTAGTGCTTTTGACATACTATCAAAGTGTACAAAGGGGATTTAATTTTCAGCACAGCTGTTTTAAATGAACGTAAAATGTTTTATTAAAATGGATATGGTAAGGTAAGGTTACGTGGTGAAAGTGTTTTTGTTGAATTCAAAAGGGTGTAAAGTCAGTTAACAGAACAAGTCAGATGTTTATTTGTCAAATAATTGTTCAAGATATCAACTGGACAGGACAGTGCAAATGGTAACTCTTAATAACTGACGCTGATGAATATGAAGTCTCCTGCTCTTCTGACCACAAGACAGGATTGCGCTTTTATACTAGTCAATATTAAACAATGCATTTCTGCACGAGTATTTCAAGAACTACAAAAAACCATGAGAAGCACAGATTCCAACGACAGTATAAACGAACAATAAGTGTCTCCACAATAAGAACGTTTGTTAGTGTGCGTTAAGATCCATGCAATTTAGAAATTATGGGCTTCAGACCACAATTTGACAACCATTCAAGCATAGCGAGTTCAGAGACATTGATGTGGACGGTGACGAGTAGTTACCGAAACAAAACAACTGTTTGACCCACAGTTTTGATGCACATGGTGATGAATACAAGAGTCTACACTTACTGCAAATTTACCACCTCTTATGTACAGACGACGGATCTAAAGATTAACACAAAAAGGATACAAAGCAGCCTGTAGGAGAGGTCTGCAGAGTTCTTGGCACGTTTAAGGTGGGTATTGGGATTCACACCCTTTAAGCAATAGGTAGGGAAATTTTAAATGGCTTACACAGTACAGTGTGTATGAAGCACTGTATTACTTGCGGAAAGTAGATAGGGTGTTCCTCGTGGCCAAGCAGAACCTCAGGAAACGGTAAACCTGGATCTGTACTCAATCTCTATGTCCCTGCTTTATAGGCTCTGCAAAAATGGTTCCATGATTATTAAAGAAAGCAGGAATGGCATTTTAGGTTGTGTTGGTTATCATGGTCAACACGGTGCTTTTAAGCTGTTAATATTTACATAAGATGGCATTCAAATAAAAAAATTAAAAGAAAGCTGTACAAGATTTAAAAAAAAAGATTTAACATTTAGTTATACACATGACAAAACAATTACTATATAGAAAACAGCATATTCTGAATGCAGTATTCCCTCTCAAACAAAAAAAATCAGGAATTCTGTATTTTCTGTGTTAGAATGTGTATTTTTCTTGTAATAGCTTTATAGGGAGTCCATCCAGTCAATAGGGCTAAATCTGAAGCCTGAAACTATATGGTGCGCTGCTCACTCTACTGTGGCTACAGGCTGTACTGTGCATAGTATTAATGGTAAAAGACTTAGTATTCTGTAATCCTTACTCGGGTCAAAAATGTAATGCGTACCCAGATCTTAGGGCTGACTTGCGCAAGACCACCGTAGGCTAAAAGACTCGTCATGTATTAGGACACTAATGTAAACAAGTTCGGCCTTGATTACTTCTTGTGCTTGTTTGCCACGTGTCAAAGGCAGCCTCAAAAACCAACTACCTGGGGGTGTTTCAGAAAGCAGCGTTAGTGAAAACTCTACAACTCGCAGTGAAATAACGGAGTTTTCACTAACCCTGCTTTCTGAAACACCCCCCTGGACTGCTAATAAAACAAATAAAGCCAGTCATGATGGTGAGTGACGCCCTCTAATGGTCCCCTGGTGGGGGTCAGGTTTTGCACTCCCTGTATACCTCAGCTGTGCCCCACAGTGAAAGGGAATACTGCATTGCCAGGTTTGTGTTTAGTAGTGTTCAGGAGGCAGTGTCTCCCTTTGCATTGGCTGGACAGAGGATCTGCTCTGCCCTCACTGGCTAAGACCTGTACAATCCTACTGGCCCTCTTTGGGTGAGGAGGGGGGCTGACTGCTGGCTGAAGTCTTGAGAGATCCCAGTGTTTTACTAAACCAAGAGTTTTTGGCAGCTTGGATTTCATTCATCAGCACTCCTCTCTGATGTTCCAGCTCCTGAAAAATAAGCAAGACGCACAACACAAACCACAGGGACAATGTCATTTAACAAAGGACATCATGATGTAATCTAGCATTTAGATGGGATTATTTAGTGCAGCGCAGTTTAGTTAAAAACCAACAAATACCAACATAAACAGTCATTTGCCATACTGTAAAACACCAGTGGCCATACCACTTTTTTTTCTGAGATTCAGATCATTTTACATTGATAACTTTTTAAACAACTCGCACAAAATGTGAGTATACGTGTTTATACGGATACACTCCGTGGTGTGTATCTATATATTTTAACAAATGTATTGTTTAATAACATCAAACAAGTTCAATGATTACAGATAAAAACACACCCCATGATCTTTAAAAAGAGAATATATTTATGAATATGTCTCACATCAAAAAGATTTAAAAAAAATTATTCAGACTTTGCAGTCTCTTCCACAGCCTCAAGGCTGCAATCCTCGTTGACCGCCACCAGGAGTCACTGCTTTCAACATTTCAAAGTCAGTTTCAGCTCAGCACAGAAAAGGCCTCGGCAGCATCAAAGGGCGTAAACCGCCCATCACTACCAGCCACACCTAAACTACATACACTGGTACCATGACAACCAGACTAAAGACGGAGGATTTCCTAAGGGCCCTCCTCGTGGCCTGGACATAAACACCACGCTGGCTGGCTCTGCTTCAGAACATGTTTGGCTGAAAGCAAAAAAGATAGTATAGTGTGTGTGTGTGCGTGTGTGAGCATGGCCTCACCTGGATCCTGCACTTGGCCTCCACCAGCTGCAGTTTGGTCTGGGCCAGTTCCAGCTCCAGCTCTCGGAGCTGAGCCTTCAGAGAGTCCTTCTCTTCGTCCACGTCCGAGTCCCGGTTATCCTGCGTCACCGCAGGGATGTGCAGCTGCCCGTCCTTACTGAACACCTCCCGGCAGCGTTCACACGCCATCACTTTACTCTGACACACACACACACACACACACACACACACACACACATATCAGTAGCAGAAAACTTTGTTCAGTCG
Organism: Clupeocharax schoutedeni; assembly: GCA_037974565.1. NCBI lineage: Eukaryota > Metazoa > Chordata > Actinopteri > Characiformes > Alestidae > Clupeocharax > Clupeocharax schoutedeni. Next base: position 8,259,661 of record JBBPDH010000036.1, on the reverse strand, counting down.
TAGCATAAGCAGTTTTCTCCAGGATAGAGACGAAGAATACAAAATAATTATTTGATTTTCTGTAACTGAATAATCCTGGAGCCTCTCTGGGGTTTCCCGGCGTGAGGCAGGGACTCGCCCTGGGAGGACCACAAGCCCACTGCAGGGCAAGTGCACCCACACACACCATTCACTAACACACAAGTCCCTGATGGTGTAATAGTCAGGTGTCCCAATACTTTTGTTCACATAATATGGACAAAAGAAATGAGATGCCTGACCCCCATGAAAGAGCTACAAGAACAAAAATGCAATGAACTTTCAAAATAAAAGGATTTTTTGAAAAGCCTGCATTAACATGCATGAAAATAATTGTCTGCGTTAAGTAATTAATTAATGCGATAACACGTTAACATGCCCAGCCCTAATATATACATGTACCAGTTTTGGCACCCCAGGATTTGGGCTTAGATTAACCCATAGATTGTTGGAGCCAGAAGGCAAAGGTTTCTGCTTTAAGGAAAGCAACTGGCTCACTTCACTGACTCGTACAGTGACAGTCTTCAGGCAGAGATGCTTTAGGAATCTGAATGATACACATAGAAAAAAAGGCAGTGATGCTTGTCAAGCCATGTAGCTCACTTGTTTGAGGTGTGACTTCAGAAACATGAGATCATCGGATCAAAACAGTCTTTAATCTGAAAGTCAGATAACCAAAAAATGAGCTAAGCTTCTGGCTTGGCTCACAGTTCAAGCTAAAGTCTCAAAAACAGAAGGTTGTGGGATCAAACCTGAGTCTTTAACTTTAGGTCTTGCATGTCACACTACATCTGAAAGTCATGTATCTTGTCAAGCACAGTAGCTCACTGGCTTTAGCTGTGGTCTCAAGACTGAAGGATCTAATCAGTGTCTTACTTTTACTTTTATGTCACAATTCATCTGAAAGTAAAATGTCCAAAAAGAAGTGGAGCCTCTGGGCCTAATAACCCTAATCAGTAACTACTATAAATGAATCATTAACTTCTATGACAATATGGCTGCATTTGAAAAACAAACACTCTGACTTCATTCTGGGGCAGGAAGGGGTCCAGCCATGTCTGAATCAAATGTTTGTATTAAACACTTCCTGCTAAGGTTCCACCCATTAACTTCCCCTGACCCTGTGTGTAAGAATCAATACAGAAAAGAAAAGAGTATCTAAATGAACTGTTCATACAGATGCTGATTTATTTAATAGACTTAAACAGCCATTTTCTTTTTATGGCTATTTACTGTTCACTATAATACTGAATAGTACTTAAGCTGGTTGCCAAACTGTTGACTATTAGTCCTATCTGATCCTCTACTTTGTTTTTCAAGCAATTTATTTTTGTCATTTTAGAACATCTAGGACCACAGCTTATACTTTTCTGCAGCAAGTGTCTTGTTTGCTTAAGTTTTGAGCTACCTTTTGAAAGATTGGTAGACCATATGCTAATATTGGCTCTTTTACCTTTACTACATCCAGCTCCTCTTTGGTGGAGGCCTGTTGCTTCTCTAGCCGGGTGCTCAATTGAGAGCAAATCTGGAGAAGGAAGGGAGATAGACAGACAATATTAAACATAATCAGACTTCATCTCAGAGACCAGCCAATTTACCCTCAAGGAAGATCCAGGACTGGACAGACTGAGCTAGGCAATATGCTAAAGTAGGCCAGAAATAATGTGCCTGCCTTGTGAATGGCAGCCACTGAGACACTGTTACAGAATCAGTGGCCTGGTTCACTCTTGCCTACCTGTTTATATTCAGCAATGATGGCCGTCGTCTTCTTTATCTCACTCTCTGCTTTCTCCAGCTCCCTTCTAAACACCTCTTTCAGCTAAAAAAAACAAAACAATAACAGTAAAACATCCATTATTCACTGAGCATCAAAGTTTATAAAATCTCGACCACCTCGATTTGCTCAATAGTAATTTAGTTAGGTAGTGAATCAGTGCGTCATGAACCAAAACCACAATTTCATTTATTCGGTTACGGGATAAATGTAACTGAAGGAAGAATCTACAAGGCAATGTTATACTGACAATATAACCGACACACAAAGGCCACAGTATTACCGATCCACTGACATGCATCAATAGGGATACACGCATAAAAAGACGCCCCATTTCTGCAAATGTACAAATGAGGTATTCAACACCAACTCACCCGGAGCCTGGTCATGTCACAGATTTAAACATTCAGCATTTTCAGTTGATCTCAATTTAGCTGTAGAAAATTTCAAAATGGCACACCTTCAAAAAGCTATTTACTGACTGCAGCCAAAATACTGCCTGCATATTTTTAAGGCCTGTCGGAAGAACTGCACAGGTAGGAATACTATATAAATCACAGCAATTAAAAATAACCTGATATTTTCCTTTGGTCAAAAACATTTTTTGAATGTGACTCAAATCAATAATAATTCTGACATTTCAAAAATGATGACACCGAATCACAGGCTCCATATCAGCATGTTGTTGCCCTTCAAGTCATTAAAAAGGTGCAAGAAAAGTTCAAGACATACCCTGTCAGACACAGTCTCAGATACAGGAAATAATGCTAATATAAGACCAGAGTGTGTTGAACATGACAGTGCGGAGACAAAAAGTATAAAATAAATGTTAATCAGGCTGTGAAAGGTTTCTGTGGCTCACTGTGCGAGAGCAGTATCAGCAGTGCTGCTTCATACCTGAGCCGTCTCTTCCTCCTGTCTTCTCTTCTCCTCCTCTGTCTCCACCAGCCGCTGCTTTGTGTTCAGCAGCTCCTTGTTTAACACGTCAGCCTTGTCCTCTGCCTGGAGATACACACAAAATGTGTTTACATTATGTATTAATATAAACATACAGTATAAACATAGTTAAAGATAATGTATTGAGCCCCCCCTCATTTCTTCATGTTTTGCTTCCAAGTAACCAGACTTTCATACAGGGAGTCCTTGAGTTACACCACAGATCCATTCCTTCGAAAGTGATGCAACCTGAATTGTGGTGTAAGACAGATCGCACGCTAGCCTAAGTCTCTTACCAATCATAAAAACACAACAAAGCCACAGAAAAAGGGAAAGGAACACTCCCGCAACCAAACTAGTTCACCCGCAATGTCCATAAGTACAAGATTAACAGTGTAAGCTGAGTGGGAGTGAGAGTGGGAGTGAGAACGACTTGAAACGTTGTATGTCGAGACTGTGATCTTGACCATCAAACTAGAACCGGTGAAGAACGGTGCAGATGATTCCAGATGATCAGGACGGTGATCAGTAAACCCATCCCTTTCATTTAATCTACTCAATGTGACAAGATTTGACAGACATAAAATTATATGTTCTGCATTAACAAGGTAATTCAACGCAATATATATATATATTTTTTTTTTAAAAGAGGGGTGGCTCAAAACTTACGTGCAGTACTATATGAATATTTTAGGTTATACTATACACAACCTATGTATTATGCAAGGATGTATATATTATATTTATATGTGAATTGTGTAATATTTATTTCAATAGTGAAAGCTATTAGTTATTACTCTTCCTTCAAGTGCTCTTATTTTTTTTAAATCCTGATGTAAATTTTGCGGAGGGACGAGACAGACCTGGTCCAAGTCATTTCTCAGCGCAATTTTGCTGGTGACGAGTTCGTGGGCGAGGTCGTCGTTCTCCTGCTCCAAACGCATGCTTGCTTCCTGTAAGCGCCGGTTTTCCCTCTGGAGACACACACACGCACACACACACACACGCCCCGCAGGGTGTTAGTGTTAATTACTCTGAGAAAACATAGATTCCGTATAAACACGTATACACTGGTTAAACTCACTTGTCCACAGTCAAGCATGGTGAAGACAATTATAAAAATGATATATACACACACACACACACACACACACACACACACACACACACACACACACAGGGTCTGACAGAAGAACTATTCTATACTACATACTATAATATATATACTATACATACTATTATATATATACTATAATAATATAATACTATAATATTTAGTATAATAATATTTTAGACTTTGAAATTGCAACAATTCTAAAACAAATACTAATGTGTTGATTTATTAGTATTTATTTTACGTATATCTAGTTAAAACAGAAATCAGGTTAAGCTTTATTGAGTCACTGTGTTAGCAATTAAACTCAACCTTTGAGATGTGACTTAGAAGCTGATGAGATTTACTTTTTAAAAATCATAACTAAATTAAGAGCACATGTTAAAAATTTTGCATGGCTCCCAAAAATTAAATAAAAGTTTTGGGGCTGGAAATAACCAATTTCTCCGGTTTCAATTTTTGATTAATGAGTTTGACCATCCACCAGCAAGTTTCAACAGTGAACAGAAGTGCAGACCTGGCAAAGCGTGCTGAACTGGCTTTGCAAAAGCAAAAACAAACAAAAATGAATGAATATGGACAAATGCTATTAACCATCAGCTTCATCGCATGGGAATTTAATTCTCTACCTCCCTTTAGGTACCAATGTCATATTACAAAGTACACAGACTTAATTAATGAATGGTGTACATCAACAGGGAGAACTGAAGGGTGTGCAATAGTGCCCTAGCGAGCAGCAGCACGTCACAGGAACGAAAGCAGCATACAGAAATCTTTTTTTTTGTTGTTGTTGAATATCACATATTAGACAGGAAGGAGCCTACAGCACTCACAAAGCTGCGTGCAGGTTGTGTTAATGGCGCCATCACTGTTCCGGTCGCGTAAAAAAAAAGAATCTGAATTGCATTTTTAGGGGGGAGAGAATATTCGGTGCATCCCTAATTATGACAGAAGTACATTAGTATATTGGGTATCACATCATAAATCATTTAGAACGCCGAACAACTGCTTGAAAAGATCAAAGAAGAAATAATGCATTCTCTGAAAACCTAAATGGTGTAGTAATGAGCTGAGCATCAATTAATGCTTATTGTGTTGCAAATGTCAGTGTTACTGCTTCAGCTTCACAAACTAAATATTGTTACATTTCACTAAAATATATTGTGATATTAGACTTTTGCCAAATTACCAGCCCCCCCCCCCCTTAGTTGAGTTAACTCTGAACTGGCTCTCCCTCTTGTTTCAGTATTTCCACTATTTGGCTGAGAATTGGGGACTTTATGGGAGAGGATGAGGCTCACCACCCCCTCTAAGTGAGCTCACATGATGCACACACTGTCGGACCTTCTGCTTATCAGGAAGAGGAAAAGCAGTCATCTGATTCCCATTTACACCCGTCCCGCCCTGCTGCTTAAGCTAAAGTGTTTCCTTTATGGCAGTCACTGGTCGCTGTCACATGGGTGCAGCAGAGACCATCAGAGAAAGAAAGTCGCTGTGTAAGAGAGGTTACAGCACTGATGCAAGCAGACAAGCAGCCTTGTTAATAGCCAAAGAGAGAACTGCGATGCTTAGGGCTTACCTTCTACCGCTGTGGACTACTGTGTGGCCAACACTACAGCCACTAGCACTAGAGAACACACCTCATCCTGCAGAAAACACCACGGCTTCCTCTCCGCCCACATGCTGCCTTCTAACGCACCATTGGTTAGGTAGAGCGAATGAGTAGCCCTCATTGGGGAAACGGGGGTGAGTGAGCAAAGCTCATTGGTTAAATGGGTGAATGTTGCAGGAGGTAAACAGGAAGACGTGGCACAGAAACCACGGAAAGTTCTGCTTGCGTCCCAAAGTCAACAGTCATGCATGATTGTTATGAGATCTGCTGGGCTTACGAAAAAATCCTATAACTTATTGCTACATTACAGTCAGTATTTCCTTAAAAAAATATTTTTATTAAATTTTCACATGAAACTTTATATAACTTCTATAATAGACACAAACAAAGATGAAATACAAAGGGACAAGCAAGAGAAAAGAAGCTGTAAAACATTTCAAAACCTGAGATTTAAAATATAGTCCATCATGAATTCTTCACATTTGCATATAAAAAATTCAGGTCTCCGTGGTAACACAAATGTAAACAATGTAAGACAATCGATGTGGCAAAATCAATTCAGATCTCACACAATAGCTGCTCTTGAGAAAAAAGAAAGTCTCTTTCTTTTAGCTTATTAGTGATAAACTAAAATGTAAATTAGAAAGAATTAAAATGAAAAATAAAACAGAAAGTGTCAGTATAGTTTCACAAGTCCTCTAGAAGAACAAAAAGTCTTCTATAACAATTAAACAAAGCTAAAGCCTTGATAACTGTCCGACGGCTTTGAACCCAAAAGCAAACTGGCCCGTGTGACCTTGCAGCACAAGAATAGAAAAGACCTTCAGTAAGAGTCCTTCGCTCGCTCTCTCCTTTGAGAACATGCTGAGTGCAGCCTGCTGTGTTCACCGCAGATCTCTACACAGTCTTGAACTGGGACGGGGCAATAAGATGGAGGTGAAGGCAGGAGATAAGGGTGAGGATGAGGGTGAAGGAGGAAGGGTAGCACTAAATATGTTTAAGACATCTTGCTTACCTGATATCTGTCTATGGGATCCTCCTGCTGCAGCTGGCTCTCTCTAAGTGAGTGGTACTCCTTCTCAAACTTCTTAAGCTTCTTAGTCGGCACCTGAAAAGAGGTGAGAAAGTCTGTGTTCAGCACAAGAGTCAACACCAGAGCTGCTGTATGGCATCAGAAAGA
>JBBPDH010000036.1:8236880-8249346 GCA_037974565.1 Clupeocharax schoutedeni | reverse complement strand
ACGCCGAGTTCTGCCAGAAGGACAGAAGATGACGTTATAATGTCAGATAATAATGTTATGTCCCGAATTGCTACCTTGGGTTCTGCACAGATACATAAACACATACAGGAAAAGTGCAGTAATCTATAAACAAACTGGAGGTTGGGATCAGGAGGGGCATCGTTATGCCTCTGAATGCACACAGCACTAACACACACTCGTCACAGGTACTCGACTCCCTCTGTGGAAAAAAACACCCCCCACATCTCTTTCCATTCAAATATCACTTCCAGTCTTACAACAGACCACACTTTTCCATGACTGCTGTCCGTACTGACACACACACACACACATACTCTCACACTTTAATGTAAGATGGTTTAAAAATGACAGATCTGTTATCTTTCAGGATGTTTTATCTTTGCATACTACAAAGCTGTACTACATCAAACATCACACACACGTCAGGAGCAAAATTTCGAACACTCCAGTTCAGCGAGACAGATCCTAATCCTGCAGTAACATTCACTTTAAAACTTAAACCAGTCTTCAACCCAGAGACAAGCTGGGAATTTACAAGCTCGGACAAAAAGTAGCTGAGTAAAGACCAGCAGTGCTATGGAATTTCTAAAACTTCACTACCCTTCAAAAAGCATTGAGAACATGAACGCACACAAATAATGTCTCCTTTGAGCGGAGACTAAACTTTTAATCGAGAAAAGTCTGGAAGCGTTGTAATTTAATTTCATTATGAGTGCAGCTCCCCAAGCTAAAGGAGGGAGATAATTTAAGTCATATGGAATTCTTCTCCTTCAGGAATAAACTCTAAAGCGATTTGAACTTTAGAGTTGATTTAAATGCTTAACATATGATTATTATATGCTAATTATACCAACTATCATGCTGTATAGAACTAGATTCATCATAAAAACTGTACGTGCGGGAAAGCTAAACACAGATTTGAAATCAGCATGTAAAACACTAAAAAACACACATTAACTTATCTCTGATGATTTTTGACCTGTTGGAATGCGTAATTATAGTAGCAATGTTTATTTGTTCAGTAAGTTTTAGATGCAGTGTAACAGAGAGGCAGATGTGGGAGCAAAGAGCAATTGCATGTGAGCTATATTTATAAAAAAAATGATCCTAATAAATGTGTTTGCAGTAGAACAGCTACTTTAATCTGAGTAATTATTTGAGTAATAAATAGCAGAATTATGAATATGAGCGTTTTTGGATGTGTGAAACCTGACGTTGAGGATGTATTTTTTTTTTTTTACTGTCACTGGGGAATGCCGCTATGGTAACTTGATAAAGTGTCATGGGGCACAGGCCTACAAAGTACAATGAAATACAAAAAAACAGCCGCAGTGAAATGCTTTCAAAAATCCACACTGCTAATAAATATATTCTAAGACCTCTTAGTTTGGGAAAATCCCAAATTACAGGCAAACGTTTGATTCGTTTAACAAAGGAAAAGGATAATCTGGTTCAGAGCAGTCCCACAAACATACAGATTACAGAAACCTGTGACTAAATTGTTTCACTTTTCTCAATGAGAACCTTTTTGGGGGAAACAATAGTCAAAACAGTATTTTCCATTAAGAGAGAGGTAAATGAATTCAATATATTAAAACTGCCTATGCAACTTAAGTCCTTTATTAACATTTACTCCATTCTTTACAAAATCATCAGGACAAATGCCTGGATGGCTTGCTAACAGCTGTCAGGCACAAAATTGCACAATGAAAGCCACAATGCTATATGATAAGCCACAAAACAGATCTTACAAAAACAATCTCTCTAGAGATCTTTACGTACCGCTGGTCTGGGTCTGGAGTCGGCCACCAGACTGGCAAAGATGTCCTCTTCACTGATCTGGTTGATAACGTGGGCATCGTAGGCCACCGTAATAGACACTTCCTCCATCATCTTGCCAGAGTATGTGTGTGTGCGCGTGCGTGTGTGTGTATGGAGGCGAGCGCATGCACGTGTGCCAGGAAGAGAGTGAGTGAGATAGAATGAGAGAGAGAGAGAGGAGGGACAAGAGACCAGTTCTCTCTGACAAGTCTGACACTTCCTCACACAGCAACAGACCCAGCCCCTGGAGGCGGGAGAGGGGACACAACACATTCACACACACACACGCACGCACGCACACACGCGCGCACACACACACAAGGGCGCACACCCTCACACACACATGCAGGATGCCTCCTGCCTCTCTCTCTACCTTCTCAGGTAGGCGGTGTTTTCTGGAAGCCGAGCTGTAGGATCACGTGTCTGTGTGAAATCCTCCAGCGAACACACACAAATGCCCCTTTTTTCTCCTCCTCTTTCTCTGTCTTTTTTTTTTGAAAAAGAAAAAAAAATGAGGTGCTCTTCCTGGTTCAGTTTATACAGGGCTCACATTCATCCCTCACTTCACCAGAAAGAAAGAGGAGAGTGAAAGAGGAAATAATTAAATAAAGAATTATGGAGGGGCCGGGGGGGGGGGGGCAAAAAGAAAGAAAGGGAGATGCTAAAGGGAAAATACAGTAAAGAAAGAAAAAAATGACTGTGTCAGAGAAAAAGAGAAAAAAAAAAGAGAGAATAAGGTGTCTAGGGCTGAAAGAAATTGGTGAGATAAAGAGAAAAAAAGAAAGAAATGAGAAATGAAAGTATATACAGAAAGAGAAAGAGAGAGATACGGAGAGAACAATTAGTGAGAAAGAAATGATGGGGGGATGAGTGTAGTCTTGGTCAGACAGACCTCAGTGACTCAGTGCTTCTGATGCACTTCAGATATATACACACAGGCACTAAACACTCACTCACTCTCTCTCTCTCTCTCTTACACACACACACACACACACACACACAAAGAGAGGACTTCCAAAGTTTTGCCTCTGGTGCTCTCTCTCTCTTTATCCTGCTTTGATCTCACTGTAAATCTCTGTTCCACTCTCAGAACAGCCCCAAACCTCCCACTAACTCACTCCGTGCCTCAGCAAGCATTAAAACTCAAATACCCACAATCCCCACAGCAGCAACAAGGGGACTGGTATTTGAACACTGACAATGAGATTTGAAGACTGTATGCTCCACTCCTGGAGTTTGTTTCTCTTTAGCACCCAGAGGTCTTTATACTTCCAAGTTGCGGCAAAGAGGCAGTAAAATTCAAATTCCTTTCTTAATCCAGAGAAGAGAGCGAGTCAGATGGCTGCTTGAGCAAGCAGGTGCCAGAGAAATTCCTGAGTGCTGTAAGCTGATTAGCCACCAAGCAAATCCTTTTTTCTTTTAAAATGTGCCCGAATGACTGCAGCAGCCTGAGCCTAATGTGGCTGAGAAGGCTCCCATCAGGAGAAGGCTCCACTCGTCGTGGGGGGTGGGGGTGGGGGGGTCTGAGGATCTTGCAATAATCTGTGTATTGCCTCTGGGGAAGTATAAAGTGAGTGAGTCTTTGTGTGTGTGTGTGTGTGTGTCCATCCAGAGACCAGTGCAAGACAGCAAGATATGAAGATATGGCATAAGACTTCCTGCACTAATTGTCTGTTAGTATTCTTGCAGTTGAGAATCAAACACAGTCTAAGAACACGATGGGCGCAAATGTTAGCAATAAAAGAAGAAAAGGAGGTAAAAATACACCAAAGGACGAGAAGAAGTGTCTCAAAACAATGTACATCTACGGTGACTTCAAGTAAAAAACAAAAAAGCTAAAGTGACACTTCAAGGAAGAAATTAGCACTTCACACCTCCTCCTGTCTCGGTTTCTCTCAGTCTCTCGTTTTCAGCCACACACTTCAGGCTCGCCCAGCTCCCTGCAGATCTGTCAGACTAATGTGATGACAGAGATGGATGAGAGCTAGGCTGTCCTGTGAGTACCGACCCCCCTGCGACATGGACTCACACAATTGTTCAAGGGTGTTCACACGAGCGCAAAGGAGCAACACAGCAAGGTAGCAATGACTGTGCAGAATTTATTCCCTTCTCTCGAGGTCAGAAACTCTTCACCGTCCTCCACATCAGCCTCATGGTCCCGAAGAGCACTGGAGAATACGATTTCTATCACAGATGTGTTCGTCTGTCGGATTCGTACATTTTCTGTAGTAATAAAACAGTAGAGCTGTCCACCGTTGAGCTTTCAGCCGCTCCACAAAAAAACCCCAAGGTGCACACCTCTGGACGCTCATTTGGTTAAAAGAGAACCCGACACACCTCTTTAGAACATACACAATGTGACAGAAAAAAAGAGAAAGAGTGAGAGAGACAATGGGAGGGAGAGAGATAAATAAAGGGAGTGGCAAAAAGAAAGGAATAAAAAAGGAAGGAATAAGAAAGGAGTAGGGAGAGGGAACAAAAGAGGGAGGGAGGGAGAGCGAGAGAGAGAGAGAGCGAGAGAGAAAGAGAGAGAGAGAGAGAGAGAGGTTTGCATTTGTATCCTGGAGTCAAAGTCCAAGCCCATGTAAAGGACAGAATAATGAATGTTTTAATAGGGTGGTGCCAAAGGAGGAAAATGGTAAAATAGAAAAGAAAAAAAAAAATAGTCCAAAAACATAAGCACTGACAAAATAATTTGAAATGAAACTCGAGCTCCTGACTCTGAGAAATTGGATCAATACACCTGTTTACATCACCTTGAACTGATACCCACAGCCCCCACCCTACTACTCTCACAGTCCACCTGCCCAGGGTCCTAAAGCCTTTCAGTTTTCAGTTGTTTAGGAAATGATCTGATGCAACATGAGACCTCAAATGTCACAATCTGAATACACTCAGTTCATATTGATGAAGAAATGTTATGTGACAGGCATAAAAAAAAGAAGACGTTTGTGCTACTGCGAAGTGTGCTTCTATTTTTTGTAATAAAATAAGACTTTAATTTTCATGGAGCTTTACTGTAGAACATCTGGGGGACTCTAAGGATTGGTTTAAAAAAATACTGCGACACTAGCAGGGGGACACAACACAGCAAAACAACTAGGCTGATCTGGAATCAGTTTAGTAATAAACAGAACTACATGGACTGATTAGGTCAATTCTAGATCAGTGTTTTCACTTTGAGAAGCACAATAACTATGGGCCCAAAAGCAGAAAAAGTAAACATTTGTATCTGAGCAGACTCTATAAGAGTACAGACACAAATGGCCTGGACATCAAAGAAATGCATGAACAGTCTTATTTGCTTAAAAAGTCATTTCCACATCAGACTATTACAGTCAAGAGTGTTGAGCAACTCAAGACACAGGAAATCCTGCAGATAGTGATAGTGAGGATTCGACAGAGTAAAAAAGAAAGCAATGAGGCAGAGACACAGAGGAAAGATGGGTGGGGTGGAAATGGAGTCCGTATTATTGCCGCTGGTGATCTGGGTCTTAGACGACAAGGGGAAAACAAGGGTGCAAATTTGGTCTAGGTTTGGGAACCAAAAGTAGGATTTAACTTGGAATGGATAAGAAAACACAGAATACAGGGCACCCTTTTTTCCAAACATGACATATCTGCAAGCACATGTGGGGCTATCTATGAGGACATCATACATCAAAATACTACTTTTCACTTGCAATTTACTCCTGTTGCTGCTGCGACATTCTGAATATTCAGAATAAAGACAATTCAGGGCTCAAAATTAACTTTTTAACTTGGTAGCGCTGGTGCTACCAACTTTGAAAAGTTAGGAGCACCAGCAAAAATTTAGGAGCACCCACCAAAAATTAATGACCACAACTACAAATTGTAGATTAACAGATTTCTTTAATTCGAAAACTACACCAATCAACACTAACAACCAGCTTAAAAAAAATCACTGAATCTTTACATATCATATGGCCAGGATTTCTGACTTTTTGCCACACACTTGTCCCTGCATTTCTTGTGTTTGGCACAAGATCTTTTACGTACTGAACTGAATCACTTGAAGTGATTTCAACCATTCTCTCCGAAAACCGTACGTCTTTTCGGCTGGTGAATCACCAGCACCATTATTTGTAACTTTAGGTGGTTTGCAAAAGAAATCTGTCAGTGTTCTTTTCATTATCCCTCTTCTTCACCTCTTTACATTTACATTTGCCCGCTGTAGTTAGCGCCGTCACCTGACTGAGTGATTGACAGCTATTATTAACCAATCTTAAATCTCAATGGCAGAACGGTCACCGTATCAGCACACAGAACACACATGTATTCAACATTTTTTACAGAAATTAAAACAGGTCGCATGGCAACAATTACATGCACTCGCACCAATGCTCCCAAATATATTTTGAGGTCGCATAGATGAAATTTCGGAAGCATATGTTTCAGAAGGCTTGCCGCGAGGCCAGCCCTCTGAACTCCCTCTGAGTGTGCAGGAACTGACAGACAGCCAGGAATCCATGCAAATAGGTGGTTTTATTAAAGAAAAGCAAAATGAAATCAAAATGGCCGTCAAGATACAAAACAGGGCACAGGCACAGTCAGGGAACGTGGGGTGGTGAGGTGATGGACACATAAGGAAGGCATCACACGAACAGGTATATATACAGAACTAAATTAAGGACAAACGCGGCACAGCTGAACTAAGGAGACATGCAGCATATAAACAGAAGACATGTGACACACCGGGGACACGTGAACGAAGCAAAACCCAGAGTATCAAAATAAAAGCCCAAATAAACGAGAACAGAAAAGAAATACAAACAGAAAAGCAGCGACCCCTATTGGCCGCTGACCGAGCCGTGACAATATGCGACCAAAATGGTCGGAATGTCGAGCCCTGCAATTTTGTTATCTGAATATTTGTCTGCTTTTATGAATTGAAATATCAGAATCAATAGGCTAAGCACTAATTTGGCCTGGCTACTGAACAATAATTAAAAAAATGCTACAATGAAAAGATAAAACAACATTATCATAAGGAATAACCAAGTTTTCTTAAACATATTTAATATAAACATTTTTAAATGGATGTTAATCTATAAACAAGTGGTAAAAAGACCCTAATTTATCTTTATTTCAAAAAGTGTGTGTGTGCAAACATTTACAGTTGGCTGAAACAAAGCATTATTTTAATTACTGACTAATCATCATGCCCTCCGGCTATTTCCTACCCACCATCATTCAAAATATCATCTTTACCAGTAGTTGCTTCTTTTAAGATGCATTGGAGCAAGGGTAGCCATATCACCCCCTATACCTCATAGGGGTATATGCAATCTCTCAGAACGACTGTGTGCGTAAGGATTATTTAAGAGCATGTAAACAATGTTATGTAAACAATGTGGTGTCAACTTTGTTTCCAAAATCAATGTCACTGACAACTAAATGACTTTTCTAAATGTCTATTACCATAAACCCTATTATACTAAATGGCTGGAACTCACATAGCTGACACTGAAGAAGTAGATCTCACCTATTGCAAGTGGATCTCATACTGTTTGAAAATGACTAAGGATTTAGCCTTGGAATGATTTTAGTCATGGAGGCCATTCAGAATTCTTCTAATCTACACCCGCGGTTAAGATTCCGATAGCGTGAGGTGAATAATAAAATGTATGAGAAAATCAACGTGTTAGGCCACTAAGGTGACTCAGTGGTAGGGAATTAAAACACTGAACTCAAAAATGCTGAGAATGAAGTACCTAAAGGTCTTGTCTTCCTAATTTCAGAAAACAGGGTTTAAGATGGTGTCAATGTTCTTGAGTGCTTTGCTGCCAGCAGCGATAAGCAGAACACTTCATGAAGAACTAGGAAGCATCGCTTACCTTGATGTTGCAGGCTTGCTCCATGAGTCTGCGAGCGTTCTCCGCCGACCTGTAGCGTTTGGGGAGCTGAACCCGGAAGAACTTCAAGGCGCCCTCAAAGTCAGCCTGGAGCAAGTCCTCCTTGGATGTCTGCATTCAGGGAGACAGAGCAACCTTATTCACATGAAACAGCAACAAAAAGCCAATAAATTAATGACTGAACGGCTACGTGGGATGAATTTATGAAATGTTTTGATGAAATCAATTATTTCCGACATAGTACTGTTTACTTGTTTATTCTTTTTTTTCGGTTTGTGCTAACACACTATTTTAAACAGGCAGAATCAAGACAGTGTATTCAAAAAGACTTCTAGCACATGCTACAACTACGCTTGACAAAATCATGTTTTAAAAAACAAAAACACACTGCCATCTCTTGGAGAATACACGCACTTCAGCAAAGGTATCCAAGAAATGTTTGCTTCATTTCCAGTTCAAATTAATAACACAGCACTAATGCTATCAAAAGTACATCTGTTATCTCACTAAACTTCAGCCAATCAAGGCCCTGATTATGTGTAAACTGGGGTAGGCACGCTCATCTCTGGTCCTGGAGATCTACAACCCTGCAGTTCCAGACAAGTAAACCAGATAAACTAGCGTATTCATATCATAAGGGTATTTACAATAAAAAAAATAACTATAACAAAAACATGAAAAAAGTATAAATATTATCTATTCAATCTATTCTATTGATGCACAATGATTGGCCAACAATTTGCATAATGAACTCTCTCAGACAGAACCAAGACACACCTATTTATAACAATTCTTCACCACCAATTAAATAAACTTTTATGATATACATATAAGTATATATATATAATAATATAAAAAATCACTGAAGGATTTTGGAATTTTAAAAAAGCTATGTATGATTTCTTATTATCCAGTCAAGTCTACTGCCACAGTCCTGACTGATTACTCGATTGATCATAAAATTATTGATAGACAGAATTACTGACCACTAATATAATCAATTCATTTCCCTTTTCACATCCATCACCACTTCTCGCAGCCTAATCTTTGCTTTTAAAACTGCAGGAGCCCTAATAGTAAACTCTTAAAAACTCTCCAGGACTGGAGCAGGTTTCCCCTGCTGCATAGCAACAGATTTCGTATAGCCTTCAGCACTAGCCGTCCCTCACCGCCAGCAGCCGGGGTACAAAGAGTCGGTGGCCCATGCCCAGCAGGGTCATGACCCGCTCAGAATAGTCCGGCCCCTCGGCACCCTTCTCCTCCCCTGCCGATCCGCCCTCTTCCAGTGCCCGCACTGCTGGAGGAATGGGAGAGAGCGGTGGAGACAAAGGCAGGTCCCTCTCTTGGATGGGCAGCGATGGAATTTCATGAGTATCTCCTGAGTCCCCAGCATCCTCCTCCCAGGGAGGCTCTGGGGCTGGCTTGAGGTCAGCCACGATGAAGTCCGGAGGTGGCACGGAGGTCTTGAAAAATTTGCAATTTGAGTCTAGTTTCAATGTTCACACGCCCGAAAAAGACAAGATGGGTCACATAGTCATGGTTAAAACAAGACTGATGCTCTCCATGAAATTAAGAACAAGCGTCTTAATTAGAAAAGGTCATGGTTTTAAGGTGTATGCTAGCACCAAAGGCTTCATTGCTGCTTGAGACCACGCCTACGGTCAGTCCTCAGGGTGCATGGTAACACCTACATCACTGCTCACATCTGAGCAATGCACTTCCATCAGTCTCTTGTAGTCCTGTTTAACATAACAAGCAACTCAGAATCCTCTTCCTAGCATGTTCAATAAAGGCCACCTCCTTTCCCAGTGTTCAAATTAGCAATCTGTTGCCTGGCAACAGACAGAGGGACAGGTTGCAATGAGACAGCAACATGTCTTCCATGTTTTGCTCCTCTTCAAAACTAGACACTTCTAAACCTATCTGCGAATCCCTGTGCTGTGGAAAACATGCACAAAATGAGGTATTAAACAAGAAATAGCAACAGCAGATGGGGAAAATATCAAAGAACCATAAAGCAAGTCCATGACAGGTGTGGCAAGAAGACTTCTTCACTTCACCAGGAGAGCCAAATTAAACTCTGATATTACGAAAAAATGGGCTGGTAAACACAAAGGGATCGGAAAAGCCCTGAAGAGAGGGATAATGCTAATGGAAGTAGTTCAGAAGCCTGTCAGAGAAGACACAGCTGGGTGAAGACCTTGTTCTGCTTTCACGGCTAATCAGGCAGAGAGTCACGCTGGGAGAGGAAAGTGAAAGTGCTGAGGCTCCGGCAGGCTCGCTACACTCCTAATCCCAAGTCCATGAGTGTGGGATCCATTCAGCATCCGGCAGCCAGCCTCTGTTCTTACAGCATCCAGCCGGAGCCAGAGGAACAGTGGCACCATCCCCAAGACATCGGATCAAAAAGGTCCATCCAAGAGAAACTGAGTGGGATGTGCGAGGAGGCCTGGTCCTGAGTGGCTGGATGTCCCTGATGATTCTCTTCTGAGGCGGTGGATTCAAGGCCTGGCTCACGCTTAGATGCGACGCCCTCCCTGCTCCATTTTGCAGCTCTGAGAAGACGGTGGATGGAGCGGACGAGTATGGGGAAACACACAGAAAGAGAGAGAGAGAGAGAAAGAGAGAGAGGGGGGAGAAAGAAAGAGAACAGAAACACTCTCGGTGCTAGAAGAGGCAGTAGGCTGGTGGAGAGGGGGGAGGAGGAAGAAGAGGAGGAGGAGGAAGAGGCGAGGAGAGGAGGGGCATCAGGAGGACTCCGCAAGCAGACTGAGTCGATGAGTGGACAGTGCACATGGCTAGGAAATGTGTTATTGCTAATGCTAAATGCTAACAGATGCTGTATTGCTCAAGATACAGGGAGGAGAGGGCATGTGGAGAAACAGAGCATGCAAAGGAGAGGGAGGAGAAGGAGGGGTGCCTCCGGGGAGAATGCTGTAATGACTAGCCAATGAAATAAGGCAGTGCAATCCCCCTACATCCCCCCTCCCTCCTGTCCCTCTCTTTCTCATCCTCGCCTGTACGCTCACTTCATCATCCATGCCCTCGATATGTCTACCTGATAGCACAGATTTGCCTATTTAACATCAGTAAATGTAAATAAAAGGGGGGTGGAAATCAACCCGCGCAACTGTTTTTTCTTGACTATATCATAAATCAGTTGAGACCTGCACACAGTAAGAAGAGACCTTCATTCTCTCAACACAGCAATCACCCTGCAACCACAATTGGTTTGCTCTTTAAAAATGGCAATTTAATAATTTCTTAAGAAAGTAATTTGTATTTTTACAAGCCTGATATGCACATCACTATAAAATGTACATGTTAAAAAGATCCATCACAACGAACACATGCATCACACTGGAGACTGGAAACATAATCCTTCATTATGTTTTTAATCATTATATTTAGTATTCAAAATGCAAAAACGTGGTTTTCTATAAGTGTATTTTACACATTTCATTAGCAAAAGCCTTCAAAAATGACAACAGTTGTTAATATATGGAAAGCACTTAAAAAAAAATATAAAGCTGGTTCAGTTTAGACCTCCATGTCTCACAGGTTGCATCAAACAAGTGCAAGAAAAAGCCTTTTTACCCACAGCCACTGGAAGCAAAGATTCACAAGAAATCACGTGTGAGGGAATGTTTTTATTGTTTAATTATTAAATTATTTTGGTTTAATAGTAAAAAAACAAAACAAAAAGAGTATATGTCTACCCCAGTATACGACAGGCTACAAAATCACAGCTTCCATAGCAATACATGGTGCGTCAGCAACCGGGCTTCAAATGGCTATTACAGTAATACGTTGTTCACGATTACTTGACACACTTTGAGCTGTAACAGTGGAAATACTTAAACTATGGTTAATTATGAAATGTAAATATGCATAACTACATTTTTATGCTGACACTGTTTGTAAATACCAGTGAGTACTATAAAATGCTGCTCATGCCAAACCCAATCAAGAGTGATTAACAAATCCAGTCCATCTCTCTAATGAGAGCTCTCGTGCAAATCTACCCTTTAATGCTTAACATGACACAAACACTAATATCCAGTTACATTTTAAAAAATCAATAGCTTATAGCTCATTATCAATACAATTCACAATGGCACTTTGTATCCTTCAACAGAATGAGGTGTTTAAATGAAAAGCAGAAGGTATACTGTCTCCATCACAGATGTGGTAATTAGTAGGGATGCAATTGCAATTTTCTTGGCCGATTTCGATTACCGATTTTTGTGTAAGGTGATCGGGCGATACCGAGTTTTTCCGATACCGATCCCCCCCCCCCAGATAACAGAAAATTAGAGCTGCTGCGACATCGACACAAAAAACTTTTTTCATGTAACGTGGTAGATACTTTCCCTGTTTATTAGTTACTTTTACAATAATGACATGATAGTGGCATCTCTACAGCAAATACAAACAAAAATCACATTTTCTTTAATATAAAGCTTTATTTTCATAATTTTTTTACTAATTTAAATAAATAAAATGTAATAAATCACCCCAAATAAAGCAGAGAGGTAGAGGCTCAGACAATTGATTGTCTTCTTTTATATAATAGTATCAAAGCACCGAAGTGGTCTGCCCCGTCTAAACACAAACACGCACGCGCACACACACACAAAACGGGTATGGAGGAAAACCTAATCTTAAAATTCTCTGAGTGTCCAGAATCTACAAAGCCCACAGCATATTCTCTCTTGGTGCTAACAGAGCTAGCGCTAGTGCTAACT
>JBBPDH010000036.1:8178257-8199592 GCA_037974565.1 Clupeocharax schoutedeni | reverse complement strand
CAGACTGGCTGCCCTTAGTGCTAGACTGAAACTGATCCAGGCATCATTGCAGAACTCATGAAGACACAAACTTGTTGATTCCATCAGCCCAATGAATATTCATTCATCCCAATGTAACAGCACTGATCTAAGACCAGGTCCTTTGGCGCTCATATAACTGTAATTGGTGCCCAAAGAACTGACATAAAACATAAAAACCAATTTGAGGTCAAATAGTTTGATGAATATGGCTCACTATGCCTGTCGCCCAGTGGGATGGCATACTTATTCTCAGTCTAATTAATCTCTGTCTGTAACACGATCGGTATTCACAGGGTGTAAATGGCAGCAGAGCGCTGGACATGTTGATGGCCTGCGGGGAACGGGCTGGATCAGGCTGCTGCGGCCGTCACATTATCTCGGGAACTCTGGGGCTTGCAGATAAAGTTCAGCGAAATACCAGACGCTGGGGGCAAAGCTGCGCTCTCCCGTGGTATTTTCATTCAGAGGGGAGATATTCTAGATGGACCTCAAAAGAAGAGCATGGTTCAAGAGCCACACAACAGGAGGAAGCAGGAAAAAAAGGAGGAGGAAAAACTGAGCAAGAAGAAAGGAGAAGACAGATGGAGGGCTGGAGAAGAAGGACAAAGAGGACATGGACAAAGAGGGGATGATTAGGTATGATGGAGGGATAGAGATGAAGGATGATAAAGGATGGAGAGAAAGAATGAAAGGATAAGGATGAGTGTATGATGAAGTGGGATGAAGGGATAAAGAATAAGGAATAAAGGTCAATACTGAGAAAAGAGAAAAGAGAAAGTCTGAGACAGGTTGGATGGAAGTGTGTAGAAGAAAGGCAGAGGGCAGATGAGAGGATGGGGAAGGAACATTAATGGGACTGAAGGGATAGCAATGAAAAAGCTGTAGATGTGGATAGGACCAATGGAGGAACTAGAAGAGTGGAGGCAAGGTAGGATGTAAAGGTGAGATGGAGATAAAGGAATATTCCAGAGAGGGGTTGGAAAAATAAGAAGAAAAATGAAGGAGACGGATGGAGAAGAAATATGAAAAGGAAAGATTTAAGGATGAGATGACGGATACAAAAGAAAAAAGATTAAAGGACAATGGTGACTATCCACTTCACTCTTTCAAAGACACTCAGCCTGATGGACCTGAAATGGCGTTCAATTGTTCTTATGTCACACAGACTTGTTAAACAATGCACAACAAATTCCCACCGGTGATGTGGCCCCTGCTTGTCAAACATGAATTTCTCTTACAAACTACTGTGCACTGCGAAGCTCATAACAGCACATGCAGTGATGCAGTGATACTACAGATAGGTTATAAATCTTTTAGAGATCAAATTGAGCTTATTAAATTCATTTCTGCTCCAAGTATTTGAAAGGTTCCATGAAAACTAAAAGGATGTCTCCTCCATGCCCTCCCAATTTCTTGTGCTGTAAGATGCTGAAAGTGGCCAGATGGTGGGATCCTCACACTGGCATGCGACCAGCCCAACAGCAAAGAGTGGGCAGCCGTCAACGAACGTTAGCATCAACCATTCGTGGGCCCTTCAGCGCCTCTCCACATAAAGCAGGTGTGCCACTCTGAGTTGGAGAATATACATATACACACACACACACACACACACACACACACACACACACCTCAAGAAAGAAAGAAAGAAGGGGAAAAAAAGTCCTGACATCCAGTGTTGCATAATAGTTCACCACTTTTCATTGGTCACAGAGAAAATATTTTTCATTCTTTTTTCAGTTTAGTCATTAAATTTAGTGTCATATAAATCTGACCTTAGTGCACTCTGAGCTTGATTCATTTAAGTCATTTTAACCTTTTTCTGACTAAATTGGAGAATATTTCTAGTCAATGAATTGCAAATTTGTATATAACACAGCAAACTGTAAATCAAGGTTAGATATATCACTGCTAAACCTCACCAAATTTTGTTATGTAAATTAGTATAACTAGTCTTTCTAAGTAATTTTGAAACATCTTGGTCCACCCAGGTTCACATTATGACAATATGTGAATGCCAGTTTGAAAATTGCACAAACCTGAAGGAAAACAAAAACGTATTTCTGCAAATATGATTCAGATGGTGTTTAATGTAAAGCCCAAGCAGATTTTTTTTTACAAGGATTACTTCCATAATCAGTGTAATCAACCACATGTACAACTTAAGTGGCAGTCCAAGTATTGTTAGGAATGTTAGTTGATTGCACTCTGGGAAGTGTTTTTCCATTTACAAGATTGTTTCGAGTGAACAAGAGGCCAAAACCCAGAGAATAGTGGTTCCACTGGATGTTTGAGTCTAAAGGGTGTTTTTTTTTAACATTTTATTTTTTAGCAAAACAAGACTTAATCTCAAAAAAAACTTTAAAGCAAAATATCTGTTCTATAATGAAATATACTACACAAATGTGCATCGTACTAAAGTTCACAATCGTTCTAGGAATCTCTCTGCCTGTTCCAGTGAGGAATAATTAAATTTAAATTACATCATTTGTACTCAAATACCACTCCAACTCATCCCAAAGGTATTGGGTGGAGCTTCATCACTCCACATAACATGGTTCCACTGCTTCACTGAGGACTTATGCATAGCATACAGGGTTGGTGGGCTGTGGGAACATGGCCTAGATAAACAGTCTATGTGCCACTGAACACTACCAAGAAGGCCCATCTGAATACTTTTGGTCACATAATGCATGTGCTATTTGTGTTGAGTCTTACAACAGGCAACAGTAAATACAAATCCCACCCACACCAGCCTTCAGCATCCCTTCGAAATCACATGAGCGAAATTCAAGGGGCCATAATTAGCAACGACTATTAAACCAAAAGAGACGGGGGATTAGCACCGTGAGTAAGGAGAGGAGCATGCGCAGGGTCTTTGATTAGTGAGTGCTGCCTCACCTCACTTCTCTCAGAGAGAGACAGGTGTTCTTCCTGCTCCCTGCCTGGAGTGCCTTTTGAAAAGGGGAGAAGATCTTTTGGAGTGGCGCGACGGCACAGATTAATATTAAACAGAATTCATAATACAGCATGGAGAGGATTTTCATAAATATTCACCAGCCTGGACTGTAAGCTTCTCTTGGTTGTGTTCATGAATATGGATGAAAGACTGGCAGGGAGAACAAATGTCTAACAGTATATAGCCTTTTGGTGAAAGAGAGAGAGAGAAGGAGTGACATAAAACACCATTCGAAAGTCACTTGGCTTCTAAGACTTGCCCGTTTACAGTTTAAAATAGCAAATTGGCAAATTACACAGTAATGACACAGGCAACACATTGTTCTAACCATTTAGTGCACAATTTCTATTTCTTAGAGTTCCACATAATGGGAGAAAACTATGAAAAATAGGCACCGCCCATGTTTTATGTCAATAAAATATATTAATATGTAAAATTAATTACATTAATCTTAAAACAGTAATTCTGCATTAATCTGTGCAAAAGCGTGTTCTCTTAGAAAATCAACTTATCCCTGAAGGAGTGCCTAAACTCCTTCAGAGATATATCTGTAATAAGGGACCATAGGGAGCTGTCAGTAACACAAGTCCAAAGCAAAGTCTGGGGTCAGACTTAACACAAATAAAAAAAACCTTCTCCCATGACTCAAGAGAGTGGTCACTACCTTCCAAAGTCTTAAACCACCCCAATTACCTTGTCGGTGCAAAAATAATATATGCCTGTACAGTGTCTTCTTTTTGGCACCTTGGATAGATTAAATTTAAGAAACGAGAACAAATGTTGGACTGCAAGAGACAGCAAAGTGCCTAAAGATTCAAAGAGTCTAGATAAAGGAGTTAAAACCACTCAGCATTCAGCACCACCAGTATACTGATCACTGCCTGATCAACTGGAATCATCTGCTCCTAATCTTTCCTGGTTCAGGACTTAAGTTAGATGGCTTTGTTAGGCTTAATTGTGTCACAATATCGCTTAACAAAAAAAAACTAGAGGTGGGGATAGATACATTTTTTTAACGCCGTTAATCGCATGGAATCTTTGCGTTAACGGCGATAATCCCCACCCGGACTGAAAATTAGAGCCATTTTTTCCTGGAACACGGCGCCCGGGGAGCAGGGACGGTACCTTGCTCAGGGTACCTCAGCGGTGCCTAGCGGCCTTGGGGATCGAACCCGGACTTTCTGGTCGCAGGGCGGATGCCTTAACCACTAGGCCAAATTATCTATATCATTAATTATGTGTAATCTATATCAGCGTTTCTCAAACTATGGGCCGCGGACCGGTGCCGGTCCGTGAGAGGGTTCCTGCCGGTCGCAGAGCCTTGCTTCTGCACCCATCAAAATTCAGTCAGATCAGGTCTGATCTCAGCCATGCTGTCACTGCGTGCCCCGCGCCCTCGACTTCACGACCCACCTCTTGTTTCAGCATTCTAGAATGTTCAGCGTTCCGCCCTTTGTCTCATTCACTCCAAACTGTTCACGGATACACACACGCGTTATGAGAGCCACAAAAACAAAGGACAGAAACAGGCTCAGAAAACACGCCCCGAGTGTCTCTGTCTTCCTCGTTTCGACCGGTTAGTGGCAAGAAAGCAGACACACCCATCACATTAAAACGCTGATTTACATTTTTTTTTTTTTGGTGCGAAATAATTCCTGTCGGTGAATAAAGCCTGACTTGACTGGTCTCCAGGACAAATAAGTTTGAGTAACGCTGATCTATATGACAGCAATGGTTTTTAGTATGAATAGATCAAATTAAGCTAATGGATTCTTGAGAACAGTAAAAAAACAAAAAAAAACCATTGCACTACATTAACACTGAGCATATTTTTTTTGTTCAATATTAACCTAAGAGAAACTTTTTGTTCTCCTCAATTTAGTCATGTCCTACTCCATCTGCCACTAATGCAGTATCACTAGATAGCACTGCTGTGTGTGTTGATTTTTGTTTTCTCTTTAACTCGCAGTCATGGATGACTGTTGCATCCCTTGCAATCTCCTGAAGATGGTGTTAAGGCATCAATTCTGCTAAGGTAGGTGTGGAGAAATAATAATAATAATAGAAAGCAATTATAAAAAGAGAACATAATTTGTCATGTTCAGTTGGATTTAGTGTAGGGCTTTATGTGAAACATAGACCTTAAAAACACAGGTTTTGGTTTTGTATAGTATTTTTAAAATTCAGTCCAATCAAGAATAGTAACAAAGAAAAGGAATATAACAAATACTCATACTGTCTAGTCTAGTTTTACAAGAGGACAACCTCCAGCCCATTTTAAAGTCATGTAGCAAGTCCACACTCTGTAAAGTCAAATTTTCCCTTAAGCAGCCCGTGGGTCAGACCGTAGAGTAAGTGGGCACTGAGAACATTCATGCTTTATTCATGTGGGACACAAGGTCCAAAGACTGCCATGATCATGGAAACATTTGATGTGCTCATTAGATTTCAAAAAAGGTCACTTCATTTTCCTCCGCGACTAACTGCACGCTCTAATTTCCCTTCTGATGGGAAGCCGTAACCTTTCCAGCTGCTGGCATGGGTAGTGGAGCCCACTGTGTGGGCAGACTGGGACCGCCAAAGAACACAATTCAGTGACCAGTCAGGCCAAAACACCTGCAGGAGATGTGTGTACCCTTGGTGCAAAACCATTACAAACTGAATAACCAAACAGCAGGGCTCTCTGACGGCACTATATTCAACAACCATGAAAAGCAAGAACACATCGGAGTAGATTCTTTACAGGGTTAAAGACTGACATTCTGAGACATTCTTAACTGGGTTTTAGGTCTAATTAAGATTCATCCAGTGCCTAGTAATTATCTCACTGACAGGGACATCATTATGATAATGTTATTCATCTATTATTGACATTCATTTGGTGCACACAACCATAAAAAAGCAGGGCGCCGGGGTCACAAAGCCTTCACTTTCTCAATTCAGAATCCCAAACTGATATTCGTGAAAGTAATAATGTTCAGTCACGGTATCTCGAGTATTGTCTGTTCACTTTTATTGTACTGGCAGCAACAGCAAAACCATATTCTCTCACAAAGTTTCAAAATAAAAAAATATATACTGTATATATTTTTTTTTTCTAAAAATAAAAAAAAGGAAGAAAAAAAACAAACAAACAGCTTAACAGGAAAAAATAACATTAGCGATCTAGTTCCACTTATAGATAAAGTCATACAATTTCATTAGGGAATGTACACCAGCCGTACAGAAATACAATACAGCTACACACAAACACTCCGACTCATCAAGTTTCATATCCATCTGATAATTAGAAAATAAATAAATAAATAAATAAAACAATTAATTTATTATTTGAGGAATTTGAACGTCAAACACAACTAATGCCCGAACGAATGCACTTCAAGGCAATGGACATCTGTTTTTTCTTGTTTTGCGTTCTATAGTTATCTAGAGCACATCTACTAGGCTAGTTGTTTCTACTAGGCAAATGTAGTCCAGCAGTTTTATTTTACAGGGATTGGACATTCACCAGCGCATAAAAAAAGAGCAAACCATCAAAAAAACAGAAACTGGTTCTCGTGTGACTGTCAAAAAATCACTCAAATAAACGTAACCACCCCCACACATACACACACAACCATCATCCTTTATCTTTAGGCTCAACTTTACATGTCTAGCTTATATTTATGTAGAGTGTCTCAAAATGAAGGTAACAAATTACAGGACACAGGGGAGTCCCACAAAAGTCTTTTACAGACAGAAAAACAAAAGCACAAAAGAAAATGTACGTATTTTGCCGATTATATACCATTTCCAACGAGAATAGGTGATATATAAAATTAATCTAATTTTTGTGAGAAAAAGGAGGGATGAGTTGTTTTTTTTTAAATGTAGGAGCTGGTCAAAGGACAAGAAAAAAAAACAAGCAACATTTGTATGAACAAATGAACTTGGAAAAAAAAGTAAAATAATTTGTCCAAAAAAAAAAATTACACAAAAATTTTACACACATCTCAGGCACAGACAGAGAAAAAACCATCTACACTGGAAATGACAGGTGCAATCAACATGACCCCTGCTTACATACCTGGGAATGTGAACTTCAAGTGAACTTTTATGCTGATTAAACAAAATAAATAAGTAAACAAACAAACAAACAAATATTGAATTTGCTGTGTTGTGTGTTTTTCAGAGGGTCACAGAATCACTGCAGGCAAATAGGTATAATTACATACAGTCAAAATCTACACCATTGGGAACTAAGTTACAATTTACAACTACTACAGGCATTAATATTGTGCGTATGTAGTATTTCAGCATCTCTGTTAAAGACCAAAATTTGGAATGCATATTAATAATTGTCTTGGATCAACTGCTTTTGCCCTTTGCTACACATTGATAAACTCTGTCATACTATTTACTGTATGTGAGCCTACATAAATCCAAGACACAATGTGCTATACTAAAAACACTAGCAAGGGTCTTTGCAAGGAAATGGTGAGATTGTGCCGCATGGCTCGTATCTGCACGGAAAAACCTTGCACGGAATGATGAAATGAAATAATTCACAAGTCAACAATGTCCTTAAGCCACAATCTTCTTTGTATAGCAGCCATTTTGGTACTGGATGTAACTGAATGTAAAAATATACTCCTCAAAATCTAAAAACATCAAATCTACAAGATAAAAACAATGAGCATGTGCTCAACTCAGAGGGTGCGATCTGCATCCAGAGAGAGTTATCGATAACAAGAGTGTCATACTGGTCCCACCTCTTCTGGGGGTGGGGTGGGGGGTGTTGACCTCAGCTTTGACACATCCACATTTTTGTTTACAAACGTTCTAAAAACTTAAGTCATGCCCATGAATCATTTGGTGATATTTACAGAAGAAAGGCAGGTGCCACTTTTTTATACAGGGAATGTAGTAAACATGTCAGAACTGCTCACCAGCTTGTATGCAAGAGGAGAGTTTAGATACAATTTGGTGTAATGCAGCAAGGTGAGAACATTATCAACAACTTAAGATCATTGATGCAGTCATTTCAATTACTTCAATCTAATAAGTTCTCCTTTTCATAGATAGATCCCTTGCTATAATATTCAGCAGCTTGAGACTGACCCTCAACAACTGTCTTTAGATTGAACAGGAGTTGGCTCTCTTTCTCGGCTTTGGCTCTCTGAAGTCCTTGTCATCATGGGCACAAGGGCTGAAGGAGCAGGAGGAACAGAGCGTCTGCGAAAGCCTACGCATGCCTAACCGGAACACACTGTTGGACAGGCTGTAAATGACGCAGTTGCAGAAGCTATTGCTGATTGCTAACCAGGTGGTGACAAAAGATAGTGCAGGGCTGTCCAGAACGTGGGAGCTCTCCAGGAGAAAGTAGATGATGTAGGGGAGCCAGAGCATGTAGAAGACGCTGGTGATACGGAAGAGTACCATGGCGTAGCGCCTGTCCGGCCCATGGCCCGTGTGGTTCCCCCCTTCACCAGCTTCCATCTCTTGGCTTGGAAAGCGAGCCCTCCGCTCACTAATTTCACGATTATGCTGCTGACAGATGCGGAAAATGTGAAAATAGGTGAAGCAGACCACAAGGGCAGCTGGAGCGTACAGCAGGCACACCACAAAACCAGTAAAGAGGGCCGAGGTCGGCCAGGACTTGGCACACCACTCAAAGATGTCCCCATGGTACCCCGGCTTCCCCCAGCCAAAAAAGGATGGGAGGAACACAACACAAGAGTAGATCCAGATCAGGATGATGCAGCAGCGCAAACGACAGGGTGTCACCAGCTGGTTGTAAGAGAGGGGCTTGGTGATGGCCAGGTACCGGTCCACGCTTATGCAGGCCAGGCAGGCCATGGAGACACTCTTGAGAACAGAGATGACGTAGCTAAACACCTGGCACGTGAGGGGTTCTTGGACACCAGCTGGGTAGTGCAGCAAGGAGAGTGTGGGCACCAGGCAGCTCAGTCCCACCAGCAAGTCAGCGTAGGCCATGGTCTGTATGAAGTAGCTGGTGGTGTAGTGATGCAGCAAAGGGGCACAATGAAACACAAAGATGACAGTCAAGTTCCCAGCAATGATTAGAACTGTCAGCAGCACAATGACGGCAGTCTCTAAGACACAAGCCTCCATGCCCTCGTTGTGTACCCAGCCTAGAGGACAAGAGTGGTTCAGAGTCACACTGAAGGTATTCCCAAAACTGCTGTTTCCAGTTGGGACTGGCTCAATCAGTCCCGATTGGTTCATTGTCCTGGGCCCTGTTCAGCCGGGTATGGTTCAGTGGTTTTATGCTCGCTGCAGATGGCCTGTAACTGAAGCCTTGTCTGCACCTTGTCAGTGATCTCCTTCAGCAAACACAGCTATATCTACTTTCTTTTTACATCTCAACTCTGCCTCTCACATAGCCTAAACTCAACAAGCACAGACAAAATCAATAGAGCCCACATAGGGGGAAAAAGTGTCAATCTTGCCTCCCAAATCAGTCATGTTTCACAAAGGTTTTGTAACTGACAGAGAGGTGTTTCCATCACAAACTGAAGTCTAACTGGTTCTGAAAATGGTGAGCATCATGAAAAAGAAGCATATTCATGTTGGCTGCCGGCAGGTCGTCACAGTTTACTGGAGCTCCGAAAGCTTCCCCCAACAGTGAGCTGCAACATCAGCGTCTACTGATTTTCTAGGCTGTCCTCGCAAGGACAAAAAGCAGGGGATTTTAGAACAGGTTAGAACAAGACGAACCAAGGATCAGACAGCTGTTTCCTAAGCACTTCTCGCAGTAAGAACAGGGAAATCTGTTAATACCAGAGGTATCTGAAATTCTTCCATTGCAAATGAATAAATCAAAAAAGACTCAGAGGTGAAACAAAATGCTATCTTGCTAATTTTTGACAATATGCCTATGCAGTCACAGGGGTACAATAAGTTACTTTAGATAAATGTACCATACAGACAGGTTTGTTAAGTCATACCTTCCGCTGATTATCGTAAAATCCCCAAAATTAAGAGGAGCTGTAAAAGTTTCACTGGTTTTAGCACAGTCCTGTTTTGGACATAAACACTTTCACAACGCTTCTAAATATGGTTTGTGGAATGAGGTCCTCACTGCCGATGTGTGGACCCCCCTCCCCGCTGGCTTTCTATTGTCCAAAATCCAAACACAGACAGCTGTAGATAAACACAGAGTACTCTGTGGGAGTTTGTGGCAAAGCTCTTGTTCCTGCAGGCCGTTTTGAGACTGTCGTGTTTACAGCACAGTTATCCGAGTAGGGAAAAGCATAAAGAATATTGTCACACTGGCTTTGGCCTGTGTACTACAAATCCAATTACAACAAGGACTTCTTTTCTATACGGCAGGGTTGGAAATCAGGTCATGTTTGAGATGAGGCCAGTGTCTTCAAAGGGTCTCTGCTCATCAAGTAAAACCACCTTTTCAGGCATCACACACAAGGGGCAAGTCATAATATGGGCATCCTTCTTTCCTTCTTTGCAAAAAATCTTGTGTACTTGTTCTCTCCCAGGTTTTATGTCCCGAAAAAGTCATGGCAGAACTAAAGTCATGCATATTCTCTTATTAACAGTCCTCTGTGCACTGCTGGTACTACCACAAATGCCTGGTTTGTATCAGGTGTCAGCTTCGCTGAAGTCCATGCGGCGGTCTCCCTTTTGATTTCCCTCCTTTTGTTCTGTCAAAAGGTATTTTCTGCTGAGCGCCAGTGACAACAGACAGCAAAGTGAATCAGTTAGAGACACATAAAGGGCAGAAATCCGGATGTCACTGCTGTCATTGTCTTCAGTCAGCTGTCCCAGCGACCTATGAGCTTCGCCAGCCTGACACCAGACCCCGATGTCTGTTACATCCACATCAGCAAGTAAAAAAAAATATTCACTTACTAAATGTTCTCTTTTTTTTTTTATAAAACACAACAAAAACCACTGACCAAAGAAATAAGAATAGCAGAAAAGAATGAGAGCAGTCAAGAAACGCAGCGGCAATGAGCAGAGCGATTCTGCTGGTGCAGTGGGAAAGAGATGCTGCGAGGCTCCCACTTGCCTCGTCTCTCTCTCTCTCTCCCTCTCTCACTCACCCGGTCTCTGTTTCACACACTCCCTCCCACCCTCCCTCCCTTCCTGCCAGCCCACCTCTCTCTCGCTCTCAAGCTCGCTCTCTCACACACTTTCCCCGCCCTCCTCTTTGGGCTGCACCTGAGGTCCTGTTCCTCTCTCAACTCCTCAAACACACATCTTTCTTCCTCCTTCTCTCCATCTCTTGTTCTTTGCCACTCCCCCATTCTCTCATCAGCTTATTCTAGATACACATCCCAGCTGATTCTCAATCAAAACTTAAAGTTTTGTATCCTGCTCACATGTCTACAATAGCTCCCTGCCCTAAATTTTTTCCTCCCTTCTCTTTACACCCCCCCCCCCCACACTTTTATCTCTTGTCCTCTTTTCCCTCCCGCTCCCCATAGCCACTGTACTTCAAGTCACTTGCACTGACCAATGACCAAGCTGGGATATCCCTGCCGCTTGGTTACAGTTGCCAGGCATTTTAGCTAGCTGAGACCCCTCCCAAACAGCAACTGGCATGTTGCAACAAACAGAAACAATTTGGTGATTAAGGAAAGGGTTTATGAACGTGTGCACGTAGCTTTAGGGAGGACAGCTTTGGAAGCAAACTGAAACCCTAAAAAAAAAAAAAAAAAAAAAAAAGTGTTATACCATAACATTTATAATGCAAGCCAAATGTAGAGTTACAAGAACTGGCTGACTGAATTACAGCCCCACTCAAATGTGAAAGGGACCATGTGGACCTGCTGATCTGTACCTTGTGACACAAGCTACTATGGAACAGTGCCAACCAGAAGGCTGTATTAATAATTCATCATAAAGGGCTTGGAACAAAAGATAACACCACCACAAGGACCACAGCACCCTTTACCCATTATCTTCAGAGTTTTAGGACTCCAGTCACCACAGCTCGGCAGCAGGACAGGCAGACCGTTACCACACGAAATGATGGCTAATCAAGTCCAGGTCAGGCTGCCACCATCACTGACACTCAGTAGCTTAAAAGCAGAATAGATGGCCTGTTCCAAAATGCGCTAACAATGAGAAATTATTATTTCTTATTGCACATATTGCACATCATGTCCCTAGTACTGTACAGCAACTGGTCAAGTAGCCTAAAGCATAGCACTGTGAGCTAACGTGATCTGAATTCCCCACATACATCCAAGATAGCAAACTATGCCCATGCAAATTTAACTTTGGAATCATGTTGCGTCCACGTTAACAAGCTATACATGGTTAAATCATCACCTTTTTCTGTAATGCTCCAATGCACCAATGGCAAAGCAAGACTGACAGCTCACTAAATGCAGGATGCTTTAAGAGACATGTAAGGACAGGACACTAGCGAAAAGGATGGGGGAGGTTACATCTATGCAGCTGGCTGAGGGACACTGGGGGAGCATTGTGAGAACCAGCCCCTTTTACCCCTCAGGCACTTCTTATGCAGGTCACCAGGACACACACACCAGAAAGAGTGTGTCAATGACAAAACGAGACTCTTTTTGTCTCTTTTTATCTGAAAATCAATTCCTCTCTGCAGAACAAATGAGGTAATAATTTAATCGTACTCAAATGGAAAAAAAAAACATTGTTTCGTTTAATACAGGTCATAATCCATAGAATAAGTATTAAATAATCAAAACAATCTCATGCTTTTTAAAACACAACAATTATTTTTTTTAATTAAAAAAATCTCACAGTAAAATGTAAAAGCATTTTTTTTTTCATTAAAATGCTGATCACTCTCTACTGAACAGGGAGAAATTCCAGGCAAGGGCAGGTAAAGGATAAAACTTGGGGGTTTTGTGTTTAAGTATTGTTTATGTGAACTGATAATGGATTTTAGCAGAGGTATATTGGCTAATATACTTCTATTAGCATTTCATGAAAATATTTTATTAAAAATACCGATATTCACACAAGTCAACACACATAAGATATTAACACAAATAATCTGATTTGCTCAATAATCGGCCAGACATATTTTATTTCCGCACGCTAAATGTCAGTTTGCTTTTAAAATGACAAGAATTAAAGCCCTATAAAAAAGTAAGGGTAACTGGCTATTTAGCAAGGTCGGTCATGCATAATTTGACATTTTGTAACAGGTGTGGCAGCAGCGTTCAAATACAGTACCTTTATTTACCTAAGAATACGGACTGACAAAAATACATTTTAAAAATTGTATTTCCAAGAACGTGTTTTAGTTTTTTCCTGGCAGAAACAAAATGTACAGGACTAACGTACTTAAGATTAATTGTACTTCTTGTATTTATACTCAAAGCTTTACAAAAAATTCTTTATACAAAAACACTACTAATTTACACCCCACTACAACTCCATTGTCGTTTAAGCTTGAAACGAAACATTTATGATTTTAATTCGTAAAAAAAAAAAAGATTAGGGTCATGGCATGCCACTAAAACCATGCTCTTATGAAGACAGTGGTCACATTTACACATTCCAGACATATATTTCGTATGCAAACATGTGTTGTGAAATGTAAGCAATGTCACGACTATCAGAAACCAATATGATTTATATTCCTTCCAGCAAATGTTATTAACTCAGAAGCCTTCATACTGTCAGGCTGACCCCATAAGTCATATCACCGAACCTCTAGCACAGAGTAGTTTATGAGGAATATCAAGATCATGATGAATAGTGTTGAATGGGAACAGAAAGGTGCCAAAATATTGTTGCTGAAGTAATGATGCCACACATGCTGAGACACAAAAGCTAATTTCAAAATAAATTAGACACTAAAGCTATTTCACAAACAAGGAGCCTTTGGGGATTTGATAGAGCTCAAATTAAAAGAGCTTTCAGGTGCTTAACAGATGCCTTCACTTTAAATACTTCCTTGGCAAAACATAGAACTTGCTCAAGCTTGATTCAAACAGGGTTCCCATTAAAAATAAAAAAGATGAAATACAAAAACACAGCTTCCCTGCCATCTAGAAAAGAAACAGTCTTACGCTTCGTTTCTAGATGGCACAAAAAAAGACAAATGCAAATAAAGTAGCAAAATGATCCACCATCAAAGATTTCATTACATGCTCCATAAAGACGATAATCTACTTAAGCAGACTGGCGAAGACTACATAATTAATCCCACAAGCAGATGGAAATAGAAGGTGGTGGCACACAGTCTTTGCAAAGAAAACAAACAAACAAAAAAAAGAATATTAATATAAACTTTGGATGCAATCCAGTGATTTGTCTCAGTAGCAGTGAGTCTGAAAGGACTTGGCACACGACATGCAAGACATTTCATGCTCATTTACAAGCCTGCAGTCATACAGTTTCAGCTATAAGGTTCATGCTCGTCTTCGGATCAATACAATCACGTGCTTCTGCTTTCATACCTCTAATGGGTGTAAACAGGTAACTGACGTGCCTTGTAATTCTCCATTTGACTACAAAACACACCTCTGGCAGACAATCACTGTTGGCGGAGTTGATGACCTTTCATTTGAGCATGCATCACGCTCACACTATGAAGTGTGTCTAATCTTACTTGTTGTATTCGCCTCATCCGAAAAGCAACAAAATGGTTTCATCCACATTTTAGCCAGCGTTTAAAACAGGCAGGGCCATTCTCCACAAAGAAGCTTTCAGTCTTATTTTAAGCCTTTGCTGAAAGCAAGAACACCTTTGGCAGCACTTTGAGCCAGCACAGAGGGAAAGGTTGAGAAAATGTCAGCTTCATGCTTTTTTTATGTAAAACACTACATAACCAACTAGGGCTATTTTTTTTGCATAGAAAAATCTGAACGACTATCAAAAGAAGAAAGAGGGAGTGGCAGAAAGAATAGAAAAAAATAAGTAGATAATAAAGGTCACACTCATGAGGTTCAGGGCTTGGGTAGGTAAATGTAAGAAAAGCTTTCTCATTTTGAGGACTTTTACATTAAGTGGCTATTCATCTCAATCACAACCATTATTCTTTTAAGAACCAATCCGTCAGGAAACCAAAGTGGCTCTGCAAAGGCAGCGTTTTCGAGCTGATTTCCTGGAGACCTCCCATGGCTTTCCATGGTCCGGACACACCTTATCCAACTAATAAACTAATCAGAAAAGCCTTTCCTGGATTGAAAGTGTGTAACAGCAGGGATTACGCAATGAATGTGTAGGACTTTATGGTCTCCGAGACATTTCAATGAAATAATGTAAAATAAATGTAATAATTTTTTTTCTGTACTGACTTTCAGTTTAGATTTCAGGGGGAAAACTATAAAAATAAAAGCTCTGACCAACTAACGTGGCATTAACAAAGAGTTATCTACCTGGAGAAAAAGCACATGCTGTTTTTAAACCATGCCCATTCATTTGAGCTAAACACCAATGGACAAGTCTAATCCAGTTCTAAATATTTTAGTGAATAGTGCTAGTGTTACAATATGGTGAGCTAAAGGACCCTTTGTAAGGACATCATTAACAAATGACAGTTCTGCTGCTTCAGAATAATCAAAGAGGATGTTTTCTTTTCAGCTACTTGATGGTGATGTTATGATTCTGTGATTCAGAGAAGAATGAAGATTTTTGCTTCCTTGATTTCTCTTATACTTTATACACTATATTTATACACTACCTGCTTTGTATCATGTACAATGTATATTGTATAATGTATTCGCGACATAATGTATATCGTACATTGTACATAACATACAATGTATAAATGTATGATGTTATGCAAGTTGTATTACAATTATATCGTATCAACAGCACAATCTGAGCCACCCTACATACATTTAGCATATATCTGGACATTGTACTTTTTTTTTTTTTTAAAGTTTTTTGTCAACAACATTTTTGCCAAGAATGTTGAGCAATTATTAAGTTGTTTTGGAAACTTTTTTTTATAGGAGAGTATGAAATGAGAGTATGAGAGTATGCCTAGTCTTTTAGGCAGATGTCAACAACTGCTTAAAACGCTCATTCACAATGCAAAAAAAGGAACTAATGATCATCATCTAACTCATTCTGGCCATGTTTGCCCTGGCATCTCTATTTTATATGGCGGCCTTGTTTCCAAGTGACACGGGTCATTATTCAAATCTTCATCATGCTGGGAAAAGAAAAAAAAAACATGGGAGAAAACAGACTGATTTACAGCATCAATACTCCAGCAACTACCAATGGCACAATTACTTAGTATTCAATCAGCATCATAATCAATAGCAAGCAGAGACAGCCATTAATAACTTCAGCATTGCAGAGCACAGGAACCCTTCTGCTTCTCCCTCCAGGCTTTTCCCTTTTTTATTAATAGCATCACGACGGCTATATCAATATCATTATTTCAAGCCGTGCGGGAGAATACTGCAAATGTAATTAACAAAGGAGTAGTTTATACGTTTTGAGGATCCTGTCTTACATAAGGCGGCATATATTTAGCAGCTCATCTGGACTGCAGCTATTTCTGCTGATGTGAGAGGCGATGAAAACTGTGGCTCTGGGTTAGGGAACCGGAACAGTAAAATTTACACAGCCTGGCAACAGCAGACAGCCTGATATAAATATATACGAAACACAATTACCTTCGTCTCCGCTCTCATTATTACTCCCTCACTCTCGCGTTCTTTATTTCTTTTCTTTCACAATAATGATCGCTCTGTATTTCAAAAGTTGGTAAATAGAAATACCAGTGAATTAACTATTGATCTGCTTGTAAAGAAAAAAAAAACAAAACACCTTTGTTCTACCATCTCTCTAAATTTTTCAGCAACGCTTTAAAATGAGCTTCGAACATTCATATACCAGTGAAAGCAAACCCTCTAGACATGGACTTGTGTGAGGGATCTCGGCTCTGAGGAAAACAAAACAGAGAGTAACGATGGGGGTGCTGGGGGAAGGGCTACTGTAGCAGGGTTGACAGAAAATTGACTGTGGCAGGTCAGGAGCAAGAGTATGAAAGGGCAGTCGGGAATATCCTCACCTCAAGCTGACCTCTGTACAGTCTGCAACACCATCACAAACTGCAGTCCTACTCAAATAGTGCCAGAAGTTCTTTCTTTAGGAAAGCATTGTTTACTCTGGTTAGTTGGTTAAATATGCATACATGCATTTCTAGAAAAATTGTCTATGGCACCACTGATTTAATTAGTTGAATCAGGTGTGTTATAACACAGCTGATTTGAAAACAGCCCAATTTTGGCCAAGAAGTGGCTAATTAGACAGGGAAGGGCCACAAACTGATATGCAAGACAACCAGCCGTAGACCTTTGTTTTAGCCTGTCAGACAATGGTTATAAGACAGTGCTGCAACAAAAACAGACACGTGAAACAGCAGTACTGCAGTATATAAAAAAGTAAGCAGTATATCAGATAGAAAGTTGAACAAACACTGATAATGTGAACAATAAAAATCTGGCTGTGAAATAAGTTTCACACTG
Organism: Clupeocharax schoutedeni; assembly: GCA_037974565.1. Classification (NCBI taxonomy): domain Eukaryota; kingdom Metazoa; phylum Chordata; class Actinopteri; order Characiformes; family Alestidae; genus Clupeocharax; species Clupeocharax schoutedeni. Next base: position 8,182,165 of record JBBPDH010000036.1, on the reverse strand, counting down.
AAAGTGTTCACTCCGGAAAGGTATCAGACAGGCAAGGACGGCATTCATAGACTTCTTTGTTGATTTCTCTGGGTAAGTCTCATATTTTCTCAAGAGAACTGCATTTCTGACAGAGCCAACAATAGTGTAGGAACATTCCGACCAGTGACCATACTTGGCATGAGAACCAGCTCACCTCCAAGAACAACATGAAAGAAATAGCGTTTCAAACATGTACAAACACAACATAGCCAGCAGAAATACCAGGGCTCTCTGAAGTAATCTGCTTTTTGAATCTATAGCTGTACTGGAAATCTCTCAATTGGTTTTGGCATTAGAAGGCAATAAGCGATTTTTCTGTTTTTTGCTCAGTGCAGAGTTTTAAAACTGTGTTTGGTGAGATGTGAACAAAATTTATACATGATTTACTTTGGACCTTTACCATAAGTTCCACTATAAATCTTTAGACATTCTCATGACATCACACTAGAACTGCTGCTCTTGTTACAAAACATCGGATGAACATTAAACCTATGAACTGTAAAGGTGTAACTTTCAGTTTCAGAAGCACTTTAACAACAACATATTCTCCACATTTGATTATTTATGGAGGTCAAGTGCAACTAGAAAATTTAATGTTGAAAATGGAGCTCTCAAAATGTAATATAGTGATCATTTTTTCCTGTTCTGCTGAAAAGATTCAAATTTTTCAAACAAAAATCTTAGTCTTCACCAAATCACAATTCAACCAGTAATGGTGCATGTCTTTTCAGAAGGTGTCAGCATGGAAATACAGAGAAGGCACAAGTCCCTTCCAGTCAGCATTAGAGTGAGAAATTAGATCTTCTTCCTACCTTAGTAATGAGAATGCGGTAGCGTTCCAGCAGGGTTTGGTCATCCTGGCAGCCGGAAAGGAGCTGCCAGACTTCAGCTCGAAGCGCCTCTGGGATTCCGGGCCTCACCAGAGCCGACAGTCCCTTAGGCCGAGCGGACAGGTTTCCGTGCCTGACAGACAGAAGGCAGAAACCAAGCCATGACTGTTATTTCACTTTTATAAAGTAGAAGCACTGCAGGACAAAACTTTTCCACGTATAAAAATGTCTTCCTTTAATGTATTCAGCAAATGTATGTTATCTAAAGAAACATTTTCTTACCTAAGAGATCAATGAGATTAGTCATACTGGTTCTAAACTCTCAGCTTATGCAGTGAACTTATCTGACCCATTCTAAAGATAATATTCCTTCCTTTATTTCAGAATTATCTTCCTCTTGATTTTTGGTCATGTTTTTGAAAAACTTTTATCTTGAAGGCGATCGAAGGTGGCAGGATGTGACACAAAGTGTCAATCCGATATAATAACAGTTCAGTTAATTACAAAATCTGAGGTCTGGAGACCTTTGCTACTGTCAGCATGTTTTAGCAACAAATTTGCTTGGGAATTTTCTCTTAAATGTAATGGAATAATTACAATTCCTGATTGCGTCTGTCTTCCAATTATATACGATGTGTAAGATTGTGATGTGTGGTATCTCTGTTATTTTTGGCTTTGGTAGAATATAAAGATCAGTACTAATACTAAAACATGTACTTCATTCTAGGAATAAATATTTGGATGTGGGTATATCTGCAGTCTGGATATAATGAAAATGAATGACCCAGTAACAATAATGTAAGTCTAGATTCTGTAAATGAGTCAAGATGCCCCCAAGTGATTATGGCACTGCTTCGTGATTAAACAATCAAACACAATCTAATCACATTAATGCTCTTAGAACATCTATGAGGCTTGAATAGCCTCTTAGTGCATGTGTAACCATAAACAATCTGGTGTAATAAAGCAGTACTAAGTTGCAAATCACAGCTGTATGTGTTATGAAACATGCCAAGTTGGGACCCTATGGTGATCTTATGAAGTTAAGGCATTGGGACGGAGGCAGGGGCTTTGCGTGTGGGTATGCTAAACTGCTTGAACACATCAGTAGCTTGAAGCATGCTGTGGTGGGCTTGGTGTGCATTGTATGCATGGTCAAACTTTTGCCTTTCCAGGCTACTGCTACAAAAATAGACCTACAACAACAGAAGCTGGCTACAACTAACACTGGGAAGAAACTGGCTCAAAAAAAAAAAAGAAATAAAAAAAAATGAATCAGAAAGAGCCTTCATTTTTTTAAATTAGTGTGAAAACTCTAAAGCAGGAATACAACTGCTCAGTGTAGCACTCATGGTGGCAACAGCTCTCAAAAACATGGGTCATTTATTCTGCTTCTTGGTAAACACATGAATAGTCTCTTTAATAGAAAAAGGCGAGCTAAATGCAGACTGGCCCTGCCAGTTGATGCAAGAGCTCACTATATGCTGTAGGAACATGCACAATCTGAAAACAGCCAGCTCACAGAGGGGTTGCAATGAGTTTCCAATCTCTCCAGAGATACTGTATTGTTTAGAGCAAATTCTCAGAGATGTCTGAGTGGTTGTCAAGGCACTGGCAGAGAATGGATTGGTTTCTAGGGAAACCCCTTTTAGCAGCAGTGATACAGGCTCTTTTCTGTGGCTGTCGTTCTGAGGCTTCTGCTGAGAATCAAGGGGTGCCTGCAGGTAAAAGCTTTGTTCCCAGGTCAGAATGACAGTAGTCAGAGCAAGGACATTTTGACAAGTGGTCGAAATGGCTGGTTTCAGGAATTATTTAGGCCGTGTGTGTTTTTATGCTGTATACGACAAGGTTAATCTTGTGCAGCTTCTTTGTTTTTTATTCGTTCATGAATTTACAAGCAAAGGCCATACACAAATCAACAGTTTAGCTAACCTCCTTTCTTTGGGTCACAATTTTCAGTTAATTTTTTTTTTTTTTTTTAAACTGATCAAGACCAATTCCTGTCTTGAATAAGGGGGTTTAAATGATACATGCATTATAAAATTCAATTTACAATTCCACTTTTATCTTTATTTATTATGCTAAAGAACTGTTTATTCTCCAGAGCCACTGAAAACAAAAAGAAGAGGGTAATTAAATTCCGAACAGTCCTTTATCTTTCCAGCCCACACAGAGTATTTGCTTCTGCTTCCACTCAAGCCAAGCCAACACTAACGGTGGATTAATTGTGCACTCAGTTTGCAAAGCTGTATTGGTTATCTCACCATCTGTTGAGGATTCCACCCCAGGATTCCAGAATCTTCTCAGGGCAGTCTTTAGACACATCACCGGTACCACTGGAGATTTCACTGTCACTATCTGTGAGAAGATATGGGCAAAAAAAAAAAAAAAAAAAAAGCGGTTAAGGTCCATATCTAATTTTGGACCATATCATGATAAAGTAATACCTAAAACACTTTTAAGCCACTGCCACAATATGTTTCACATGATCCATTTTGGTATTTGCCACATTTAAAACATCAAAACAACATTTTTATACAACAAACACCAAATTAAATTGAGCCGGACTAAGAGTCAGAATACAACAACAGAGAGGAACCAACAGCACGAGCTCCGTCTACATTTCTTTTTAAGGACACATGCAGTACATGATTCTTTCAGTAGTAATGGTGGTCATGATTTGCTCAGAAAAGCTTATTGGTATGTAATTTATAATGGTAATACATTCAGTACTGTGCAAAAGTCTTAGGCACCTTTGCCAATTGTTTGAAACCATTTATATCAGCATTGGGTTTGTTTCTGTCAGCAAAAACACAAGAGAAATTTAGAATAAATGCAAACAAACAAGAAAGCAGTAAGTAAAAAGTAGTTGCTATTTTGTGAGCTGGTCAGAAGAACACAGGTTTGGTTCCAGATATCTTCGATACCTCCAGTCACTGTGTGGGTTTATAAAGCTCCGTAAGCAGCACACCTAATTTACTCTAATGCAGTAAACAGAGCCGACCCAGGTCTCTGAGGGAGCTACAGATAATACTGGGCTTCCATGAGGAAGGAGGT
>JBBPDH010000036.1:8148802-8160234 GCA_037974565.1 Clupeocharax schoutedeni | reverse complement strand
TGTATATATATATGTATATATATATATATATATATATATATATATATATAAAAATGTATTATATATCTCATAACATTGGCTAATAGTAAATACTGTAAAAAGCATTCTTCCCATTAATAACCCATTTAATTTTGGATATAAAGAAATCAATAAGTGAACATAAGATAAAAACTTACTTACAATTCTATATCACAGCAATATCACATCTAATATCCCGAGTATTTCAGTGTGTATTAGGTTCTTACTGGACAGAATGGACACGCACTCTTCCAATTTTCTGCATCCTGTTTGTGTCTCCTGGTGTGTCTCTACAGCACCTAAATCAAATTCTTCTGGCCGGAAGACTCAGTTACACAGCTCCCATTCACCCAGAGGGGCAAAGCTGTCATAGCAATTAGACAATCTATTAAACAAACGTGTAATCTGGTTTCAAGAATTAGAACCTTATTATACTGGTGGGCGATAAAACCACATTCGTATTGTGATAAAAAAAAAAAACGCCTTGTTTTGCTTTCCTAAGGGATGCCAAACTATTCGTAGTGAAAATGAAACTTCGCTAAACGCTTGCGATAATATGATCATTACTGACGTCTAAATACTTCGTTTTACTCTTATATAAGGTGAAATGGGCCCATACTGCCCGGCACTGGTATAATCCGAATGGGCAAATGCATGGAAAGAGGGGGTAAGTATTATACCGTATTTATCTGCAAACCTCTATGTGTGCTCCTGTATATTTGTTGTATATGTAATTTTACCTGGGGTGCCCAGACTTATGCACGCACGCAAATGCATCACTAAAAACCACGAATCACCTTGAACAGATATGCTAAAGTATCAGTCCGCCGGATGGACAAACAGATTGATCGATGGATAAAAAGGGAGTGAAACAGAGAGAGAGAGACAGAGAGAGAGAGTCTGTTCTGGGTGGCTCCTGTTCCTGTTCCAGTCAGAGACTGTGCTGACAGAAGAAGTGTTGGGTCAAGCAGCTCTGCAGAATTGAATTTGACCAGGGGTGCAGATTTGATTAAGGAGCTGGCATGATGAAATGCAATCTCCAATCATGCAGCTGGATGGGAATAATGAAGGCTCACAACAGACTGACAGAAAGAGACAGAAAGAGTTGGAGAGAGAGAGAGAGAGAGAGAGGGAGAGAGAAAGATAGTGAGAGAGAGACAGAGATCTGCTCCTTTCTCTCTCCAGGTTAATTCTTTTATGCTGTTGGGAAGGTAACAATCCATACAGATAAATGAAGTCTGGCAGCTTTTTAAAGTGATGATTTCATCAAAAAAAGTACTTTAGATTCGACGCAAAGGAATAAATTGTTTAGTCAATTATCCAAACCGTCACACAACATCAGTCACACTCATGTCTCGTCTGCCACGCCCTCAGCCATCCCAGCCCAACACACACATATGCAGGCACACACACACACACACACACACACACACACACACACACACACACACCTGGCCTGCTGTCAAACATGACACCATCATATAAACATATGTAATCACATGTGAAATTGAGTAGAAATTATGCATCTGTACTCAGTCCACAATACATACTGCAAGCAGCATTCACAATACTTATGTAAATTCATTACTTTTTTTAAAAAATTACACGTTTTTTAAAAGGGAATGTCATCAGTCCTTGTTTATAAACACACTCCAAAGAAGAGCTCGACAAACTGCTTCTTTGCAAGCACTGAAATTCCTACTAAACCCCGAGAAGACTGATAAACCACTGTGATGAGCTTATTTAGCTTAAATAAATAAAGCATTTATGGTACAGGTTGTCATTTAAGCTGCAGTGGACTGAGGCCAGTAATGCAACCAAAGAAAACTACATGAAGAAAACCAATAACCGGTAATGGCAGGGAACATAATGCATTAAATGGTCCATTATATTCCATTAATGACATGTGTGTGGTTCAGCCGTGCCATCTAAGATCTAAGTCGGCTCGAGGCATCAGTATTTGATATGTGAGAGAAATGGACTGACTGTAGGCTATATGTCATCCCTTCCCCGCCCTCCTGAAGCTCAAGCCTGGCACATCAGACTCGGGGTGGTTTGAAATTCTGCTCACGCAGCAGCCGAGCGGACGGCTGGACGAGCCTCTTCTTACTGCCAGGCCCAGATTACAGCAACAATGAAAATGCAAGAGTCTGGCACAGCTTTCAATCGCCTTTACTGCCTGTAGGGCTGCAGCGCTGATAAGGCTTCATGCAGCCGAGCGCTGTCGAGCACACGCTTCTGCTTTCGGAAGCACTCTCGCTCTCCGTCAGCCAGCCAATTAACTACAGCACTATTGAACCAAGAGTACTGAGCCAGCTGGAATCACCAAGGCTTTGTGGAAGCCTTTCTTTAGAAAGAATTACAGAATTTAACCCTTCAAACCACAGGCCTGGTATTTAGTTATTTACTCCAAGCGCAGCAACCACTATAAATTATTCACTATGAGTATCTATATCTTAAAATATTAGATCCATACTAGGATTGCACACTATGGATGAAGAAAATCATAAAGACATATTCTACTGCTGCAAACGGTCCGCATTATGCCTCACAAGTAATTAAATCTTCAGTGTAGAACAGAATGGTCTGTATGATGAAATTATTTGCATTAGTGAGTACTTTGATTAATCAAAACTCCTACAGAATATCACTGAGAACATCTGCCATAGGTCAAGATACTCCCAGCACACTATCATATTTCCAATAGGAATGAGATCATATATGTAATATGAGCATCGCAAAAGCTAACACTGCAGTAATAATTACTTACAACAAATTATGCAGCCCTAGGGTTGGGCAAATATTAGAATACCATTATAGCAAAAATGGCACAACTAATAAATTGATGAGTATAGAGGAAAAAATGACCAAATCTGTCACTGTTCTGTTTCCAGCTCGCTTTAGACTGCTTCTGGAGCAAACTGCCATGAGCACAAGCTACCATCACTGGCATGAGTCAAATCCTCAAGATGGAAATGAGTTTTAAAAAAGCAGCTACAGCTGGGGTCTCGTACTCAAATATCTGCAAGCCACTAGCCAGTGGCTTTTCTCTAATGGGAGACTTTTGAAGAAAAAAAAAAAAAACATGCCCCAATTTTAACTACATAAGTCTACTACTAGTACTACTACTACGACGACAACAACAAATAATAATACATACATACATACATACATACATAAACACACATAATAAATACATAGTGTTTAAAAACTGTATTCTCAGCGGAATGTTTTCTATAATTTGATTCACTACTTAATTCTGATGACACCAAGGCAGATGTAACTATCAGTCTAAATTATTCCGTGGTGGTGGCCTTGTGGGTAGGATACTATCTCCTGGACCAAGAGGTCATGGGTTCCAATCCCACCCTCAGCAAACCACCCTGAATAAGACCCTTAAGTTGTTCCAGGGAGACTGCCCCCTGTAGTTACAGAATGGAAGTTGTTTTGGATAAAAGCTTCTGGTGAATGCAGTAAAGGACAGAGGTTGTTTTTGAGGAGCCTGCCCACTTCCTATTCTTCCCATTACTGAACTGACAACCATTAGTGACTGCAAGTGAGTCTTTATTGAGTTAAAGCAAAGATAAATAACATGCATATGAACCCATTTTATTTTGGACTCACTCAGGAGCGCCCTCTAGAGTCCACTCAGCCTAAAAACCATGACCAATAGACACACAGCGGCTGCAGCACATCTTACTGCAGCACTTACTTTGTGTCATGAATTGCATAGTGACATATTTCGTAAAACATATAATTGTGTTTGCATAACTCAAAGAGTTTGCGCTCACGTAACTGTACTGAACCCTGTGAAGTATTGTTCTACAGCTGCTGAATGATACGGTTCTCATACACTCCTCGTCAAAGGCCCATAGGGGGTGCTCTCGAGTGTCTATTTGAATGCAAGTGCACCAACAATGCTACTGTGCTTTTAGGCACTTTTCTATAGGTATCCAGGAACTGTGCTGTACCTAAAACCGTGCTGTGATGGCACAGAAGATGGTATCTCACTTTAATTATATCTCAGCCTCAGTCCCACTGAATTGTATCTTTAGCTCAAACAGACAATCAATTTTACAGTTGTTAGTTTATATCAACCTTTTTGTACAGACTGTACAGACAAAAAAAAACAGTGGCTTCTTTCCAAGTCTGTCTGTTGTCATGACAACATATCAACCAATAAAAAAGTAGTGGCACATGACAGCGCGGGTTTGGGTCACTTTGTTTATAACATTTACGGCATTTATCAGACGCTTTAATCCAAAGCAACATTCATTCTTTAACTACAGGGGACAGTCTCCCTGGAGCAATTTGGGGTTAAGGGTCTTGCTCAGGGACCCAGTGGTGGTGTTTGGAAGGTAGGATTCGAACCCATGAGGCAAGTACCCTACCACTACGCCACCACCACACTGAATTGAAAATTATAATGGAAAACATTTGGAAAACATTTGTTCACGGTTCCTTATTAGATTGTATCTCCAGTGTTTCTTATGTTTTGTGGATTGCTTGTTTTAAAGTCCATGTTGTCAAAATTTTTTGACCAATCAAAAAGCAGTGATGTGGTCAGCTTGGCTGCGACCCGCTGTTAGCCCTGCCATCGAGCAGTGCTGCAACACCACAGGTATGGCTCAGGTGAAGCATTTGTTCATGGTACAGCACGGTTCATTGTAGGATCAGACTTTGCTTAGACTGTGTTCTATTTAATTCTAGCAGGTGATTTTGTTGCTCAGCTTGCTGAACTTTCATCTGCCACAGCAAGTATGTCTCTTCCGCACTGACCTGGTTGGGTGGGTCTGCCAAGCTCTACCGCTCCTCCCTCATCTGTTCTGTCCATTCTGGGCACACTGCCCCCTTTTGTCCCATCCCTCACTTTCTCCCTGTCCCCACCGTGACATTACTTCTCTTCTCATCCATTCAACCTGTCCGCTCTTTCTTTTACTCTATCTTCCCCATCTTTGTCTGTGTAACATTTGTCCACTTCCTGTCTGCGGCCAGTGTACACTATCTCAGTATCCACTCCTGAATGGAAGCAGTGCTGTCCATGTTGGAGATGCTTTGTGGGAAACAACAATACGTCCCATAATTACAGCCTGTACCCATAAACAGAGCCAAGCACAGAATAACAAGCGATGACCTCCAAACATGCAATTTAAAGATAAAAGGGAAGACCTGCAATTTGTTTGGCACAATGGAAGGAGTCCAGCCAAACTCATGCATTTTCTTTCCAACATAGACTTTACTTTCACTGGACATTTATTTTAATACTCAAACAGGCAGCTTTTGTTTACAGACTTATGTATGAAAAAGAGTTGAGATTGGCTGCCCTTAACCATGTCTTAGTCAAAAAATTGTCTGAACTCAAACAATTCATTGTTTTGTGTTGCCAAACCATGTATTCGTGCCAGTATTTGTACTTGAGTGAGTTAATGTGCATGTATATGTCATATATGGAGATTAGTATTGGTCTGTGGAGACCATATGCTTCCATCCCGAATTAAATTAGTATAACGTGGCACATTTACTCCCCAGTCTATATGGTACATCATTTTCCATTTTCATGTCTTTGTGATAAATTAATTCACTGTTATGTGTTGCCCCGCGCAATCACAATTAACTTATAACTTATAAGATTGCACGGGGCATCAGATAGGTTCATGTAAACAAGTTCATTTCGCAACACAAAACATGCCACGTTATACTAATTTAATTCGGGATGGAAGCAGACCAATATGGATCTCCATATTTGACATATACATGCACATAGTACAAAATTCTGGCATGAGTATGTGGTAGTGGACATTAGCATTATGCATTTCAAATGTAGGCTTGTATTTTAATTTATTTTCCAAAACCTATTACAAGCAAATACTTAAACGCCAAAAATGTACTGCAGTGTGACTGACAGATGAACAGGAACCCTTAGGACCTGCTATCCCATCATAGAATCCCTTAATAATTTCTGGGAAATAAAAAGGATATGTCAGGCCTTTTTTGTTTATTTTTATGTTATAAATGAACTGGGCTTGCATTTAAACTCTGTACACAATGTAGCATTACTCTTATACAGCAAAGGCAGCCTAACCACAGGTCAGGTCTTTAGGAACTAGACAGAATACCTTACACATCTGTATTGATCAAAATAGTAAATATGAATTACTGTTTCTTTTGTTTTGATGCCTAAACATGTTATACCAAATAATTGAGCATGTTTGCTCATTTTAATAGCATTTTAAAGCTCTATTCCAGACAATAGCAAAAATATAAAAATAATGTTTTGCACATTGCCTGTCTGGCACAGCACCAGAATATCTAAAGCAAATCTGAAATGTCAGTCTGAAGACCCACTCAAATATCTCTCTCTTTCCGCTTTCAGGGATTCTTTTTGCTCTTGTTGGCCTTTTCCAATGGTCCCGAACACTTTAACACATCAAACTGGTCAAATCGTGGACTTGTTGGTGTGAATGACGAATGAAAAGATTTTGTGATTTGTTTTAATATATAATCTAATATACAGTTTATGTTAGTAGTCTGATGTTTTGCTGGAAGCAGTTGCGTCATTCAAATTAAGTAAAATAAAGCTAAGTTGATCGTGGGTCAGTCCCTTGTGTCATCAGATCAGAGCGTTTTTACAACCATGGAGCGCTTCATTTAATCAGCACTGCAGGGAAAGCTCCTCCCGACATCAACTGTATGTTACAGTAATCGTTTTTACAAGCTTGTATTTTAGACGGCTTCCCCAAGGCCAAACAACTGCAGGGCATTAGTCACAGTCTTATGCTCAACACACAAAAAAGCAAAATGCATTTATTTGTGTGGCTTCCCAGAAAATCCCCATGCCTACATAAAGCATGCCAGCGTCAGTTTCGGAGGCTCCTGATGAAACATAGTGACCTTTTGTATCGCTGGGCAAAGACTGGAGTGGGATTTATGGCCAAACAGCTAATGTAATTTATGTATTTCTGTTTCTGTTTTTTATTACAGTGAGTTGGAGTACAGCACTTCAACTGTAATACAACTAGACTGCTCCATCAAAACAACACTCACATTTCAGAGGTGAAGATCCACTCTCTAGACTCGTAATTTAACTTTAAAAAATGTAATAAAGATACATAATTAGAGGGATGTTTACAAGTATACAATAAATATGGATTCATTTATAAACTAATTTGTCGATTAATTGGTTAGTTATTAGAATGCGTTCAACGCTAAACAGAAGTATAATGTTAGTCTTTTCATTTATTTGAACATAAAACCTCACACGTCATATTTTTATGTCCTGTACTGTTACAAAAGTATAAAATAAGCATAATAGTACAAATTAAATATTGTATTTCAGTTTGTTCCAAATAGACTGTGCTTAAACATTAAACATTAAGCTCACCCTTCCCTATTCAAAGACAATATCACCGCCTGGAAGTAAGGGACGACAAGTACTGGCAGGCAGCATTCTGGTAACTGGCAACTTTGGTAACTTCATTGTAAAATTAGAGAACCCCTTTAGTCAAATGTCAGTCAGCTTGATCTAAGCTTAGCCTGGCATAATCTTGAGGCTTCTTGGTGTAAAATGTGCTTCATTCTTCAATCATCAATTCATCAGCTGAGATGTAGAGCATATTATTAGCCTATTTCTAATCATCAGTGTTATAAACTGACTGTATAAACTGAATAAGCTTCAAGGTAGCATTTTTTGACAAGGCAGCATGAACTGTTTTTAAGTAAATACATTAAATAAATATATTAGAAAAATATATTTTTCTCTGCTTATGCATATTATTTGTCTAATTCTCATCATTATCAGTGTTTATACATTACACACATGATACACTGACTATAAACTGTATGAAATGCTGTCGATTTGCACTACGATTGTCTGCGTAAATGCGATAACTTTAAAAATACTTTAAAATTGCGTATGAAGTAAAATGTACTCTAAAAATATTAAACCATACAAAATAATAATATTGAATGTCTCCTTGAATCTTCAAATGCTTAAAAAAATTTGTGTATACAAGGCTTGTCAAAGTCAACTTAAACCTTAAACCTAGCCTATTTTTATTTTTTGGCCTTTTATAATAGATCAGTTGATCCCCAGCTTACTCAATTATTATTTATCATTTAATAACATCCTGTTAAATGGTAGCAGGTGATAATAATAAGTGATAATAGATAGATTTCCTCTAAATATACACATTAAAATACATAATTATTAAAATAGGCAGCACTTAAACATTAGGAAGTTACATTTCATTTAATATAATGATTTGTTTAATATACTTTAATACCATTATGGGTTACATTTAAGATTTTTTTTGTGGTTAATATCATATAATGCCATTTTGGGTTACATATTTTAGTAAATATCCTTATGTGCTTAATATCATTTAATATCTTAATAGGCTTACATCTAATTTAAAATCATCATGTGGTTAATATCATTTAATACCATTATGGGGTTACACCATATTTAATATCACTAAGCGGGTAATATAATTTAATATCATTAGGAAGTTACATATTTAATAACATTATGGGGTCACATCTCATTTTTACCTCAACTCATTAATTATAACTGCTGTCTGTGATCTCTCCTGCTCTAAGTGCATTCAATCATAACCCTAATTCACAGTGTAAACTGCAAAAGCACACAGGCTGGAGAAGCGTCAGACCGTCCTCTGACTCAGGGTGAGTCTGGGCATGGGGAATAATGTGCTGGTAAGGTTGGTGCTGCAGGATTTATGGGTGTTCCAAATGAGCTGCCGAGCCCAAGGACAAAGCCACAGTCAGTCTCAGATATCCAACAACCTTACACCACCGCCTGCCTCCTTATTCAGCGCTTCCTGTGTCATTGGGCTCCTTAGGAACCACTAGGTCCCTAAGCAAGACCCTTAACCCAAATTTGCTCCAGGGAGACTGTCCCCTTAGTTAGAGAATGGAAGTCGCTTCGGATAACAGTGTCTGAAAAATGCTGTAAATGTAAATTTAGTTTATTGACACTGGCCTACAGAGTACGGCTGGAAAATGAATGGCAATGTTTAATGATGTGCATGCTATTGCCTGCTGGATTGGTGAACCTATAAAGTAGGTGCACAATCATCAGCATGCAGCCTTTTCACACAAACACTGGACCTGTTTGCTAATGATACAGCCAGTCAGTAAACTAAGGTCTTAAAAAGCTGAAACAGCAGGAGCACAGCTAAAAGCTGGAGGCGATACAGGCTCAAAATGGGGCCTCATGTGCTGTCTCGGATCAGTTCTTCCAGAAATCTGACAGCATTTGCTCTACACCGGTGCAGCTTCATGTACCATATGTAACCCAAATCTCCTGCTCTGCTTTGGCAGAGGAGCAACATCAATCATTGCTTATGGCCCCTCTAGGACCAATAGAATAGTATTCATAGCAGCAATGTGGTTACTTGACAGTTTCTTCCACATCTAATTCATCCACATAGCCCCAAATTCAGTCAATCAGCCATGATGACGTGCTTCTTCAATTTTGTACTGAACAACAAGATGAATATAGCTTACACATACTGGAACCAGGCATCATCATGCTTCAAATCTATTGACCTGTTAAATAATCTCAGACAAGGCTCTTACTTCCAGTGAAGGGTAATATTAATTAGGGCTGGATGAGTTCGGTGTGGAAGAATCTGACTGGCCTACACAGAGCCCTAACCCCAACCCCAACACCTTTATGATGAACTGGAATGAAGATTGTGACACGGACCTTCTCGTCCAACATCGGTTTCTGACCTCATAAATGCTCTACAGAATGAAACTCCAAAATCTTTTGGAAAGCTTTCGAAGAAGCGTGGAAGCTGTTATTGCTGTAGAGGAGGGACCAACTCTATATTAAGTATTTGCATGCAGTGCCTGTTGGTTTAACGATCATTTTGTCCATATATTACAATTTCTGACACTGTTATCTTGGTGAAGACATGGTACCACGTCTTAACCAAGGTGGAGGTAGCTCAGTGGATAGGATACTTGCTTCCAGACCAAGAGGTCATGGGTTCGAATCCTGCCTTCAGCATACCACCCTGAGCAAGACCCATAACCCTAAGTTGCTCCAGGGAGACTGCCCCCTGTAGGTAGGGAATGGAAGTCGCTTTGGATAAAAGCGTCTGATAAATGCCGTAAATGTAAATGTACCACATTTGAAGAAGCAATACTAGCTATTCTAAAGAGTGAATATAATTAACAGTTTATCATATTGTGTCAGAAACTACATAAGCAAATCTATGTAACAATGCAACACAGTTTCCAGCAAGCATGTGGTGGTTTAGCACTGTAATAATCCTGTTTTTGAAATAATAATATTGCTCTCTCTATATATTGCAATACACTGTATATGTTGCAATAAATATAAATTACACATAGCAATAAATATTATTGTGCTCAGTCAGACAGAAATACTGCAGTGTCCTTCTGGTTTCAGAGTGTAATTCCTGCCATTCCAGCCAAGTATTTTGCACTGGGAGCTGTGCGAGCCAGCAAGCATAAAAACCTTCAATAATTCAAATGGCATTCCCGCAACAATATTCCTCCATCAGTTGGTGATTTTAGGTGGGTATTCAGCCTGAGAGTCCTGCCCCCATCCTCCTTAAAAAGCATGCATCACAATGTTCACAAAAAGAAGGTCTGCATAGAGAATGAGTGGAGCATGAAGAAGGAAAATAAAACAAAATGAAACGACCTTTAAAATGACATTTAAAAGAGGTTTTTCAAAACAAATATTAACAAACTATTACATTACTGGGTCATACATCTAAAGGTATGTCCAGCTAATGCATTAAAGGCTAACATAATTTCTGGACTTCAACAGGACACTGAATCTCATTCAGCTTAATGTTCAAAATGGTCTCATTCAACCACCACATTCAAGCATAAAGAAACTCTGAAACTCGCATTCTTGGGTTACTGTGCTACTTTTGAATGAGAATTGCAACATATTCCTGAATTTAACCCTGAATTTGCATTATTACACAAAAAAACATAATTATTCATCTATTGGTTTAATGGTTAGTATTGTGTATTAGTATCTCTAGTGAGAGGAAGCCACGATGTTCAGAACCTCATCATTAACACGGGAGCACAAAGCAGTAGTCCCTGGCAAAATGATAACATTACAAGTGTTCTGGTTCTCTATTCCTGGTATTAGGTCTGTCACAATGTATTTATTTGTTGATTATATGCAACTAATAAAGCATAAGCCCAAACTGCTGCATGAGTCACACTTAGTAGCTTGCAGCTGACAGAAACTGAGCTCAATTAAACAAACAGTTCTAAACACTGCCCTCTACAGGTGAAAGTGACCATTCTGTCATACGTGAACACACCACAGCACACAGAGTGAACAGCACGAAATACTTCCTCTGCATTTAACCCATTCACCAAGTGAAGCAGGGGGCAGC
>JBBPDH010000036.1:8066360-8083884 GCA_037974565.1 Clupeocharax schoutedeni | reverse complement strand
GTATCGGATTTGTATCGGATCGGCAGATATCCAAATTTAGAATATCGATATCGGTATCGGACATAAAAAAGTGGTATCGGGACATCCCTAAATACAACATCCAGCTCTGAATTAAAGTTTTGCAAACTTGTCGATGTGGTTTAAAACACAGTATGACTTACTGTGAGCTATAAAAAACAATAGCTGTCTGATTTTACAAATCTCCTCATGAGTAGGAACATTAACCTAAAAGAAGCCCTTGTAGCTGCCTGTAGTGGTAAAGTTTTGTTAATTTCACAGTAAGTCCTGCTGTGTGCTAAAACACATACACACTTCTGCACCACTTTAATGATTATGTGTGTTTGAAGTAAAGGGTACTATGGTTACATTAAATAGTAGCCTAGTGGTTAGGGCATTCGCCCTGCGACCAGAAAGTCCGGGTTCGATCCCCAAGACCGCTAGCCACAGCTGAGGTACTGTGAGCAAGGTACCGTCCCCACACACTGCTCCCTGGGCACCGTGTTCCTGGCTGCCCCCTGCTTCACTTGGTGAAATGGGTTGAATGGGTTAAATGCAGAGGGTGAATTCCGTGCTGTTCACACTGTGTGCTGTGGTGTGTTCACGTATGACCGAATGATCACTTTCATATAGATTATACATCAGACCTGGACAATAACGTTTAAATGTCAACACCTCAATAAATATGTTTCATATTAATCACAATAATCAGTTCTAAATATATGCTGGTGGATGTTTACCTATAGTTATAGATGGTAGCTGGTTATTCACAGGAAGAACAGTAATGTTGAGGTCATACACAGGAAGTGTCCCATGCAGGGGAACGGGCGGCGGGACAGAATCTTCCTGGCAACAGCCGTCTGTTTGTCCACCTTCCCCGTCCGACACTATGAGGGTGACGGTGTCTAACACAGGGTCTGGGCCAATTTCATCCCCTAAACACAGATGAAATATTATACACAAACTTCAGGAGTGAGCATCTTCATTTGTGACCTGATCTGGCAAAATGAGTCACAGTGACCCAAAATTCCAAATTGGGGTTTCGAGGATTATTGTAAAGATGAGAAAATAAGCTTTGAAATGATATCTTGGTCAAAGCTGTATCTTAAATTGTTGTCAAAATACAATCGTTTGAATTATGGTAGCACAATGTAGAAAATCTCAGACCGATACACTGCAAAAGCTTGTGTATATTTATGTATCACAGTATAAACTGCCTGACCCTCCTCTCACCTGTGTGCAGGTAGAAGATGAGGCCGTTGAGCAGGTCCTGCTGTGAGAACTTGTCCACCGTAAGTCCGTCCCGCTGCAACACCCCGCGGGTGGGGGTTCGAGCCAGCATGTAAGTGAGCCGGGTGTCATCACTGTCCACATCTGTGGCGAATAAATACTCAGGAGTGATCTGCACCCGACTACCTTCCTCACAGGACAGCCCATCCCTCAGGCCTGAGCCCAACAGAGGGGGCTCATCATTCACAGGGAGGATCTAAACATGGGAAAAATCCAACATCAACTGAATAGAACAGTCTGGGCCAGATAGCCACATCGGTCATATTGGATAATTATTTTCATGTTGAGAAAAAGAAAGTTACAATATTACACACGCAAAATAAAGTATTACGTATTTTTCTTTATTGACGGTTAAAAAAAAATCTTCTGGGTAAAAAAAAAGTTATATATCATATAGAACCAATGAGTCACAGTGTTTTTCTTTTTCTTGTTTCCAGTATCAAACAATTCCTTAGGTTAGAGAGTGCTTATTTTATTTTAATGACTCACCTGCACTAAGAGTTCACCCTGGGCAGAGTTGATCCCATCTGTGATTGTTAGACCTACACTGTCCTTCAGAGTCTCAGAGTCATCATGGATGTATCTGCCACAAAAAGGACATCAGTGTCTTTTTGTTATATAAGAATTATGTTCTTTTAGATGTTCTGGATAAGGGGTGTTCAGCTCTGCTACATGAATGGCCTTTTATTGAGGTGGTCTTTTAATGCTCAGTATTTTTTATTCTATTCCTCTATTCCTGCACATTTAATGACATTTGTGTATAACAATGGGTTAACCGAATGGGTTAATTGAACAATGGGTTACAGAAATAAACTTGACTGAACATGACCTGAATGATCAAACACTGGGCAAAGCAGAACTGAACACCCCCAGTCTAGAGGGTCTGCAGGTCTAAGGATAAGTGATTGTTTGCCCTCATAGCCAGTTTTTGTCTATTTGCTTCTCTCCTGGCTTCCCCCGTACCTGACTCTCAGGGCTTTAAGATCTTGCAGGTGAAAGCTGTCTCCTTCAGAGAGCCCCACACCCTGCAGCTCCAGCGTCCCATGCTGGGGTTGGGTCCGCACCCGCACCCTGAGCTTCTCCTCTGGGCTGTCTGCATCCTGCACTAACAGGTGCTCCTCCATCAGGAAACTACCACCACCCTCCTCCACCCTCAGCAGGTTAGTGAAAATCTGGAAATCAGAGGTGAGAAATGTTAGAGATGCATGGTAACAGTATAAGTATACGATTATTCCACAATCTCTGGCTGTCCTTTCCTGTCCAATTAAGCAGAAATATGATTTATGTAATTTTAGATTATAATCTTCGGAACCATTCACGATTAAATGTTCATTCGATGCAAAAGGCAGCTTTTTAAATACCTCTTTAAATATTCACTTTAAATATAAGTCAATATTATTTAAATGAAGGCAGTTTCCTTACCTCTGGAGCCTGATTATCCACAGGCGTGACTGTAATGTTAAACACAAGGCCAGTGAGAGCGCCGCCCTGTTGATCACTTACAGAGAATATAAACTGCACAAAGAGTGGCTCAGGGCCAATGTCTTCTATAGGGGGCATGTAGCCCACTTTGTGGTGGGTCACTGCATGCTGAGGATGATGATAAAAATATAGTTAATATAGTCAATAATAATAATAGTAATAACAATAATGATAACACCACCACCACCACCAACAACAACAACAACAACAACAACAACAACAACAACAATAACAATTCTGTTATTGTTCTTAAATAATCTAAGAAAGAGACATATTTTGTCTCCACTTGAATGAGTTTGATCTCACACCTGAGTGAAAGACTTGAGCACTGGAACCATGACATCTTTTTTCATAGACTTTGTGCTCTCCGTGTAGAAAAGTCGGCCTGCATCTGGCAGCCTGAAGAGGAATTTACAAGAACTGAAGTTTTTAAACGACATTCAAAATCAGAAACTTTGTATTAAAATTAGTTAAGAGTCCATTTGTGTATATCATGCAATGGAAATGTCTCTTGAATTATACATTTATTTTTAAAAAATAGTTTAAGCTAGACAAAATTATGTCAAATCTGCTGCTATTCATACCTTATTGTGTGCTAAACCATAATGTGCAATAGTTTATGAGCAGTTTATATGTCACTACGTATCTTGCTGCTTATGCAACAGTATTCTCATGTGTAATCTCACTACCACATGCAGTAAGAGACTACTTCAGCAGTAATTTATGTATTAATGTATAGTATTTTTCTATAGTATTTATTTCACTTTATATTATATTTTATATTGTCCTTGTCTGCATATGTGCACTGATTCAGATTTACTAGGCGTAAATGCTTTTTAACACATTCTCTCACACAGTAAGTAATATTCCATCCTAAAGAGCACTACAATAAAGTTTCCATTGCTCTTGAGGCACATCACATACCCGGGCCTGGCAGGGCTGAAACAAGGCCGGGTGATGAGGTACATGAGGTCAGAGGTCGGGTTCTCTGGGGCTCTAAAGTGAAGGTGGCTCTGTGTGATGTAAACAACTTCGGTCTCTTTCACTGTGATGGAACGAACCGTGCCAGAAACCTCCACTGGCAGCTGGTCCTTCACTGGAAACACGTGAATCACCACTGTCTGTGAGTAAAGCAGAGGACGGAGTCAAATATAACACCAAACAGGAGCTGATCAGAGATGACAAACAGAAATGTAATCAAATTCTTTAAAAAAAATTGATTATAATTATAATAATTATTATTATATTCTTTTTAATGCAATAATTGTGTATAAAAAGGCAAAAAATGATCCTCATAAAGATTGATCTACCACCAGTGTTAACACACTGCATCGCTTTTAAGAACATGCTTTCAGCACACTATTATTTCACACACTATACTATTTTTTATTCTCTCACGTGTCTGTCAGATAGATTTGGAGGCTGATGGATGTCAGAGAGGATGAAATCGAAGGAGTCTTCAAACATCTCCTCTCCCGAGTGCTTGTAGTAGATCAGGCCCTGAATCAGGTCCCTCTGCACGAAAGTCTTCACTGGAACACCTGTCAAACAACATAGCTGATCACAGACCTACATTCACTCGTCTTTGCATCTCAAATAAGACACTTACATCTACAGAATTTAGATTTTAACTTGAATTTAACAGTAAAGTCAACAAAATAATTGGATGCACGATGAATATACCAACAGAAACATCGTAAAATCACATTTTTCTTCTTTTATAGAGTGACTCCTTCATTCTTATACTGAATCATGTATTTATATGACAATACCAATTTAATGAAAGCAAAAGTACTTGCAGTACTGACCTGGATCATGGGGAGATGTCTTTTTGACCATCTCTCCAGCACGGGGTGATGTAATGATCTGGTACTGTATATAATCATCACTGGAGTCCAGATCTGATGCCAGGAGCATGTATTCCTCCACCAGCACTGAACCCCCCTCCTGCACCTCAAAGGCCACGTTGTTGATGAGCAAGGGCGGAGTGTCGTCTTTGGGGAGGATGTAAATGGGGAACTTGTGACGGATGCTGTGGCGTCCGTCCATGATTCTGAAAACGATGTAGTCCCTTGTGGTGTCGCTGTCAGAATGATGATAAACCACCACTCCATCATGCAGGTCCTTCACTTTGAACATAAAGCCCTTCCCACCTGGGCAGTAATGAAAAAAGTTGGGTTCAGTCATTCAGAATAGCGGTATCTAGGGAACTAATCCATGCAGTAGTTTTTATTGTCACTTTTTGAAATGGCCCTTTCAGTGCCTGCTTGGAAATCTGACAAATAATATGTTTTGGGTCAGAGGCAGTCTAATAGCGAGAATAACTTTAATGCTATCCCCTCACATTCTTCTCCTGTTCATTTTCTCATGCATCCATATTTTCCGCTCATGGTTTTATACGCTATTGGACAAGAATGTGAAAAATAACAAGTTTCGTTTCTGCCTACAGGCACATGCCCTGGCTCGGGCTTATGCCCACTGCGGAAAAACAAAAAAGAAAGATGGCGTCTTTCCCAGGCAATAACTGCTGCCCATAGTGAGGATGGCGTCTTCTGCTTGCCAGGGAGACAGAAGAGCAAGGTCACCAGACAGATTGAGTGATGACTGGTTGCACAGCAAACCTAATTAGCAACTTTATCAAGGGGGAAATGGCTACAAGTCCAATGGAGAAACAACTTAGTAATTGGGCCCAAAGGTGGCTGTGGGCATCACGCCCAAAAATGCCTTGGAAAAAAAATATGTTCTGTGTAGACACCTGACTCAAGAGGACAGAACGAGGAGGCAGAGGCACTGTTCCATTTGGCCGAAGGCGTTGGACCAGCCGATCGGCGAGTTTCCCCAGGGTCGGTGTCCCAGAGTTAGAGGTGTGAGAGATCAACTCCCAGTGTTCCTCTAAGTCCTCTAGAGAGAGCGCTCTGTTGGACCAGCATTCTTATTGAAGCCCAACTAGTCCATAATGAGCAAACAGGTGCTTTCAGACATAGAGAGTATATGAGCTGGGGAGCCCAACTTTTGGAGCAGTTTGTTCTTGATCACAAAGATACTAAAGAATCATATAAACCCAGAAAAAAACCCAAAATGTAAACAGTAATTAAAGAAGGGGTTTGGCACGAGTGAGAGAAGCTGTTTGAGTAGGCCAGGGAATGCTGACCAGGTGGTCTTGCATCAGGGAATGACACAAGGCACTAGGCCATGAGCTGGAGAAACTCCAAACCAAGAATCAAAACAACAATCCGCTACAGCTTCCATGGAAAACCACAGTCAGACTGCTGTGTTCCTAATAGGAATGCGGCATTCCTGACTGCAGACCACAGGATGGTCCGAACTTATTTTCTTTCTCTGAATAAAGCACTAACAGCCGTTAGAACACAGACCTCATTTTTTGTGAAGTACCGCATGTTAGGACATATGATAGTCACCTCTCTGCGAAGCTTGCTAAGCTAACAGGCCTGAGAGCAAAATGTCCTTGTGTCGTACATCTGGCCCATGTGCAGAGTGGCATGAAATGGCATAAGTCTTTACAATCTGCTTCATTCAGGCCTCACGCAAAACAAGGGCCGTCTCGCCACCCGCTGGAGTGGAAGGACAGACGCTGAGATTCGGAAGACATCTTTGTGCATGAAGCCCTGAGCAAAGAGTCGCCGGTGAATTTCACACCTGATTAGCCAACACATGCAGGCCACCTCACATATGCTTCCTGAGCCGTGTATGCACTATAGACACATGGAAATGTCACCCGATGGACAAATCAGACTAGAATGTGTGTTGACAAATACCACATGCCTTATTCATCTATAATCACATTGCATCTAATTAGTACATGAAGATTGTTGCAGTACGAACAGTGGCACTGGGTGCATTTACTGCACCTCGGACACTCAGGCGTCCATGCAGTGGACCGTCCACGGCTACCAGGGTGACCGCGTCTATGTGGTCATTATCGACAATCTGCAGGTTCTCCCACGTTATTGGTCTGGACTGACCCTCCAGCAGATCCAGTCCTATAAAGAAGGAAAACAGCAAGCATTACTATCAGTTATAATATAAAAAATATAGAGAATGATATGTAATGCATATTCCCACATATACTTAAATGCATGTTTTTTTTTCATTCATTGACTAATCTGTTAATTACCGTAACACAAGGTGCTAGGGACTACTTTGGACAGCTGTGGTGTTTTTACATACCCAGGTTCCAGGAAACTCGTGGAGCATTTGTTTCTGCAGTGCGGATGGAGATGTGAACCATAATAGGAGGACTAGATGCAAAGAATTCGTCAACTGCCTGGAACTCAACCTGTGAGATATTCAATAGTTCCTTACACCCCACATGTATGTAGTTCTAATAAAATAATGCTATGTATGACATTTTTTACAATTATCAATTGGAGGAAATAATAAGATACACAATAAATATGCATATATACGGTATATATATTATATATATATTCATATATGTATGTCCATATATATACATACACACATTCAGGAAGTTTCTGCACCTTTTAACCAAGAATTTTAGCTTTAAGAATTTAAGAAATTGCATCACTTTTCTGCATAGTCACCTTCCTTAGACACACCCAATTACTACTCAGCATATATATTTACATTTAAATAATAAATGTAAATATTGTTTACATTTACGGCATTTAGAGTCTTGCTTGGGAACCCAGTGGTGGTGTGCTGAAGGTAGGATTTGAACCCATGACCTCTTGATCTAGAGGCAAGTATCCTACCCTCTATGCCACTACCCCTTATGATTTGTTTTTTTTTTTTTTTTAATCATGAATTGTATTTTCTTATAAATGTATTGATGCAACATCAGTGCAATGAAAATCAAAGTGATCCTTTTGTTCACCTCGTAGTTTCGTCTACTGATGTGGCTGCCGTTTGGAGGCTGATATGCGATCTTCATCTCATTCAGGTCTTGCCAGGTAAAGGAGGAGACAGCCCTAGTGTGATCATCCAGGTGTGTGATATAGCCCTCTGCGGGTGGCTTGGTTACGTTAAAGAGCAGCCTGGCTTGTGGTGTCTCATCGTCTTTGGCATCCAGGGTGGCGGTGGTTATGGGGGTCAGAATGAACTGGTCCACCTCCAGGATGTACATGGACATAAAGGCAGCATGGGGAGGCTGGTTCTGCATGGCACCGTGGATCAAGACTGGGAGCCAAACACTCTCCGCCTGACCAGTGAGAGGGAGAGAGATTGAAGAGGGTCATCAATAATCAAATGTTTTTGTTAAGAAAATAAATAATTATAAATAATTATAAATTTTGCGAAGCCACACGTGTGATCTTTTACCTCGAGAAGGGCTCGAGTGGTTTGGTCCCTGAGCTCCACTCTAACTGGCACATAGTCAATCTCTGGGGAAGGCGGGCTGAGATGTTGGTACTTCAGACCCGAGGTGAGGAACCCACTGCAGCTGGTCTTCAGGAACTGAACCTCTCTGGTGTTATGAGCACAGGCCTTATTCCCAGGGCAAGAGATAGACATTTGTCGACCTCGATAAAAAGAAATAAGTGGTCAGCCAAAGTACTTTGACTAATGAAACTAAAATTGTTTTTACAGTTACTCTCCTTCTGCTCAATCATTGGATTTGATTTATTTATATAAAGAATTATGTGCTGGAGTTTGTGTAGCATATGCACTACTGCACTACCGATGGCAAAAACAGATGCTACTTAACTTGCCCAGCCAAACATAATAGAGAACCAGCTATACATATCTGTAGATGTTTGAATTAAGTACATTTATTACTCCAAGATAAAGTCCAGTCTTGTACAGAAAGGCTGTTTAATCATTTGGTCACAGCTAATCATGTGTGCCCCTGCGTGGATCTTTTTGGATAAGACTGGAATTTCCTTTAATACACTTTTGCACATTTTAAAGCAAAATCACAGTTTTGATGGTGAAATAAATCGAGCTTGATTAGTGGCATTCAAACTTTTGTACATGACTGTAAATTAGTAAAAATCACTCGTCACTGTATTACCTTTCCTTGGGCCAGTGTTGGGCTCAGAGGGTTGGTCTTGCTTGGCAGGATCCTCTGTAACTACCTGACCCAGCATAGGAACATTAATCTCGGAGCTGAGCAGACGAACAGAGCAGATCACGCTGGGCCGAGTTCTGAAGGTCAGCACGCTGCTGTCAATGGCATTGGAGAGGCTATAAAATGCTGGAACCACCAGAGGAACACTCCCGAACTCTATCAGACTCTTTTGGGGTGCCAGCACCTTAACCTTCAGTAGGAATGTCTCAGTGAACGTCTCGGAATCTGTGAACCTGGAAAAAAAAAGTATGCATGCTTATGCGTGAATTCAGCGCACATCGATTGGTGATGCCACACTGTCAGCAGTGCAAAGAGAAGATGTAATTGTGTTTGATCTATAGGGATGAAGACTGATAAAATAGAAAATATTTCCAGTGAATCTCCTAGATACCTATAGACTCTCAGCATTACTGCATCCTCCTCCAGTAACGGGCTGCCATTGTGAACATACTTCACTTCATCCGGGTAGAAATGACAGTCAAACACCTAAGACAATAAATCAATAAATCATTATATCACAGATATAAGATAATAAAGCTGTTCTTTAACCATTTAAAGGGTTATTTCTGCCACCTTACACTTCTCCTCCAGTGACATAATTTTTCTCAAGATTTAACAAAGCCAAAAATTCAGAGACATTTAATTAGTATGTCAGAAACCACCCCTCTGAACAAGCAAACGCATGGCTAAAATATAAACCACTTATGAGTTTTGTTGCGTAGTTACTGAATAATGCATGCAATTTCATTAAACATCAAATTAAATTGACAGAATGCCAATGTTCCTTAACGCACATTGCGACATTTTTGCATTATAACATTACAAATTTTCAGTGTATTGTCACACCAAATAATAAGTGTTTGCCACTCCCAACTGCGTTCCAAGTTACTGTCACAGTGTACAAAAAAAAGAAAGCCTAGTGCATCCAAACAGTTTTATGCTTTTTTGCATTTAGTAACTTCTATGGAATTTTATTGCTCAGCACTTTGTGATGTCTGTCTGAGAAAAAGCACTTCATAAATAATCTTTATTTACTTATTTACATTAAATGTAGGGGACATAATTCTTCTTGCGTCAGAATTAATCTCCAGCAGATACAGGCCTACGCTTGGGTATATGTACCCTCTAGAGCACTGGCTGCCAACCTCGTGTCATACACATTTAAGTGTTTGTTCTAGATTCACACCCACCTCAGTCAAGGTGAAAAAAAAAATGTTAATAAGTTGGATCAGGTATTAGTTTTGATCATGTGATTAAGATGTACCAAGTAACAGGGCCAGGTACCTCTTCTCTAAAGGCAAAAATACATATATGCATCATGTTGCATCAAACAAAATGTAGTATTTCAGCTGCATTTCTTTTGAAATGTTAGAGCCCATTCTGTGCAAAATATATTTCACTGTGTATCAAAATTGCACCCAAAAAATTTACCTGGCAAGTCATATAATCCCATAATACTTTTTTTCTGCATATTTTTATTGCCTTAGTGTGGCAATTCCAAAACTTTAATAATTTGATAACATTATTGCATGGGCTTAAGGGAACTACATAGTGTACTTTTTTTTAACTATGTATGCAACAGAGAATCTTGTGGATCTTGAATCTTAAAAAGAAAAAACTCACTTGACTCACTTTAGATGCTCCTGAAGTCTGTGATAAGCTGAACTAGGTGCGCTAGATCACTAGATGGGGCAGCTGCTGGCCTAATAATTAGGAAGTTGCCCCTGCAATCAGAAATCTGTGGGCTTGAATTTGCCAGTGGCACCACTGAGGTACCCTTGAGGAAGGTACCATAACCTCACACTGCTCAGACATTGTTTCACTTGGTGAAGGGGTTAAATGCAGAAAAGAGTTTCACATTGTTCACACTGTGTGATGTGGTATGTTCACGCATGACTATTAGGGGCCATTTAACTGAAATCTATTTAAATCATGCTGCATGTTGATTAGGGTTAATCTGTATTACATGGTCTTTACCTGTGGAGTGAGCTTCCCCACCCTTTGAGTTACAGGCTCGTTGATCACCACCTCCACTTTGCAGGTCTCTGAGATCTCATCGGTATTGAACTGCAGCTCATTTGCAGTTAGATATACAATCTGGCCTCTGATCACCTGCAGTCCAGAATTCACCCTCAACACATTCTCTGCCTTGTCTAGAGGTAGGAAATGGATCAAGGCGACCAGCAGCCACAAGAAATCCACCACCTCCATCTGTTCAGCTTTTTAGCTGCTTTTGCAAACGCAAGCAGTGGTTCTAGAGATCCCAGAATGTTCCTCTTAGGCAGTCATCAAGGACTCATTTCCATCTGTGGCTCATCAGAATCTATGAAAAGAATGATGTTAAAGGAATCCTCCAGTACAGAAGGCATATGGCAGTAGGCAATATGGCAAAAACACGCAACAAAATGTATGTCATTATGTTATGTTAATAGTCTTTCTAAGACATCTGATAAAGTGATAATTATTTAACACTTCACACACTCTAGTGCACTTAATCCAAATGAACTGGCTGCGTGAAGCTCCTTGCAATGAAGCATCTCTCTGTAGTACATTTTTCAGAACGGAACAGAAAATCTGTTTAACTCGCAACAGGCCACAAGCACCTGCACATTTCTCCTTAGTATGTGCAGAGTTGAGTGTATTTTTTACAGAGAAAGGACAAAAATACAGTCTGTAGCTTAGGTAAATGAAAAATGTGGTATTTATTTCATAATGAAATCATAATTATGTTCAAAGAAGGCAAGCTAAACATTTTACAAGTAGCTCCACTCCTCTTATCCAAAACATTAAGAGGAGGGTTAACTTAATCACAAGAGACATCAAAGGAACAAATGAATAGCAGGTGACCCTTTACATTCTGATAAACATAGGTTCTACATATCTAGAACAGTGGTAAATGTTCTGCAAGTTGAAGCAGAGCTGGTTTGGAAAGAGCAGATGCTTTGGTGGAGACTGTTTCTAATGAGTCCAAGGTAAACCAAAAACATGCTTTCGTGCCTTGAGATAATCTTACCTCAGTGAGAAAATATTTTCCCTCAAAAGCGCTTTAGAAATGTTTTGACACTTGGCGATGGGGTGGTAGTGAGCGAGAATATCAAAGCTGAAAAGAATTTCAGAGTTTAGATCTTTACCCAAACTGATGATTAAGTAACTATGGGAGACTGTGTGCATTTGTATCAGGCCCCACAGCTATTGCACATGTTCACTCCTGATGTGCAAACCAGCTTTAAAATGTGGAAACAGGTTCATACAAGTCATGTTACATTAAAAACTCAACTGGACAATCCCTAGTAGTTCCTGAAGGCACAATAAAACTGCTTGGGCGAAGACAGACCTCACAAACTGCTCTTTGTCTGGTTAGATGGTAAAAAAGGCTGCAAAAGTAAGTAAGGATTTGCACTGGACCAGCAGAGCAGGGCTCAGCACAGAAGGCATATTTTTACATACCTGCGACAGCTGAGTCTCTTCTTCTGGCCCTCTGTGCAGAGTGTTTGCAAAGAGCTAGAGTCTTGTCAGCTCAGCCTGAAAGAGTGCATCCAACCTTCAGCCTAACAGGACCACCATTACTGACCACAAAAGAAAGCAAACAAAGAGAGAACAATAAAGAAAACAAAAGACAAGAAGACTGACATAACAGCCCCACCAGCCAGAGCTTAAAGTGTAGAAGCACCACACAGCAGCAGGAGGGAGAGAGAGAGAAAGGAGAAACAGTTAGACCTCTAAACACAGGAAATGTGCAGAACAGCTCCAAGAGTTTTTAGTCTTCTATTGCTGCACTCACAAACCCAGATGTTCCTATTCCCTAAAGGAGGCATGCCTCAGACCCCACCACACTGAGTGAGAGAGAGAGATAGAAAGAGAGAGAAAGAGAGAGAGAGAGAATGGGGAAAGGGAAAGGTCTGTGGTTTATGAGTGTGCAGTCACTCTGAAGGAGATGAAGAGATCAACTCTGAGTGAGTGTTCCATTTTTGAGCAGTTAAGCAGAGCTGTTAGCTTAGGGTGTGTGTGTGTGTGTGTATGTTTACCGGATACTTTGAAGTTTTATGGCATTCAGGGCTTCCTGGAAGGAAACTGGTGCTACATGTGGGGGAAATGAAAAGAAAGGGCTGTAAGACAAAGAGCAATAACACACTTGCGTACACACACACACACACACACACACACACACACACACACACATACACACTCTATCTCTCTCTATAGACCACCAGCAGACACACACACTACCTCCTCTCAAAACACACAAACTCTCAATTTGCATACAGATATACACAAGTGCATACTTACACGCTTCAAACACACACACATGCAGCCTCTCAACCCCCCACACACAGGGTCTGTCTCTCACCTCTTGCTGACCTGTGAGACAAAGGCATGCCTCCCCCCTGCTGCGTGGCCCTGAAGTTCCTGCACTGTCTGCTCCTGGTCTCTCTGCACGAGGCTCTCTCTCACTCTCGTCAACATTCAGTTTTACTCAGTGAACAATGGGAGGCGAGGATGAGGCGATTACAACACACAGATCTGTTCTCTTTACCAGCTCCAAAAATATCAGTTACTTTTTACAAACAAATCTTGATACTTTTTGCTGCTTTCTTGTTTGTTTGCACTTAATTCTAATGTTAACTTTGTTAGCACACACTGAGAAAAATATATATAATCCCACACCGTCTATAATGTATATATATATATATGTAGTTAATAGTCCTATTAAATGTACATAATTATTTGAATTGTATAAATTGTGTTTAATTGCAAGTACATAATTTTGTGGAATAATGTGCATTATTTTACTGAATAATAAAGTCATTTTGAGTGAGTTAATTGGTCATGAAATTTTTATACAATACAAAAGGTAGACATCAGAAATTATTTTATTTAATTTAAACACGATCAATAAAGCTGCTTATCTTGAATTCTGTTGGGACAAGCCTGGATTCCTTGTCACAAAACAAGTGCTGTAACAGCTCATAAAGCAATCACCCAATACAGGATCTTCATTTCACTGCATGTTTGAGTGCCCATGCTAGGTCAAATCCATTGCTAATACCAGTTTGCGTGTTTTTCCTTTCTTGTTGTGTAGCTGGCAACCTCAAACTTAGACCAGCGATGTTTCTGAGCTTTTGTACATACATCCACTGCCCCCTGGGAGCACAAGTGATATAGCACATGCTGCAAGGGAAGCAAGCCTTGTTTACATGCCCTAGTTTGAGCTCTTGTGTTTTCTACTAACGACAACTCCATTCACAGACTTGACAGGATCATGTTCATTGTCAGTGGATTGCTGCTGGGATTCGGTGGTTTAACCTACAGGTTTCCTGTTAGGAACACCATATGGGCAATAGTACTGGAATGCTTGACACCAATGGTAAAATTCCATGTTGTCTTTAAATACATGGCATTGGTCCACTATTCTTGGGAGGCTTTCCACAGGATTTCTGAGTGTTTCTGTGAATATTCCTTCTGTATAGCATTTATGAGATGCAATGTTGGACAAGAAAGCCTGGCTCACAATCTCCGTTCCAACTCATCCCAAAGGTGTTGGAAGGGGTTGAGGTCAGTACTCTGTGTGGGCTAGTCATGTTCATCCACATCAAACTCCATGTCTTTATGGAGCTTGCTTTGTGCACTGGGACACTGGAATAGAAAAGCTTTTTCCCCCAAACTGTGTCCACACAGTTAGAAGCATGGTGTTGTCCAAAATGTCTTGGTCTGCAGAAGCACAGGAACTGAGGGGCCACCTGAATTGATTAAGTAATTAAGAGGAACTTTTGTCCATACCCTGTACATCAGAATCAGAAACAGAAAACTTTATGGGTCCTGAAGAAAACTGCTATATGCTATGACTGCACAGACGCACAAATACACAAAGACAAGAACAATTTAAAACATAGCTTAAAGTCAAAATAAACTCTTGTGCTAACTGTCTTCTGCTACATAGTAACTACACTATGCTTTAAACACACAAATTTAAAAGCTGATAGTGTGAGTACACTTGATGTGTGGGGTATTTAATTTATTTTCTCACTGAACAGTTATCCTTTCAAAATGAGCACATTTACTTATGAACTCACAGCTGCAGTGTGTGCGCTAAACAGCTAATTACAGTGCCCTGAACTGAGGGGTATTTCATATCATATCGTCTGCCACTAATTGACTGCCACCAGTAAATGTTGTCTTCGGAAGAGCCACAGAGCTGAAGTCTCTGGAAAGAGACCCCCCCAGCACACACACACACACACACACACACACACACACACACACATACACACACTCACTCGGTGAGCAGTAAGTGCTCGTGATTAACAGATTCAGGGGCAACACAGGCAGGGCTGATGGCATCGGCACGTCAGTTCTAATTAATCCAGTGTTGCATCCAATCAGGAATGTGTTAAGGCATGTTTAACGAGACGCTGACACAAAACATTGACATTTGTTTCTTGCACTGACTGAGCTACTGCCTTAGATTACTTTCCCTTCACTCTTCTACTTTCAAGGTGTGCCTGACGGAGTCTCGGGATGTCAGCTCTTGTGATATTGCAAAGATTATTAGATTTTTTTAAATCAGCAACCCTGCTACATCCCTATAAATTAGTTTTGTGTTACATTACTCAGTTCCTTGTATGTATTTAGCACATTTCCAGCAGACATGGATGTCACAGTCTAAATATTTAATCTAACTTAATCATATTTTTTGTTTTTATCACACACATGAAAATTTGTTTACACCTGAAAAGTGTTAGCAACTTCAGTAAAAAGTAAGAACATACTAACTAATCAGCACAGTTATTTTATAATAAAAGTATTTTAATAAAAAAAACTATTTGATGTGAACCTCCAAATAATGCAATAAGACACATTTTGCTTGATTTCTATTCATTTAAAGGGGCAGCTAGGTGGCCTAGTGGTTAAGGCATCCGCCCTGCGACCAGAAAGTCATGGGTTCGATCCACAAGACCGCTAGACTGTTAGGCCGAGGTACCCTGAGCAAGGTACCGTCCCCGTGCACTGCTCCCCAGGCGCCGTGTTCCTGGCTGCCCACTGCTTCACTCGGTGAATGGGTTAAATGCAGAGAATTCAATTTCCTCCGGGATGAATAAAGTATTTAAAAAAAAAAAAAAAGTAACCAAAAAAACGAATCAGTTTTAATCAGAATTGCACTGCTTTTTTTTTCAACTCTCTGCATAGCTGTGATTTGAAGTCATTTAAAGCAGTCGGATATGAAATGCCTCCCAGTAGAGAAATTTATCCACTCAGATTTCTTTACAGTGGTGGTGATAGGAACTGGGTTCACGATGTCTACAGTAAAAATGCAACCATTGAATTTACAGTCCAAAACCACCAGTGAACCTGCATGTGTCTTTTTATATGTGGTGATGCAGACAGTCCAGAATTAGATCTAAAAAAATTATATCTACTGTATATGTATACAACATGAATCTGTTGAATCTGCATTTTAAAAAAATATGTCAAAACCTTCTCTCAAAACTATCATTAAAAAGTCTCAGGCCTCAGGTAAAGTTTCATTTTCTGTAGTATGTTTGTATTGTAGTATTTGCTGGTATTTATATAAAATTAATTAGCTTTAATTAAAAAACATGTGTGAACTTATCTAAGGTAGGTTTGTCTAAATTATAAATTTCACATGAAAACATTGTTTATATCTTTATCTCTGAGCTATCTAGAAGATTCGATACATCAGAGGAGGTTCCCATTAAAGCTCAGTGTGGTCATTCACCTTCAGTAATATTTTCAGAATATATAAATGTTTTGTTGAACATGAAATCTTTTGTTATATCAAGTAGCAAAGATCTGCTGCTGCTGTAATGAGCACGTGTGCATCTCTCCCAGTTTTTACTTCAGTTCATGTAAACACGCAGAGATTGTCATACTGCATTTACATTACATTTACATTTCATCTTAGCTACAAATATAGAAATGGGCCTCAACTTTGGCATGTACTTCAGAAAGTTTTACATAGTTGCCTAGTTCTGACTTTTCATCTGTGCGAATTCATTTGACGCTGTCAGTAAATTGAGACAAAGCCAGAGACTACAACACATTTTAGCTTTAATCCCATCTGAAGTGTCCTCTCACTGCTGATGCGTTCTGACTGGTACCCTTTCACATTCAGACTTCAGAACAGAAAAGCGTGGCACTCTGCTGGCTGAGTGCCCACCTAGGCCTGGGGTGCCTGTCATACTTGGGCCCTTAGCTTTTCTCTGGCTCCAAGTCCATCCATCCCCTAAACCCACCCTTGATTCAGTCGTAAGCCTGCTGAACCAGAGGGCAATCTTCTAACAACAGGTGGAATTAAGTCTTTTCCAAAGACTCCCACATTGAAAAATAATGACGTGTGGAGTTTATTTATATGTATACGTTTCCATATTGAGAAAAAACATCACCACACAAAATACGTCTGTCCTTTTGTTTACTTAATTTAGGCAATATTTGTGCTAACTTCAGTCTATCCATCCACTGAACTGCTGAACTGACTATTTTTGCCGGAGCCTCACAGTGCAAAAGGCAAAGAAACATCATGGACAGGTCCCCAGTTCACTACAGTAGTAATCTTTTTTATTACATTGTTTTTCGGTGCAATTTATTCATCGGTTTTATTTGTAAACTGGTTTTTACATTTACATTTACGGCATTTAGCTGACGCTCTTATCCAGAGCGATGTACAACAGTGCTTAAGAATTCCACAAC
>JBBPDH010000036.1:8040533-8056786 GCA_037974565.1 Clupeocharax schoutedeni | reverse complement strand
CTCTTGAGTGGTGGAGGCTCAAGACGAGCTGTGCTTGAAGCCCTGAGGGGACGCGAAGTGACACGTTGTTTGATCAGGGTCTTTGTTGGATCTTAGATGAACAAAACTAGGTGTACAATGAGACCACGCAGGCCCTGTAGGTCTAAAAAATGTAAAAAATGATTTTTAATTAAAAACATTGGTGTAAAATGATCATGAAATTGTGCTGACATTATTTAGGCAGCATTTTATGAATACATATAGCTGCACTGACCTGTTTTTGGACAGGAAACTGTAGGGTATCAGAATTTGTAAAAGAAATTAATAAATATTTAAATCTGTAAAATATACGTATAGACATAACTAACCATAGATTCTCTATAATTGAAGAAAACATAATTACAGATAACATAATGACTGTAACAGAATTGGGGGAGACCAAGCTAGTGGGTAGAATTAAACATGACTATATAATAAAGCTATTTTAAGCCTAAGCTTAAACCTAATATGGACCATGACCTCAGTAATTATTTTTAAAAAATAATTTATTTTGTGGAACTTTTGCGAAAACATGAAATATACATTAAATAAAAACATAATTTTTTATGGTTTTCCTACAATTTCAAGCCACTTTTGTACTGTTAATGTATGTATTGTTTTATGTGCTGCATTTCTTACTTTGCACTTATTATTTTATGCCATGTCTGATTAATTCACACCCTCCCCATTAGTTTCCCATCCTTCCATGTTTGTGTGCTCTGTGGGTTTGATTCTGCAGCAGCAGGCCTGGTCCCAGCAGCATGGCGAGTGAATCTTGGCTGGGTGGCGCTCACAGACAAGGGCAGCGTGGCTTTCGTCCAGTGCACTGGCCGCTTCCCAGTTGCTGCTTAATCACAGTCTCCGGTCATTGCGAGGACCCTCGCCTTTCACAGCCAGCTGACATCAGAGAGGGCCCAGTGAGGGCAGCGGAGCTGGCTGTGATGAGTCCAGCTCGGCCTTGCTCCCTGGCCGCATGCTCGTGCCAGGCAGGTGTGTAATCTGGAGCTGGGGACGGATGGGGAGGACGCCGGCCACATGCAGCCCAGGCTGGGATGGGGAGGGGCGGGTCAGTGGGGCACTGCCAGGGCCATGAGCTCACTGTATGGGAGAGAGCCAAGGATGGACCTGCCAAAGCTGGGTGACCTCGCCCTCCCCGTCTTCCTCCAGAGTCCTTGTCACCAAGGTGCCAATATGGCCCGTGTTTGTGTATGCATGTGTATATTTGAGTGTGAATGTTGCCGTGTGAGGTTACAGTGTGAATAAATCTTGCCCCAGAGCGCATGCAATTAAACAGTATACGCTAGACAGGACCGGTACGGTTAGCAGTGAGGGACTGCTCCAATAAATGTACTGCGGCTGTTGTCTCAAAATATCATAACTTATTAAATTTTCATTTATTCATTCACTTGATTCATCTGATGTTTGTTAATGATTTGACCATGCAGATTGTCTGTGTATTGTGTGAGCAATTAATGACAAATAAACCATAAGAAATGATTGACTGTAAATAGCTACAGAGATTTTTTTGATGTTTTGTTGACAATAATGATTAATGCTCTTAATGCTCCTATTTTCTGTCGCTTTTGTGTTATTTGTCTAATACATATGTTTTCAGCACTGGTCCTGGAGCCCCCCTGCCTTGCACATTTAGTGATATCCTGCTCTAACACACCCCCTTTTACCCAGGGCTTATTAATGAGCTGATTGTTTGGATCAGGCGTGTTGGTGAGTAGGGAAAATGCTAATATGTGCAGAGCAGGGGTCCTATGTTAACAGGGTTATGCACCCATGCCCTGTAACATGTTTGGAATCACTTGTTACATTAATAAAGTGTTGTTCATTAACCTGTGCGATGTAGATTAAAATATTACAAATATAAATTATATTTTTAGATACTGTATTTTATTTATACGTATTATATAATAATTTATAATATTTACATTATTTTGGAAATAATATTTTTTTATTTGTATTTTTCTATGGTAAATACATTGTATTTATCTATTCATATTAATTTTCCAATCATTTGGCATCATCCACATTTGGAGTATGAGGCAGAGTTACGATATTACGATTTAAGTTACTGATTAATCATCTACATTTTTTCTATTATTCTCAACCTCTAAACATAATCGTCGCAAGTTTTTATATATTTTTTATACTTCTTGCCTATTTCTTTATGTATATTAGCATATAATATGAAGCCTGTATTATGAAACATGGTTACAAGAAAAGGTCTATGCTGGACGGTCCCAACTTCACAATAAGACACTGAGGGTCAATGGACTGTACAGGAAAACAGAAAAAATCTACAACCTGCACAAAGAAAAATATCTTTGCAAGCCTAACTGTCATGCCGCAACAGGCCCTCGGTCCTTTGGTCTTTTTGCTCATACTGCCTGCTTTAATCTCCTGATTCAGAGCTATTGTCTTCAGGATGGGTCATGAGAAAGAAAAGTGGATGAGTTCAGTAGCGCTCAGGGGAACATGTAGCTCCCTGGCCTGGGGAGTGTGACTCCTGTCGTTAAGCAGAGGCTACTCTGCAGGACAGACACCTGTCACTGTTCTCTCAAGCCCAAAAAACAAATCGGACAAAACGGGCCAATGAGCTCCTTGACTCTGATACCAAAAAAATCATTTGATGTGTGAATGCAAATGAGGGAAGAAATGTCAAATTTGCATACATTCTCTGTGACCCCCATTGGCATCTGACAGCTCGGCCATTGGCCAGACCAGACGACGTGTTTTGCATATCGGCATGGTTACCACCCCCCCAACTACCCCTCTATCCACCTCCCGCCCCCAGCCTGTCAGCTGTCATCCAGAAGAGTGAGTTTGATTGAACATGACAGGAGAGACTGACTGACAGGCACTCTCTGGGCCTTGCTCAACTCAAAGGAAAAAAAAAATTATCCCCTCAAAATTCTTGATTATGCAAATAGGCCTGTTAATTTAATCAATTAGCTGTTGACTGTGCTTCAAAAATAATAAAAAATAAAAAAAACACTGAATGACCCGAAGGTTTTTCAAGCTTTGTTTGAAGTGAAATGAAAGACTGATGAGTGAAGACAGTGAAATGGGGTGGTTACATGTAAAAAATATGTCAAGGACGTTTAAGTACTCAATTCTGGACCAAAGGCTGTAAATATAAATAAGTTTGTTTACAGCTGAAAAGTATAGGCTGTGTGAAGTGACCATATTGTCATATGTGAACATACCAGTGTAAACACTGTTCTTCCTTTGTATTTATCCCATTCACCAAGTGAAGCAGCAGGCAGTCAGGAACACAGCGCCCGGGGAGCAGAGTGTGGGGACGGTACCTTACTCAAGGGAACCTCAGTGGTGCCACTAGCAGTCCTGGGATTTGAATCCACAAATCTCTAATTGCAGGGGCAACTCTCTAACTACTAGGCCGCCAGTCGCCCTACAAGGTAGTGTGTGGGTCAGGTAGAGTGGGAGGTATTTTCTGCACAAGTTCAGCACTTTGAAATTCCACCTCTGAGTCCCTTTTCAATAGGAGCTCTGTGATCTACAGCACAATGCAATACGTCTGAGAAGAACAGACACAAGACCTCCCCCTGCTGGACACGCAGGAACATGAAGTGGGAGCAACATATTCAAAGAGAGAAAAACTAAGAAGAAAATGAAGAACAGAAAAGAAATGTAAGTACTTAAGATGGAAAAAATAAAAAAAACAGAAAGAAAGAGAAGAATAAACAAAAAGGGGAAATAAAGAAAAGGAAAGATTGGAGGCAAACAAGAAAAAGGGGAAGAAAAAGCAGGAAGAAGAAATACTGAAATGAATAATAGGATGACAGGATGGAATTATGAGAGGCTGAACAATAAAAAAAAACAAACCATCAGGAAGGAAAAAGGGGAAGCAAGCAAACGCAGTTAGCAAGCAAGAAAAGACAGATAGAAAGAAACAGAGGAGTATAGCAAGAAAAAAGTAAGAAAAAAAGCAGTAAACTAGTAAAAAATACAGAGTAAAGAACAAAAAACAGAGAAAGAAAAAGGAAATAAGGGAAATTAGGGAAAATTAAACAAAAAGAGAGAAAACCTAAAGGGAGTATAGAAAGAAAAGAAAGAACGAATGAAGAAAGTAAGAACGAGAGTAACGGAAGGTGAAAGCAGGAAAACCTGCAGGCTGTATTGGGGTCAGTGTGAAAGTACATGAGGCTTTTTTTGCTCCCAACTTACTGATCTCCTCTGATTCTGATTAAATAAGAAAGTCGCTTTGTTCACAAGTAGCCCCTTTAAAATGCATGAGGACATTATGTCACAGCATTTGTAATTCAGATTTGATTAAAGAAGTCCAATATTTCTCAGATGCAAATAAGAGGATGTTATTTTACCATAATGACTAATACATTTGTTTGATTTGAGGCTTAGGTCTCCACCTCCATTGCTTTCCTTAATCTGGGTCAGATCTTGGCCAGAGGCGTGTCGAATTTAAATAGCCAAATGGAAGCGAAAATAATTTTAGATGTCTAGTAGGTCAATTGCCAAGAATTGCAGAAGAAGCACAAGTCTTGTGTCACTCCCTGGGTCAACTGTAAAGCACTGTGAAGCAAAAAGCAAAAAACAATGGACTATATTTCCCCCATAGGCCTGGCTGACCAACCGACAGCTGTAAAACGATTAAGTGAAAGTTAGGACAGCACATATTGTGCACGGTTATAGAACCATAACCATATATACAATATAACCACAAACTGTTAGACCTTTGGCTCACATTTGGCTGTACAAAAGTCTTATACAAATTATTTAAAGCCATTTTTCTCAGCATAAGATAAAAAGTTAACCAAGTTAACATTACAATAAATGCAAACAAACAAGAAAGCAGCAAACATGTCAAGATTTGTTTTGTTTGTAATAAAGCAGATGATATTTTGTGAGCTGGTGGGGAGAACACAGGTTCGGTTCCAGATGTCTCCTTAGTTCCTCCAGCCGTTTTTTGGATCAGTAGCTCTTGTCTTAATTTAATGAAGGATTGACTAAATCAAGCAATACTGGATCCCTAGTTATTGTATAATGTTTGTGTTTATTATTTTCAATTTTGTGTAGTAAATTCAGTGATAAAAATCACGTGAATCAAATCCAACCAGGTTCATAGGTGCCTATAAATTCTACACATTATTGTAGCTTGTTTTTAACCTTTTAGCCTTTAAGCCCATTCTGGAGCCACTATCTGCATCACTCTGGGTAACCCCTGGCCTCTGCTTGTCCCTCTGCTCTCTATTGCCCCTCGTGCTGGAAGTGTATGGAGCGGAGATAATTTCATTTGACTGCTGCGCTGTTCACCTGAGGCTTGAGCTGCTGCCTAACATATTGAGCATTTAGGGAACTAACACATCTATTATACATAGCTGAAACCTAACTTGGGGATGGAGAGAGGAGCAGATGTTGCCAAAGATGCTAGTTTTGCTGTCAGTTGAGCGTGTGGAATTGTATAATTAGGGCACACCTTGTCTAGTTATGAACCAGAAACATTTTTGGGCCCTTGTTGAGAAATGCCCACATGTGTCTGCACGAAACAAACACATTCAAATAAAAAAGCATAGTGTTGTGAAACAAACAGTATAGGAGCTGTAAATGTCATAATGCAATGTGAAGATGCCAGTTCAAATATCATTTTTTTTATCATATTCAGAGAAGTATGTACTCTCCACTATTGCAATTTAAGCAGTTCTATCAGTTGCATTTGTGGAATTAATGTAATTTTAAAAATAATTATACTCGTATCAAAATACTCACACTGCTAAAAACCATGTTGATATATGTGATTCACTGACACTGTGAATCATTTTCTAAAGAATCATGTTCAAAGTGAATCATTGTTAAGTCAGAGATTTAAGGTAGGTCTGTTATTGTATTATACAAGTGTGTGATTGAACCAGAGACTTGAGTCCCCATCTCTGGATTTAACAAAGTGTTACTTTAGCCTGCTCAGACACACACACACACACACACACACACACACACACACACACACACACTGTTTGTGATGATAACATAATGTGAAAATAAGAGATCATATATACTCACATGTGCATATCTATACACGTACATGTACATATAGTCATATGAGAAGGTTTGCCCTCATCCATATTTTCTAAACATTTTTTGCTGAATGTTATAAAATAAAAATAAATAGATTTGACATGTTTATGTTTGCTAACTGTAGAGAATGTGTACTAGTTTTTTACTAGTGAAATCTGTAAAACACATCATTAACTTGAATCAGATCGACTGGGGGTGCTCAAACATTCACATGTAAGATAAATAATTACAAAAAAACCCATGTGCAAGTATAATCGTATCCAGTAGTCCTAAACACAAACACACCGCAGAGCTCACAGTAGTGCGTCTGTCTTAAGCAGAGCCATGAGCTGCGCTGTAGTGCGGCCTGTGGAGGCTGAGGGACTGCAGAGTGATGGTGGCGGCTGCAGAGTGTGTTGGCTGCAGTTGAAGACCTGGCTGTGAAGAAGGGGGACAGAGAGCAGCTTTCACTCCTCAAACACACACTCTCTCAGCCAGGCCCAGCCTCTGAGTTCGCTGCCAGCCTTGCATCACAGCCAGCCTGGCCACCATCACTGTGAAAAGCCATTTTGTTTGTTGTGTCACTTTGCTGCTCAAAAAAAAAAAAAAGAAAATTGGATTGGAGATTGTGTGTGTGTGTGTGTGTGTGTGTGTGTGTGTGTGTGTGTTTGTGTGAGAGAAGGAGGGGTGGGTGTTTGAGGGGTCCGCACATGTGCCCACATGGGAGAGGGAGCCGTCCATCTCAAGCTGGGCAGGTTCCCCATCATATGGCAAATCTCACACACAACACATGGTTCTCACTGGATACGACAGTCATAACAACGACAAAGCCAAAGCCACTGCTCTGCTACCAGTGCCATGTTGGAATGCTCTGGATTGCTTGTGAGGTGATGAACACAGATAGCACGCAGGGCCTTGAGTGTGACAGAAAGAAATCTGACATAGATTCTTAAGTGCAGCCAAATTTACATTGTACATTGCATTCTACATTCGAGGCCTAGGGTATTAGCACAGACTTTTCTTGGAAAACAATTACCATATTGGATTTATGCAACACCCCCCCCCCCACACACACACACTGAATCTTTTTTTTATGTGATCTATAGTTAAAATGCATCTTTAGATTTTCTAATTTAATGATACACTTGACAACTAGGTATATACAATAAAACTGCATGACCTTTTGGTAATGAACTATTTCACATTTAAATTGACCAGTTCCATGGTTACAGGTAGCGCACTCTTGCGGAGAAACTTCAGACTGCCAAACATATTTAGGAGAGTGAGCTCCAAAGACTGTTATAATTATTGTAAAACAATGTGTTTCCCTAAAATATTAGAGTATGGACTGTATTACTATGGACTTCACCTGCATATGCCTATGGGAGACCATGAAGAACTGTATTTTCCTAACTTCATGTGAACCATTGGGATGCTAAA
The DNA here is from genome assembly GCA_037974565.1 of Clupeocharax schoutedeni. NCBI lineage: Eukaryota > Metazoa > Chordata > Actinopteri > Characiformes > Alestidae > Clupeocharax > Clupeocharax schoutedeni. The sequence goes on along the minus strand of JBBPDH010000036.1, from coordinate 8,049,286 downwards.
GCGAGTGTAGTAACGCTCTGCATTATTGTTTTACCTTCCTCCCAAAAAACCTGTATATACTATTTAATGTTATTTAGCAAATGATACAAGTTTAAGAAGTGAAGGATCTCTCCATTCAGGGATTCTTCAGGAAACCAAATGGGGCTCTTCCATGAATCTTTGTATAAGGAGGGTACCACCGCTGCAATATTACCAACCCTCTAGTGATTCTCCAATCATTCTCTTTAATAAACTCTGCAATAAGAGAAAGCAGACCCTTTAATTACTCTTTATGAGGATATCAATAATTCATTGGGGTTTTTTTTGAGCAAATGGGGATATTCATACTCACAACTGTTTAGGCAGCTACCCACTGTTTCACATTCAAAGTTGCAGAACAAGCTTGTCTATCTAATTACTTTTATAATCATTGAGATTGAGATTTATTTGGATTTTGATTTCAATCCAATCAGGAAAAGCTGGACACCAACAAGAGCAAATCCACTCCTTTGTAAGAATGGATTTAATTGAGGTTTATGGCAGTACTGTGACGGGCAGTGGCTAGTAGGGCAGCTGCATGGTGGTGAAGCTGCTCAAGCCTGATAGCACAACGACCCAGACCAGCTGCCAATGTATGTGAACACCAGCTCCAAGAGCTATTGGCATGCCAGCCACCCTTCACTCTAACAAATACATCAAAGATGGCATAGCTACAGATTTTGCCCATGAGCATTTATAGAGACAGTTGGGTAAAAACTTACACAATGAAAACTTACACAATTTCCAAATGTAGAATAGCCAAGACAAGCATGCTTTAGTTTTGCACTAGAGATAAAAGGCTGATATCTATGAAAATGGACAAATTTCTCTGTACTTTTGTGCATTTTTCTTGTGCATGTCATACCATGCCATAAACTATATAAGCATGTCTTTTTGAGCTTACTTGACACTTACTGGACACTATTCGAGGCAAATCTGTGATGCCATAGGTCTGCAGATTAGAAGTGTCCACTGCATCATCTCAAACAGTAAAGAGCACATTTCACCGTCTGTACCGCAGATGTTTATTCATTCTAACCTACACATTTTTTTCAAATTGAAGGTATAAAACTCTTCAAGTGGAGATTTAATGGTCAAGTACTGAAAGTAAGACTACTGAACAGTTTGCTAAGTTGCTAACTTTAAACTTTTGTTGCTCTTTATTGGCTACATTTGCAGTAAGAGAGAGAATCTCAAAGAAAAAAACTGTGATTTGTTGATGATGCACTTTGCCGATTTTATGTCTTGCAACAAAATAAAATTAAATTAAATAAAAGCATCAAATGGACCGGCATAAAATTGACGAGCCTCTTGCTGGGACGTCTCCTTGCTTGGATCTGGTCCTCTTCGTCTATCTGCCTATCCAGACGCTTCAGCATTGCGCACCAGATTGCTTGGCCCCCTCTCTCTGCCACACATCAGTACCCAGCCTGCTGCCTGCTCCCTGAAGGATGGGCCAACACCTGCTGTTGGCAGGCACTACCTCCCGGTTCCAACCCCCCCTGTACTGTCTCACTGAGCCTGAGTGCTGCAGGGCGAGACACCACAGGGGTGGGATTGGGGTGGAGGGAGTACAGTAGACCCCTCCTTACCACTCCACGAACCCTACATGATCCATTCAAATGAACTGGCTCAAAGTTCTTCCTCTTCATTGCCTGAAGCCCACGGTGCTCTGTCCATATGGTGGCTGCAATGTCCCCCTCCCTCCTTCCCTCCCCTTTTTTGTTTCTTTTTTCTTTTTCGGCCACGGTGGAATTACTGGCTGGCTGACCTGACCCGCATTCACTTGGGAAGAAGAGGTGAAACCAACCAGAAAAAAATAAAGAATCAATATGGCATGTGATGAATACTCACTTGTGCGCAGGAGTCAATGAGCCCTTACCCTCATTGACTAATGGGTCATATTATGGTGTAATAAGGCACCCTGGGTACCCCTTTCATGAGCTAAAATCTACACACACTAATAAGAGTTCACCCTGACTAACTGCACTAAATACACTGGGACAGAGACCACAAAACCTTTATTAATCAAAGCCAGCCTGTGTGATCATCTCATTTATGGTGATAATTTCTATTTTATTAATTATTCATATCACTTCCTCAAATTTAATTCAAATACTGTGTGCCATTGTTGTGCTCTGAAAGCATTTATGATATTGTGTTTTTAGCGCCCAATACATTATTATCTGGTATTGGCCTTTGTAATACTGATATTGCAGAATAAGCCCTTCAGCTAATTGCAGTCTTTTTGTGTGCTGTGAGCATCCAATCAAAGAGCTGTTTGATGATTCTGTTGGGGGTGGTTGACCAATCAAGGTCTTTATGTAATACAAGAAATAATCATTTTCTTTATTTATTTGATTTAGTTTAGTTGAAACTATTCAGGACTAACTTAAGTTGTAAAAAGTGAAAGTTCTTCTACCAAAACTCCATTCAAGGGTTCAGGTGTTCAGATGCTTGCAGAGAAGCTAACAACAGCATTTTGCTAAGTTTGGCTTGTTATTGACTATTCCAGATGTTATTTCAGGACACACAAAGAGGGATTTCCAAATAAATGTAGAGGGATTGCCAAATCAATAAAATAAAGCTCAATATGAAGAAAACAAAGGTTACAACTACAGAAAGAACAAAGAAAGTGGCGGACAGCTTTAGCCCTTTTGGCACGGTTTGGCACTTTAACAAAACAGTAGGTCAGCAAAAGATCAAAATTGTCCAGGCTATGGTCTTTATATGTGGTTCTTTATGGATGTGAAAGCTAGCCAATCAAAAAGCAGGACAGGAAAAGTACTGTCAGCTTTGAACTTTGATGTTGGTGCCTTACCTCTCACTCAAAGACAAGGTGACAAAACTAAAGCTGCAAGACATTCTAATAAAAAACAAAAAAACATAATGCTGGGAACAGATGACGACAGACAAATCGTGAACCAGCAGTGAAGGCATATTATATAGGAACACTATCCAGTTCAAATCGAGTTGATGGCACTTAATAATATTAACAACGGTATCAGCACACAGTTCATGACACAGCTGGTCATATAGAACATGCTCCAGTCCACAGTAATGTCTATGTATGCACACATTTCCATGTCCCAAATAATTGGTAGGTCATTTGCATTGTACTCATGTCCATTCCTGAGGCCATACCTTAAAAGGCCACTGAGCTCCAAGAGCAGCGACTGGCTTATGCAAATTTTGAGCCTCAAATTTTGATGCACAGTATGAGAGGGTCCTTTGGCTATATTTTGTGCACATATTTAGGTTAAAGAGCAAGAAGAAGACTGTGACCAAAAAAGGCCATTTCAGGTCGTGATATTTAAGCTCTGGGTAGTGGAAGCTAAAGTACTGGATGGGGCTAAAGTATCCTGACCTCCTTCCACACCGATTATGTTTTCCACACTCTGAAATGAGTCAAGGAATATCACATATAAATGTATTGTGTCTGTAAATATATGGGGTTAAGCTTGTGGTGTAACTGGGATCAACTAGTTGATGTAGTTTAAAGGTGAAAATATATTCAGTTGCAGACTTTCAAGCAAACCGCACAAAACCATCATGCAAGCCACACAAATAAATGGGGCTCTAGAGGTTCAGCCCCCCTATTAACAAGCACTTAATGAACAAATAAACTGAACAAATGCCTTTCTTTTATTTTTTGATATCATAACATCTATTTCCTAGTCAATGCTGTAAAGAATTATCTTTAGGCAGTGCCCCCACAAAAATGTAAGAAAAATATGACAAGCAACAGTAAGTTGACTGACAGACAAAGAAGCTGCACCAGTGGATAAAACAGCTCCGAGACTTCACAGTTGCGGCATTTAACTCTTGGTGAAGCGGTTATTTAAACTAAGATTACTATCCCCTCTTACGAGCTGCCACTTTGACTAGACTGATTGACCAACAAGGAAGATACACTTCTGCTAAGTCAGAACCAGCTCTAACTGCAGCAAACAGAACTACTGGGTAATAATGTATTTTGCATTTAAATGAAATGTCTTCAAATGGGGGCTTCAGGCATATCTTCGCTGGGGTCCCAGAGTAAAAATCCCTCCTTAAACATATTGTTAATGAATCTTAACTATGTACAAGTCATGGCTGTAAAACTGCATAAAAAGCAATATAAGTAACAAATATTAGTAACACTAGAGCAATCTCTACACCTGCACTGTAGTTAAATACAGTGCCCCAGGGTTAAATATTTCAGTTTTATGTTTGAACTGATGTTAATGTTCCTGGAGTTATTACATTTGAAAGTGAGGGCTGGGACTGGTGTAGTGACGGACAGGTAAAAGAGTTTCTTTTGTTTTGTTTAGTTAATAGAGTTAACTCCCCCTTTTGACAGGCCTCTTTAATCATCTCATTTAACCACTTATTACCCAGCATCTGTTTGTACACACCCAGGAACAGCAGGAACAGCAGAGGCAGTACTCAGCTTTCTCATTCCACTTCTGTTCTATCAGCTGAGTTGATATGAGTCTCATTCTCATTATTGCATTTGGGACGCTTGTTTGAAAAGCACTTGAAACTATGAAGAAAAAAAAAATCAACATAATGAGCCGACATAATGGAGTGTTTAAGGAGGACAAGCTCAGGGTAATTATGCTCATTAAGAGCAGTAACTAATGAGGGTGCTCCTCATGTGTCACTACCACAGTCCCCGGCTTCAGCAATCATCATTAATCTCTCTTAATCACCCATGTCTTCACTATGGGGACAGCCACACACATCGGAGCAGAGTCATACACTAGCAGTCATCCTTTACAGAGATCAGTAGTTCTGGAAACAAATGACTATCAGTTACAACTGACCTGACTATGATAAAATGAAGGGAATATCTCTAAAACTGCACAGTCATGCAAAGTCATCTCCATCAACACTGACAATGGGATGTTTTGCACAAACCATTTGCTATTCGTGTTTTTCGTTTTTTACTTCAGGGCGTCGGCCAGCGCTCCAAAATGCCCATCAATGGCTACGTTCCAACTCCTATTCACCCCCTTTATTTTAACACCGTGTCCTGCATGTAAATGACACCCTGGAGTCAACACTGCCTTACATAATAATGCAAAATAGTCTTACATACAGACTCAATTAATGGTGCTCAAATGACTGAAAATCCCTGCCTTATACGCAATTAAAAGGCTAATAATATATAACTATATAGCTTACACATTTCACATGCTGCTGGCAATAGCCATACCACATGCAATTGCAAGCAGCATGTAAATTATGTAAGATAACAGGAAGGAACATACTTTTATTAACTATTTATTATTGATGATTATATTCAAATGTGCTCAAAACACCTCGGATATAATTTACATTTTTGCTAGGGTCCCTGTGGGATTTCTAATCGGACACAAATTGCATTAAACACAGACATTTGTGGAAGATTATAACAGACATCAACATCTAGTTGATCTTGTATTTAGCCGTATTTAAGTGCTGAAACCATATTAGCCTGCTACTAATAAGTAAAACTTCCAGAAGGCATAGCTGACAAAATGTCTTGGTTTCTCAGTTTTTCTTGGTTGAAAGTTGGAACTTATGACTTTTAAGCTATAGTCTAATACAGCATTCATCTCAGACCTGGTGCCAGACACAGATTTGCGGACGAGCCTTACATTGCTTTAGGGGGGCACACATTTTATAGGCTGCTGTAGGTACAGTATAGCAGCTAGGTGACGTTCAAATCAGCACACGTGATGCAGTAAGATACATCAAGAGCTGATTTGAGATATTTTTATTTATCCGAATGCAGCCTCTTTTAACAGAGGACTCTAGCCAATCTCTGTCTGCACACCACTGTTGAATTTTTGCCTGAGAAACTGCGTCTGGGGAAGTTTTTCAGTGCCCAGATCCGCATTCAGCCGCCAGTGATCTCTGCCCCCCCGGCTAGCGGATACATGCTGGCTCGTAGCTGGAGATCGGTCAACCTCTTGTGTTAGCTTGTCTATGACATTCTCCTCAAATCTGTTTTGATTGTTAAATAAACGTCGTATATCCATTTTCTTTTTTGCTTGCTGTAGTTTCCCTTGTTGTTAGTTGATTTTCCTGAGTTCTATCATTTGTGATGGCTGTGTTCATCGAACTACAGACCGTTTGAAATGACCAAAATGCTTTTAGACGAAGCATTTTTATTCTGAAATATTTTATTGGAAAAGAAAAACTATTAATCATAGTAGCCTGCCATTATTAGTGTTTTTTCCAAAACAATGTTGTAAACGTTTGGTGGGATGACGGGCTCATATTATCAGGGCGGGCCCATGTGAGTCTGAGCCCGCCCATGATGCCGGGCCTGATTAATCTAAAATTATTATTATGTCAGTCCAGTTTGTCAAAGTCTGATCAATATGAGATCTTGCTTGACTGCATCTGTCTTAATAATGAAATATTATATAATAATGAAATATTATATATTATCTGTCTTAATAATGAAATGAAATATAAATATTACTACACACAGTTTGAATACAACAAGCATGTTGATTGAAATTAACTTACTAAACAGAAATGCATTTTAGGTTGCTATTTAGATCGTGTGTTCTCTTAGCCATGCAGTGTGCACAATGCTAATTGTATTTATTAGTGAACATGAGCTTCATTAGTGGCTAACAAGCTTTGTTTTGTTGTTCTAGTGTAAAACAAAGGAACTTTGGCCACCAGGCCTATCACAATCATGTACACTTGGGGCAAGGAAAATCTGAGTAAATTTTATTTTTTTTGCCAAACAATTGCTTTAAACACAGCTGGTGATCAGGAAGATCACATATTTCCCAGGTTTTAATTAAGCTTTGGCTGAATGTCTGCCTCCAGCTCCAGCAGCCACCACTGTCTGGGACCTGAGGGTCTGAAGAGAGCCCAGCCAGGCTCTGGGGCAGCTCCAGTCCACCAGCGGCCAGCCAAGAACCTTTTCAGCCCACTGACCCCGCACTCCTCTTGCTTTGTGTCCATTTGTCTAAGCTTAATTGTTTGTTCCCCATGTTCACAGAGTCATATTACTGCTGTGTCAGAGACCCTGAAGAAGCACGTAAACGATAAATTAATGCAAGGGAGATAAAGTGGCACATGCTGGGGAGCTGCTGGATAAAGTAGCCATTTTTGGTCACAATGCACATGTCTGGATAGAGGTGGGGATTTGAGGAAATATGTTGTCCTGTGGGTTTGGATACAATGTGTTTTTTCAGAACAGTGTCAATATCACAACGTGCAGACGGTTCTTTAATGCTGTCTCAGGGGGGCAGTAGGCTACACCAGGCCAGTGTGACTGCCAGACTGCTCTGCTTGTCTGTTAATCTGCACTTACTGGGATGGGGAGCGTGTGGACAGCGCTGCCAAGCACAGGGCGCGCTGCAGATGGCAACGCATGCATATTCTCTTTCTCTCCTGGCTTTCACTCTTGCTCTCACTCACAGTTATTCATATGCATGAACGTGCTTTGGATAGCATCTTCTCTCCTTGGAGGTGACAAAATAAAACTTTGGGCAAATTAAAAGCATAATGGTTGAAAAATCAACCTAGCTCTTTAAAGCTGAAGATGACATTTATCACTTCACTTTTACATAATTTGGCTAGAAAGAAAAGCTGTAAGTAGTTTGAAATGTCTGTTGACTTTCTAAAATGTGCACAAATGTACAGTGCCTGAAGGGGGATAGAGATGTTAGAATTAAAAGAGAGTGTGCCCATGGCAGGCCAACACAAAGAGCCTGCTGATACTTACATGCTCGCGTTGGGCTTATGCTACAGCCCTAAGATGGACATCTGCTAGGTTTTGTTGAACATATGTTTCCACTGTTCTCTGTTCCCAAAATAAAAAAATCTAATGTCTGTCCAATTAAATGCATTAAACAAACAAACACTTTTCAACTTGCTCAAATAGAAAAGGGATAATTACGATCTTTTCTCTTGACTCTTATTAAGAGTTTTGCAAAAAATAGGCAAATTGATAAAAAAGTAAAAAATCAAAAACTGGTCATGAATCTGCTTCAACTGACCTAAAACATCTCTTTCAACAAAATGTATGTACTCAACATGGCTACAACAAACCAGAGTGTTATTTTATTTATATGATTCTTTATCTAATTTTGTTTATATGATATGATTTTCGGATTATGTCCTGTAAGCAAGAGCAGTGATAACGACCTGATGGGTCTGGCCTCTGTCACTGGTGGAGTCGGCACATGGATGTGATTAACTGTGGCAGAAGGCATGATAGCGCTGAGCCTGATTAAATGAATTATGTTAAACAGCAACAAATAACGACGGTTGCAGAGGAACGAATATTTCTTATCAAAACACGTCTAATTATTTCTTTGCATGAGCGCATTTTAATCTACTACTGCTACTAAGAAGTGTGTTTATTAATACTAAACACAACAACAACAACAATAAAAATAATAATAAAAGCAGCAGTAACAATAATATAACTGTCAAAATTTAAGTGATTATTTTGACAAGTAATATATGAGAGTATATGACAATATACATGCTATTTATAACAGCAACATTTAATTTGTAGTTAAAACCAGGAGTGGATTCTGAAAATCCTGCTGGTGTGGGTTTCTTCCTTTTCAGTGATACACATAATTACAGATACAGATAATTACTCTGGTAACTGTTTACTCTGGTTGCATATCACTTTGGCCACTTTCCACTCTGTTTATATTGCTGAGCTATTTCTTTGCACAATGCACTTTAACATTTCATTTGCACAATGTACATACAAAGGCCTAGAT
>JBBPDH010000036.1:8008882-8037460 GCA_037974565.1 Clupeocharax schoutedeni | reverse complement strand
ATATTGTGCATTGTTTGAATGCTAAATAAACATGTTCATAGTTTTGTAACAGATTCTTTTAATAATTTAATAATAATATTTATTTCCGGTTTCGGTTTTCGGCTAAGTGTTTCCCCATTTTTCGGTTATCGGTTTTGAAAAAAAATCCTTTCGGTGCATCACTAGTTTTTTTTAGCTTTGTTCTTACATAAAGCACTACAGGAAAGCAACTTCTAAAAATCCTTTTTTCAATGTAAAATGAAACTGGAGAAATGGTAGTGGTGAAAATACTCTCACGTTTCAAAAGAATGTAAGAAGAAAAATGTTCTTAAAAAATAATGTTCATATAAAAGCCAAATAATATTGTAGTTTTGACATGCACCTTCTTCATTCAGACTACTTAATCATTAATGTAACTTTGTCTATGACCAAATTTGACATGTATGTTGCATTTGTTATAATGGTAACTAATAACTTGTTCATAATAACTAATAACTTTTTTCATCATTTCCAGGGGGAGAACAGCTAAAAGCAAGCAAAACTACACCTGTTCTCTTTATTTCTGCTGAAAAATATGTCATAATATTTGTCTTTGGACAACTGTTAAGAACGTGGTGATAACTTTGCTGTCTCTTTTGGCTTTGACTCTTTTTAGGGACGCATTCATAGTTCTGGTAGTGATGTACTTCAAAATCGAAGAATTCTGAAACAATAGAGTGCTGGTGTACCCTGGAATTTTCAAGAAAGTGAGTATTATTATAAGTATTAAAATGTGTCATGAAAAGTGCTTAACAAAGTAGTGGCTTTTATGTTCTAGTGCCACACAACATCTTCAAGCAAACACAGCAACAGTGTCTTGTAGAAGCACATAAATGTCATTGTTGATGTACATTGCAGTGAAAGCATAGATAAAATTTCCCTAAAATGCATCCGAGTCATTTAAAAAAAATACATACTGTATTTAACATTTTGTTGTTACACATGAATACACAACACCCACAGACAGTCTGTGCATTGATATGCAGTTGCTAGTCCAAAGTGCTGTGAATAAGTGACGTCTTCTTACGTTTTTATACGTTACATAAATAGATAGATAGACGTTATTCATCCCACAGGGAAATTCAAACACAGACAACCAAAGAGAATATTTTTAATTGTACTATGAAATTGTACAGTATCCAAATATAATTAAAAACCCTTGTTGGTTAGGAGGTGTCAAGAAAGGCAATACCTTCTCCTCAAGCAGTATAAGTGATATGTGGAATTAATTGGATGTACATCAATTGCAGGAATAAAATATAACATAACCACTTCCAAAAGCACACGGCAAGAAAGGAAAATGAAAGCCAGTTTTCCAGATTCCAAACACATCAGAAAAATCTGTGTTGTAATTCAAATTATTGTGCACTTTTTCATGTTGTTTTAATAGCCAGCTGATTTTGCACTAACAAATGTATAATGCCAGTTTGAACAAATCATTGTTATAATAGACTTTCACTAGTAAAAAGGAACTAAAATGTGCTAGTGTGTTTACAGTGTGAGCTATGGGTTAAGAAAATCAGCCATGAAAATTGTCCATCCTTCAATTTGGACAGAAATTGCAATCGTCCGTAAATTTTCGTGATTGCGATCCCTACAGTGAAGTTATACTTGTTCAGCTTAATTAATAATGGACTTGCAGTATTTTTCTAAACAGCAGCTTTTCAAGGAGTTAAAGAAATCTCATTAGGTTCTCCTATTAATATGAGACAACTTTTTAAACTATTTATAGTACACATCTTTTTTATTGTTATGGAATACTGCCAGTGTTGTGAGTTGGCCTTGATATATTGAGCCGACCCGATGTCTGTTTTTAATTTAAAATTTTTAAAAAATATATAATTATACTTTGAGCAGAATTCCAGATTTAATTTCAAGGATGTGATTGAATGCTTAAAATGTAAAGAATGGCATGTAATGGGGCAGACGGGTGGGAACAAGATGTAGAGAGTGGTGGGTGTTTAGATGAGTGAAGGTCAAGAGAACAGTGTGTGGGATGCTGCTGGCTGACACAGGACATGACTGTGACAGATTTGGCCCCCACTCATTGCCATTCTCTCTGATTCTCTCTGATGTGCCAAGATGGACATCACTGTGGCCCTACACACTATAAACTGCCTAGCTCCATTAATGGCAGAATGGCATTGCATCTTATTTTGGGGGAGGTTGGCATTTGGCGTACCTCAGCGGCATTTGGCTGCTGTTCCAAGTATCTACGGGGCTTTTCTGAGGAAATAAGTGCCCCATTTTCCTTATTTGCTCACGCAAGACAAATTCTCATGAAAAGTTTTCTTCTTTCCCTGACTTAATCATCAACTTCGCTACTAGGAAAACTGATGAATGCATTCTAATGATCCATTAATATTCTTTTTAAGGTCTTTGAGTATAAATAGCATTGAAGGACAGTAAGGAGTGTCCTGAAACTCTCCCAGAGAAAGGTTATGTGCCAACAAGTCATTAATCTCTTGCACCAGGGTAATTGTTTCAAAGTTTTATTTACACATTAACATAATTAAATTGTTGAGGTTCCCAGGCACATTGTAGCAATACAATATGATCTACTATAATATAAAAAAATATGATATTTTATTTATTTTGTACCCCCCTTGCTATTTATCAACATCCGTAATTGCTGGTGGGTCCCCAGTAAAAATGCAATAGGATCGTCTCCTCACCACACGGGCCCTGGTAAAAAAAATTAGTGAATTTTGGCGTGTCTTGGCAAAGTGTATACAGTGGAAGCAGATGGTACTTATGGCTAGGACTCAAGCCTCTTCTCTTTACTCTCCTTCCTCTTTACCTTATCTCTGCCAGCCTCTTGGTATAAGGCTGCTGCATGCTGGCACTTCCAGACTCCCTATTTTGGTTTTTTGTTTGGAGGCACATATAGCACAGACAAAGTTATCTACTGCAATCAAGAAGATCAATTGCTATTAGGGCCACCGGGCACTTTGTTCAGGAATATCTGACAGATGTTTATTTGAGGCCTTACACACTCCTTAATCTTAACTGGGTTAAGTTTTATGTCTAGTTTCCCAAATTATATGTAGCATATGTAATTGTGTTTTACATCTTCAGATTCTGTAACATTAATCTGGATTTAATTGAGATTGACCATAAAGACATTTCATGCTTAATTTTGAAAAACAATGGGCTCGTTATTGAGTTTGTTTTCTCCAGCTTCCTTTGGCAAAATGAAAGATTTTGTAACATGTTAACGCATGGTTTTAATTGCAGGAGCTCAGTTGCAGCATGTCTTCATTACCTTCTTCATACTGTGTTTTCTCCAAACGTTCTAATTCTACATCTACATAAGCAAATTACTAAACTTTCAGAGAAAGATGTTGCCCTACATCAATTTTTTTGTGGCACTGTAGCATTTAAATGGCTCATTAACTTTTCAGAATCTTTATGGACAGTTTAGGGTTTTCTGTTCTTAGAGTTCAAAGACATTGTATCGTTCATACCTCGTGTGAAATATATAGACACTGACAAGAATGCAAACGATGAAGGCATATTTATTTTGCTACTTGCAGTTCCTTTTGCAGTTTAATAATCTGTAACAAATGACATCTGTCCACAATCAGAGAGGAAAAAGGCATGGAGGTAAACACTTATTTGCAGAGGAGCTTCTTGGGGCTCTGCTTCAGTTCATGCCTCTCGTGTTTGGCAAGTGAATTTTTAGCCTCTCCCAGCTGACTAAACTGCATTTCAAGTAGTGGTGGGTGTTTGGGGCATTTCTGATGATTTCGATATGTCATGGTAAACTGACCTTTTATTTCCAAATAGAAATGTATTAGAAAACAGCAAGCATATGTAATAGTGGTTTTCTAAAACTACAAATAACCATAACAACTATATACATATAACAACAGTGGCGTGGCAAACTTCGGAATGTACGTTCTTCTGCTCCAGGTTAGTCTTTTAAACCCAAATCACTTACCAATGACAGAAGAAGTTTATGAGTAACATTCCTCCAGGATAGCTCCCAATAATGGCGGTGTCCATGTAGGCCAGTGTATGTTAGCAACACATTAAAACTAACCGTTTGAGCTGTTTGTGATGTGTCCAAATTCGTCTTGCGATCTCAGGCAAGTTTTGTGTTTATTTGTAGAGTACTGTATTAAGATAATTGCAAAACTCATTGCTTAGGAGAAAATTTCATACAGCATCGTAGATGAACTGTATACTGCTAATTGCAAGTATTTTCTCGGTAGTTAGTTCTTACTTTAGGTTAATTGTTGACATTTTTAAGAACAGGTTGTTATTGCAAACTAATACATAAACGCATAGGAAAGATGCAGATAAGCCCATTATTTACTGAGGACACTTTTTTATTGTTCTGTCCATTCTGTCCATTTGTTTATGGTCATCCATGTGTATAAATGGGCTGTGATTTGTGTGTTTGAATTTGACAGTGACTCCCTCCACTAGAAAAGGAAATCTTCTGAAGACAAAGCAAGGCAGTAAAGGTAAGTTTTTCATATTAGTACAGAAAAGTTAAGGTGAGTGGACATGTGAATGAGACATGGATGATGTGTCCCTGCAACTGACATTCAAAGCAAATCAAACTAGTGCAAGAGTGCCTTCTACTGGACTATATAGGAACATTTGGTAAAAATTGGTGTCGTGTTCATAGAAATGAGAATTGGATTTGGACTGAGCTTTTGGATTGAGAGTATAATAATAATTTTACTCTGAACAGATATTTTTTAGATTTTATTTGAATTCAAAATGATATTTTTAGTGTTTTCTGCACCTCTGTGTGACTCTGTGTGGCTTAGTAATTTGTTTTTTTTTTTTGTGAAGGATCATATTCACACACACACACACACACACACTCCACCTCACAGTGATTATTTACAAACTAAATTCAACCTGACTATTAATATCTTCAAACTTAATTAATTAATTATCTCTGTGAAAGTATTTATGTCTGAATATCTTTGAGGTAGTTAATGGCTAGTTCTCTATTGTGAGCAGCCAGTAATTGCATTCCTTTGAGCTTTGTGAGGCCAGCGGAGGGCGAGTGTGAGGTCTTTTTGGCCCCCGCTGACCTGTGAGATCTATACAGTAAACATTCCGTACTTTCCACATGGCATAGCTCCCACTCTCTCAGCCAGGGCCAGTGTCCAGTCTCTTGCTGTTTGCTCTTGTATCTGAACATGAATCTCCCCTTGTCACATCTCACGGAACGCAACTCCAAAACTTTTAATGGGTTTTAAGTGATTGTGGCAGAATAAAGGGTTTTCAAGTAGTGTGAAAATATACCATCTAAAACTAGCTTGAATACATGTTTGAATACAAATGAGCCATTATCCCGTAAAATGTAATCATTTGTTTGGATTAAAAAAATAAATAAATAAATTTTAATATTTTGTTAATGGTATGTACATTAATGTAGATAGTAAAACACTTCAGACTGTAAAATTAATGTTCAGATTAATTTTGACAGTCTTAATCAATTAATAATTATAGTTACTAATACCATTAACAAAGATCCTGTCTTTCTGTAAAATAAAAAGTGCATATTCAGTTTTAAAAAATTGAAAATAATTTTTGCTGTCCAGTTCTTTCCTTCCTTTTGAACCCTCACTTTGCCTTTCTTGTAATGCTACTTTTGAGTATGGTCTACCTGTGTCCCGCCTTTACTCTTCTAACAGTATTGAAGTCTTTCTGTATCTGAGCCCAAACCACATTCCTCAAGCATGGTCACAATGGGACAACTGTTTGATGCTTTAGCTCTCTCTCCTAACCCTGCTCAGGTATTCCCCTCGCTCAGCAACCTGAGCTGCACAGAGCTTGACCAGAGTGCTCATAATCTCCAGGTCAATGTCTGTGTAGTATGCATGAGCCCACAGAGAGATGAAGTGTATTTTAGTAAAAATGATTGTGTCATAAATGTTTTGTAAGTATCTGACATCATTTAAATGGAGTGTTTAATATAGTAATTTAAAAAGAAATCTTGGAAGCTTGTAAAATTAGCTTGTCTAAACAAAGGCATTTTAAAAAAAAAACACAAATTGTAAACGTGAATGAAGGCATATGTAAGGCAGCTGACAGAATTTAACCTCACAAAAGGAAGCGGGTTGAAAAAGACAGCATGGTTAAGGCTTTCCCTCTGCTTCGTTTACTTTCCCAGACAGTCCAGCTTAAAGATAATAGCAAAAACAATGTTGCCTGAAAAAAGCTCAATGTCCCGTACATTCTCTGTCCTGAAAGCTGTAGGTAAATGTGTTGGGAAAAAAATCTCTTTGCCTGGAAAGGCAGCATGTAGGAGAAAGAAGTACAAAAACAAAACATCGCATGATAGTCTTTAAGCAGTTCCATCTGTCCAGCAGAAATTTCAGGCTAATAGCCTGTGGTGCTTTAGTCCGCTGCCCTCACTCCCTCTACCTGACTCTGTCCTATTAAATCTCTCCACTCCTCCAAAAACAGAGCTGTAATAGGAAGAAAAAGAAGAACTTGTGCAGACATAAGTTACCCGAATTGTGGTGATGATGGTGGTGATGATGATGATAATGAAGAACAAGCCCTAATTAAGGAGGAAAAAGGACCAAGGACCTCAGGCACTCACTGATGTGGAAAAAAAGGGCTCATCATTCTGGTGTGTGTGTTTTTTTAAGGACAGCTTGCTCTGCGAGCAGATGACTGCCGCTCACCTTGCCACGGGGTCTGCGTGAGATTGGTTCATTGTCAGGGATTTTTTTTTTTACCCATGATTCCATATGGTATGGAGCGGGCTACATGTTGCCCAACATGCCAGTGCAAATGTTTTCTCAATTAGGTGTCTTATCTCCGGTGAGTGCGCTAGCATCAGATGAAGCTTGCTGACAGCGTAATGGCAGCTAAAACCTCGGAAGGCTCCATCAAATGGCAGCTCTGCTACGACATCTCGGCCAGGACTTGGTGGATGGTAAGTTGGCAGGAGCTGTTTTTTTTTTCTTCCCCCTTCTTCTTTCTTCTTCTTTTTTGAGAAAAAAAATCCCTCCCTCCTTTTTCTACACATACAAAAGAAAGACACAAAACACCTTTGTCTCTTCTTCTGCTGCTTCATATTCACTTGCTTCTAATGAGTGTTTTTGTTTTGTTTGCTTGCCTTATGTTCACATAATAGCGCCTCTGTTGGTCCTGTCACTTTCATCCTCTTTTGTAGTCTCTTTAATGTTCCTTTCATTGTCCATTGAGTTAAAGATGTCAGATGAAACTTGACATGAAGTCTGTTGTCCATGCCCGCTCTCGCTCGCTGTTCCTTTTGCTTTTCCTTAAGTTTTTCAAGTGCAGGAAGTGAGATCCTCATTGTGCCAAGCACTTTTGTCACTTTTTGCACAAGTGACCGTTCATTCTATCACTTTCATCTCATTTGCACTGTCAGCCAGTCTGCTCTGTTCTTTTTCTTCTTCACTTTTCACACGACAGAAGAAAGGTTTCACATTTTAGCCACATCTTTAACCATCCTCATGAAAAAAAAAAATGGCACAGAGGGTTTTGTCACTTTTGCACAAGCGACAGTTCATTCTTACTTCTTTCATCTCATTTATTCATCACACTCTTGTCAGTCTGCATATAAGGGAGCCGTGTCCATGCATTTTCTTCTTCTCCTTTCACATGACTGAGGAAAAGTTCCAGGTTGAAGGAGTCCTAATGAAGAAAAAAGAGTTCAGAGAGGGTCCTGCACCGGTTCCCTGTAATCCCTTGTTTACACTGAGATAGTGTGGTTCCTGGGCTGCGAGCGCGATCAGTCAATGCAGTGAACATGCAGTGGGGCGCTGCTCCTCAGCTATGACACTCCGCTCCTGCAATTACAGCACGAAAGGGAAGGAAAAAAAAGCCCCCAAAGTGCACTGGGATGAGCCGGACTCAGCGCCGGAGCAGATTAACTTGCTTGTTGTGGGCAGTGGGGCCAGACAACCTTTGACATCCCTGTCGCTCCAGCAGAGAAGAAGAGAGGTGAAAGTGGGAGAGGGGGCAGAGAGAAGAAAAAAGAAAAAGTGTTTAGCAGATTTTGTGCTGAGATGAAGAGGGGTAGGGATCCACAATTGTCTATTATGGCTGGCAGATACAAATGAGCCTGGTCGGGATGGATGAAAGGGCTTAGAAAAGTGGGGCATGCTGAGTTCATTAGGATTTATTCATTAGTCCAGCCACTGCAGTTCCATCATTTTTATTATATAAAAATAATTATTTTATATAATAATATAATTATTTTTATTTACTTCATTTTTTTGGTAAGCAAATGTGATAGCTTGCACTTTTTTAACACTCAGGTTCTTTGCCGTCTTCAATACAAGGATGGCTGTGTTGTCAGGAAACAATATCTATATTATCCCTCTCACAGAGGATCGGTCGGGACTCCCCCTTTCATTACTCTGCACACACTTTCTCTCCCCCCTGCCAGCATGATCCAGGCTACAGCGCATGAGTGTTTATGTGGGACTCTGATGAGGGAACAGAGAAGAACCCACACTCCAGTTTTTACAGCCTCTGAAGGAAACTTTTAGAGTTTCCAGATTAGAGTGCTGGAAATGTCTTATTGTGGTGTCTGGGTTGAAGCCTTAGTGAAGCACTGGTTTTTGTGGAGCCCAAAACAGTGATATGCAGGAATGCCCCTCTGTGACACGCACTGGGGCCAGAACTGGACTTTTCTAGAGCAGGATTGTAAGCATGGACTAATTTTGGTTTTAATTGGTCTTAGTTGGTCTTAGATAATAGTTGTAACTTGTTAACGTTTTTAAGAATAGTTGTAACTTGTTGTTTTTAAAGGAAAACTGTCTACAGGCGACATAGTTTTGCTGGATATTCTCTCTGATTTACATTATAGCAATTTGTAAAACTTGTAAGATAACTGTTGTTTCATGTAATGTACTGACATTTTCATTAATTACTTGATTTAGAGCTGAGAGATTCACTTGGGCAATTGTTTTTGAAAATTTACTGCTGTGACTTTCTTAAGATTTGTTATTAATGCTTGCCTAACTAATTCTATTTTTAAAAAGACTATTCTGCTGATAAGTGATGTATGTATAAATGTGTATTTCTGTGGCTCTATGAGGGTAGAGAGCTAAAATAGAATGCTATATTTTAAGGTTGTATAGAAAATGGCAACATCTAGTATAAGAAACATACTAAAAAAATACAATATCTAAAAAAAAATCTAAGACAAATCATAGTTTAATGTGATTAATGTATGTTTCATTAGAAAATAGTAAGGTGTTTTGCATAAGGATTTTATAACAACTAAAATAATTTTTTCATTGCATAAAATGTCAGGATTGCAGAGAAAGTGGATTAAGGTGTTAACTGAAATGTAACATGTAATTCAAAATATGCTGAAATCTATCTGGAGGAATAATACAGTTTGACAGTTTATAATTAATAAATATTGGTTTTCATGAAAAACCAATTTCTGTCTTTCAATGTAGCGGTGCACTGCTGTTTTAAAATAATGAATGTAAGACGTTGGGCTTATTTTATAACAAACAGTATTAGTAACATTTCAGAATTCTTCGGTAACTTTAATTTTCTTGTATATGCTTACAAATTCTTACAAATGTACCTCTTGTAGTGGACTGTAGACACTCAAATATTTATTTAGTGTGTTCCAATATAATAATTTTACAATTATAAATCTTTTTTGTAATTTACACTAAAGTATCCAAAATTGCATGTTTTATAGTATTTTATTTTATAATATTTTTCTTATTGTTTTATGGTCAGTGTGTTCATTGCGGTTGCTGTCCTGTGAAGCCCTTGACTGGCTTGACCCACCTGCTCTCAGTGTCCAAATCTGACCATCTTTGTCTTAACTCAGTTCAGCACTAATTACTTAAATATTTCATGCACACTGAAGGCAGCTCTGTTACATGTACGTGTTTGCTGTTAATCTAAATTAGACACTTTTATTTGTAACACCAATACAAAAGATTGTTTCATTGTAAGTCTTATCATCCTTGTACATGTGCTTTTATCGTGTGCGCTTAATGTGCAATCTGCCCTTTAGTACTTTAATGTGCATGTCAGTCTAATTATTTCTGTTTAGTTGTCATAAAATCAGATGAAACTTTATTTCAGTCTAAAGTGAATATGAATGTGTCCAGATCGTTCTGCAGTGTACATAAATTGACCAAATGTTAAAGTGCATGTTAAGTTATTTGGAATTACCACAACAATGAGCCCACATTGAGTTAATTGCAGCGGTTGGAACTTGAGCTTTTTTTGTGGGCACTGAGGTGGCTCTGGTGTTGTGGGCTGAGGGGTATGGTAGTGTTGCTTATTCAACAGTGCGCTAATGCACAGCTATGAAGGGATCCTCCAGCACCTAAGGGGCTAATGAGATTTTATCCTTCATACAAGTGCTGCTCTGATAATATGATGGTCACTGAGCAGACTCCCCTCGGAGGCATGTGCATGTGCATATGTGTGTGTGTGTGTGTGTGTGTAAGAATATGAATTGATTAGTGTATGTGAGATACTCAGAGGGAATAGTGTGAGGGCATGAAATATAGGGCCATCAAATTCACTAGGGCATGTTGCTTCTAGCTCTACCTTCACATATAAAATTACATTAAATTAGTAAGTATATGCTGTCAGACTGCATGGGTTCCTCTTTATAATTCCCTGTTTACATAGCGCCAAAGAGTGCGGTGCACTCACAATGTAACAAGAGTTTGTCACTTTAGGAGCAACCTCTTGTTTTCAATAGATCTACTTGTCTGTGTAAATTGATCGCAGTCCAAGTATCCTACATTATATTACAAACCATCTGCAGCCGGGGAATGTTTGTTTAAGTCCTTTGTTGAAAATGTTTCACTTTCAAATGAGCACTTGAGCAACTGCTTTCTACCTATTAGCATGCATTGATTTGGTCACAGTAAAAGAAAAATGTATCAAATGTATCAAACCTGTATTTAATCACAATAAAATAGGAGGTGAGAAATATTCTTCTTGGCTTAATCACTTAAATCTCTTTAACATTTTCTAACATAAATACATTAGAAAATTGTATGACAGAAGTTTTTTTTTTCACATGTAAACCCAACTACCCCCCTTTACTGCAGGCTGCCTGTGCGTTTTAGTGTGTGTTAGTGTCCTGTTGAGTGGAAGATGTTTCTAATTTGGCCTTCGCCATGGACTAAGGGAGAAATGATTAGAGGGGAGGAAATTGGAGGATTAAAATTGTCTGCTTGAACTTCCTGAGAACTGCATGCTGCCTCTTGGTGTCTGTGCTCAAGGACCTCCAACCCTGGGCCCTACAGCGAGAGAGCAGCATCTCCAGCCCGCTCACATGGACCTCCGGAGCAGGGCTTGCGCTGAGCACACACTGAGCTTTCAGCGAGACTCAATCTGTTAATGTGCGCCGCATTACTAGCCCTGGGTGACTCACCACTCGCCTGGTGGCGTCGGAATTAATTTGTCAATGGGTGACAGAACAAGACCTCTAATACAGCATTTCAGGCCTATTTAATGATTTCTGTCATAATATAACTTACTAATTACAATCGGTCAAATTGTGTTATTCACTGTTAGCAGAATGAAACATGTTATGTACTGTCATTTTAATACATTAAATTTCTCTTTATTTGATAAGTGCTGTTAGGTTCATTACTTATCGTGCATATGTTAGACTGGGAATACTGGATATCCTGGGAATTTCTTGGACATCCCAGTGGTCATTTGTCATTAGGATAAGTTATCCCATGGCATGTACTACATGATTCACTATAGCACGTTTTATAACCTTGTCATGTATAATCTGCTTCCTATCTATCTTTTTCAGGGACCATTTTCAACCCCATGCTGTTAAATGCTCTCCTCTGATTTTAGAGAAATATATAGTTCTCAGTCCATATGCTTACCCAGTTTTTGTGAGACTTTCTGGGAGACTTAGGCAAAGGCTCTAATATCCGTTCATATGTTTAATGTCTCTGAGAAAAAGTGGCGCCTGGGGCCGTTCTTGCCTCTTTTGTGTTGTGATGTATATCTGGGCAGAAAAAGAAGCTTTGGAAGTCCAGCAGCTGTACTAGCACTTATAAAACTCACTGTTTGAATTCTATTTACATTTCTCTAACTTTCAAATGTGTAGCTGAATAAATGAATATAATGAATTATAATACTTTTGGAGAATATTGATGAGGATATATTTAAGTGTTCTGTGAAGCTCTCACTTGGCAGATGATGGTGTTGCTGGCATGTGGACAAAAAAAATGTGAAGGAACAAAAATCAGATTTGGACAACACTCTGTGTTAAAAACAGAGTAAGTGAGAAAGATCAGAAATTGGAGTAAATTAAATATATTAACCTGAATTTTCATACATGTGCATTGCCTTTTAAAGTGCTTTTTTGCTCGTTGCGCATGTCACCATATTTAATGTGAGTGTTTAGAATTTGTTTACTATGTTTTAGTTTTCTTTTAGCCGACTTTAGGGTATCATAAAGATATAAACATAAAAGAATAAACGTTTGCTTTGCACAGGCTGTTATGATCTTCGAAAAATCAGTGAGCAACAAAATGTCACTTAGAAGTAAAACGTTATTTAAAAGTTAAGCCCTTTAAGTATTATGAGAAAATATTCTGTCTCTGTTGACATGTTGTACCTATTAGTATATTACTAAAGGAGAAATTCTGAAATAAATGACCTAAAAAACTTCTGACATCCCAACATCCCATTGTCTGGGAAATGGTTATATATTTTTTTACATTGTGCGAGCACAAATTAAAGACACCCTCAAAGTAATAGCGCAGTCCTTAAGTCCTCCTCATCTGTGTGCCTGAAATGAGTTTTATAAATACGCTACATTTACTTTCCCAGATTCAATGTGCATATTTGTACCACTCCAAAATTTACCATTAATAAGATACTAAAAGTAATGAAGATGCGTCTTTGAGAATACTTGCTCTGTGACGATGTTTGTAGCCTGAAAGAGTTTTTTTCTGAAAACATGGTCTTCAAAAGCTTTACTTTTGGTAAAAATATTCGTGTCTTATGTACTTTTTGCTTTCTGACATTATTTCTGTGGCAGTAGGTGCACAGTTTGACTTGTTAAAGAAGAAATGTATGTGTTTGTTGTAAAGAGGGGTTACTACAAATTATTTAATTTAATATGTGAATACTTTCAGTTTGTTTCAGCATTGAATCACACTGTATCTTATAATACATTCAGCTTTTTTCCGTTTACAGTAACACTGGGCTTGGCACTTTGTCGAAAATGTGTGTACCTTTTTGTTTTTGTTGTAAAAAGAATTATTCAATGTGAATTTATGCAAAGTCCCCTAAGAAACTGATAATCAGACAGTGTATCATTTTTTACAGGTGTAATGTAAATAAAGGAACGTGATACAGTCGAGTCAGTCAGTAACTATCAAAGCTGGAGATGAAAACCCCACAGTATTGTTTGTTTTTGTGTAAACCAAATATTACAATCCCCTGAGTAGACAGTGAGTGTCGTCTCTTTTTCTCTTTTACTCTGTGCCACTTTTACCTTCTGTAGCCCTTCCCAGCTATCTAAGCTGCATGTCTATGCTGTGGAATGAAGGGATCAATTGTGTGGAAGAGATGCGTGTGAAATCCCTGCAGTCTGGAGTGGGTCAGGGGTCGCTATGTGAGAAAAAGGACCCTTTCTATTCCTGGCATGGCTCTGTAAGGAACGCCACTCTCGGCAGGAGACACCCCCTTCACTCATTCTCTAGCCCTGTCCCTCTGTCCCGCTCTTTCTCCCTCTCCCCTCTCCTTCTTGCCCTCTCTCTCCCAAGAGAAACATGGCTACCGGCCAAGACAGCTGGTTCTTTGGGCCGGGCCTGGTGCAGTTCTCTGAGGCTTTTCTTGTTTGGGACAATGACAGTGAAGATGCTCCTAATACCCTCTTATGAAGCCCAAAATAAGGAAAGATATTTCTGAGCTGCTCTATGGTGTGATATACAAACAACCCCAAGAAATGTGTACCGCAGCTCACATCATCCTGTGTGGTATATCCCAAAATCCTTGTAGTCTAATTGTGGTTTTTAAAAAAGTATGCTGAGTTCGGTGGAACAGCAAAAATAAGACATGATACTAAAAGGCACCTTCATGAAACACATGATACATGTATCACAGCATTTAGATTTTCTAAAAAGCATCAAGAAAAATAGCAGGAATCAAATAATTCGTTAAACGAATACAATTATTGGTTAAACTGGTTAAATGGTACAATGGGGACGATGGAACAATGTCCACTCAGAGTTATATAGACTATGTAGTTATTATACACTTTTTTTTTTACACCTTTTATACACTTGTTCTGGAAGTTGCCAGTACAAATGGTATGCTCAGAAAAGTCTTGTTATAATGTTAAAACAATACAGAACGATGTTGTGTTGCACAGCCCTGTTGTAATTTCTTTTTTTTGCAGCTGGTGCATAATTATCAGTGTAGCCAGTGTATCAAAATGAAAACTGCAGTTATATATATGGCTGGTGTTCTATATCCATCAAGATGCCCATTCTGTTTCACACTAACAGTTAAAACCAGAGAGAAGTTGCCCTAAACAAAGTATGGATTGTTGATGGCACCATGCCATCAATGGCAGATTCCTCAGACAGTTATGGACACAGCAACACAGGCCCCTCTAACAGTTCAGTTATGCTTCTTCTTCTTTGGTATTCAGCGGTTTACTCATACACAAAGTCACAATCATTGTTCTTTTTTTTTTCAAAAGTTTTTGCTGTCACGTTTTAGTTGATATTCATCTTTCAGTGAACATGTATTCAGTGTTTTAAATGAGGTGTATGGATTTGTATGCAAGTATGCATAATGCGTGTTTCTTGGGAGTTGTCTTTTTTTTAATAGATGTGAAAAAAATGGAAACAGAATCCAAAAACACCATCTGGTATTTGGAGGAGTGTATTTGTGAGTTTGTGTGGATGTGTGTGTGTGTGTGTGTGTGTGTGTGTGTGTGTGTGTGTGTGTGTGTGTGTATGTGAGTGTGTGTGTGTTGGGGATGGTGGTGATGGTGAGAAGTGATCCTTTTTTTCCCTCTATAGCTCTCCTCTTGGTCTTGAGCCACCCGGCACTCTGCTGCCAAAAAAAGGTGTCAGTCGCCAATGGAGTGAAGGTAGGGGGGTGTTTTGTGGGTGTGGAGCTTTGCTGCTATCACTGGATCTCAGCCAGTGCTATTAACTCTTCCAATCCTCCTCAGCTCTGCCACACTCACCTGCTCCAAAATATCTGACAAAATGGTCTGCAATCTTTTAGCTTTTTGATTATGACCATGGCTTTAAGTGGTTGAACCAGGCCCACGCAATTGCTTGGGACAGCTGTAACATGAAGCAATAATTTACAAGCCCTTTCCACAGGTTCGCCGCAGTGTTATTTTTATGTAGCACATTGCTGTGCTGAAAGCTCTCAGACCATTTGGCAACCTAGAGCACTTTTACTGAAGCTGCATATCCTTCTATTTGATTAGAGGATAACCCTGAATATCAATCTCTTTGCTGGCCATGCATCTGTGGGTACACATAATACTTGTGACTGTGCTGGCACACTGGTGTCATTCATCCAGAATTAGTAATTTAATCTGATTGTGTGGAGCCCCTCAGTGTGTTCCCCCTCTTTAAGCTGCCACAGTAACTGACATGTGAAGGGGGTAATCCTCCTTTTTTGGCCTCACACCCGATTCATACATGAAGGCATGAAATATGAACCACATCTGGGGTGGGGTGCACAGCTGGTTAAGCTGGTCATAATGTATGTGTGTGTGTGTGTGTGTGTGTGTGTATGTGTATGTCTGTGTCTGAATGGGTGAGAAAGAGAGAGGTTAGTGAGGAAATAAAAGGCCCTCTTTGACCTAAGCACTGACTTTTTCCTCCATTAATTGCAAAATGCTCTTGATGCTTTTATGCTAAATAGGGTTATGCAGAATGGCTTTTTAATTATTTCCACTGCTCTTCTAGGTAGTACAATTTGATATCCCGGGATTTGAAAACCAATCTCGCTGATTTGATAATCAAACAAATGAGTGGGTGATTCCAGTAAATAAAATCAAGATTGCTACTTAATTCATTAAAAAGAGGTGGATGAGATTAGAAGAGATTATAGTTTAGTGGACGATTAGTGCTGAGAGTATTTAGTGCCATTGAACTCAGGACACACAGAGGACAGGGCATGTGTGTGAGTATGTGTGTGCATGCAAGAGACTGAGAGGGAGTACGGACAGATGCCACAAAAATCTGACTGAAAATGAGAAGGACAGCACAAATTAAAACCGGAACTCTTTGCTTGTTGCTAGATAGTGAAAGGGTTTGGCCCCACTTTTGCGAGGATATTATGTGGCATTCATTTGTGCATGTAATCATACTGTTTAATAATAGTTTTAGATGCAACCGAATAAGCAGAGAAAATCTTTAGTGTAGTAACCTATTTAAATTATTAAATGAATTTGAAAATGTTTACACTGGTAGAGCGTACATTAGCATCTATGTCCATTCAGCCTAGCCTAAATGGAGAAAAGAAATACTTATTCTGCACAATATTCCAGCCCAGATTTGCATCCGCCATGTTAAATTAGTGGCCACATTCTTTACAGACTACATGTAGTAGCACCAAGCCCTAGCTTGTCCTATCCCTCTCACCCTCTCCACCCAGTTCTAATTAAGTTGATTCAGAGCGGTGCCTGTTTAGCAGGGAGACCCCATTACTTATTCCTGTCTGGCACAGGGCGAACCATGACCCGCCGAAGCCTGTCGCCATGTTACACATGCCTGCAACAGGGGAGCCACTGACCCCCCGACTCTGGAGGAGCTTAGCAGCTGGCGGGGGCATCTCTAGAGGCCAGCATCTCTGCTTCTGCCACACAAAGCTTACAGTGGGAGTTCTCATGCAACCACCTTCCCCAGTTTTGGGAGGATTAGCGGAGAGCCATAGTCCTGCATCCAACCCTCAGGATCTCCGCACTTGTATAATAAACTAAGTGACACACCCTGACTCTAAAAGTCTGACTGTAAAAGTTCCCTGTCCAATTCCTGCATGCTGATATGTGTAAGCATCACAATAGTGCCTGTCAAGGGGTGAATAAACATTAGGTAGTATACGGAAAGTCTGGTCTTGGTGTTAAAAGCTGGCAGCATAAAAATTTGATCAACTGTGATACTGGCTTAATTGTGATGCCCATGCTGACCTCTACAGTGATCACATGTAGCAGAAATCAAAAGAAAATCACTATTCTGGAGAAAAAAATTAAATTGCATGACATCCCCACCTTCGTTTGACAAAATTAAAGTTCTCACCATCCCCTCTCCACCATTTTTGACAAACCTGAAATGCCACCAACCGCAGCAACTCTTCAACACACACACACACACACCTCAGAGGCAAAAGCAAAAGCCCACTGCCCCACCAAACCTCTTGATACACAAGAAACACTTTGGATGAGTGTTACTAGGGAAAGAGATGGCAAGAAGGCAAGCCAACAGAGGCAGTGTTATGCTCTGGGCAAAGTTCTACTGGGTATCCTTTGGTTCTAGCATTAATGTGGCTGTTACTTTGACACATACCACCTACCTAAACATTGTTTTAGACCAAGCACACCCCTTAATAGCAGTGGACTCTTTTAGGATGCTTCACACTGCCATACTTAAAAAAATAAGTTTAAGGTGATGACTTCAAATTCCCCCGATTTCAATCCAATCCAGCATCTGTGGGATGTGTTGGAGAAAGAAGATCGATCTATGATCTCACAAATTACAGGCCTTGGTGCGTCAGAGCTGTTTTGGTGCCATGAGGGAGACCTAAACAACATAAGGCAGACAAAAAGCTATATCCTAGAACCCCATGTCCAAGCTTAGAGCACTTTAGAGTGTGTAGTGGCCTTGCTCACTTGCTATCTTTCTCTCCCCTCTGTGGGCAGATTAAAGGGAGAGCCAGCTGTAGCCAGGGGACAAGCTGCCACAGACCTCTCCAAGGTGACCCCTGGCAAAGCTGGCAGCACATCTGTAGCCCTGACACATCCAGGAGCCCACTGGCCACCTCGGTGGCTCAGGCTGCTGGCAGGGAGGCCCTAGCAGGGGGCCCGGCTGCTGTCTCCTGCAGTCTGGCAATGGATAGGGCTAGAGGGCAAAGGGGATAGAGCTGGAATATGCTGTGGCTATGGCACACATAAGTGCAGCGTTTGGAATGGGTCTGGTTGGCCATAGTGAGGTATCATTTCATTCCCATAGACAATGATTGCGATTGCTGGTGAACTACTTGTTATCCGTATCTGTTTTTTTCACTTGTATTCAATACACCCTTCCTTTATTGTTTATTTGTTGTTTAAATGGAATGGATGTTTACAAAAATACAAAAATGAATTGAATAATGTACATTTATTTTATGCTGTTGTGGTGCAGAGGGAGCTGGTAGAGGAAGCCATCTGTCCAGAGGAACAAGGTGACCCAGTAGGCTGGCAGATATGGCAGGCAGGTGTCCACACAGCAGCTATGTAGCTATTTAGGAACTCTTTACATTACCACTTTAAAGACTCTCCTTTATTATTTCAACTGGCACTCTCACACAAAGTTTGTTTTTTTTCTGGCATTCAAGTAGTTTTATCCATCGAGTCCACCTAAAGAACATTTGAAGCTGCAAGGTTGATATAATGGTACAGTGTGGTCACAGATCTTTCTGTTTGGGTGGCAGCCAGAGTCTCTCTCCCAGAGTTTGGAAGCTCTTGCATGGCCAGTAGAAGGTGAGTGACATTGTGTTTATAAGTGGAGACATCCTCTTGCAATCAGTGCACCAAGCAGGATCCTCTTCAGTACAGATCTAAGCCAATCACTAGCCAGTGCAGGGCCAGTTTATTTCCTAATTGTTTCCATCTTCCAGTGCTTGAGTCAGCTTCTCCTGCTGCATGAAGGCCCTCCAATTACATCTGGTACATTATATTCAGTCTAACATGTCTGTTTCTTCACAGTGCAGCATATGGTAAACAGAGCTATTTTTTTCCCCTTCACGTTTTACCTGGAAAAAAATCTATTTGCAATGAAGATACTACAGATTGTAGTGCCTTTATCCTAACAAAATCAACCAATAAGGTTCTGATGGTGTGGGGTGTAACTTTGGAGTATTTTGTTAACTTTCTGGGGGCTGCAAGTGAAGAGCAGCACAGGACTGCGTGCAAGATGCAGGTATTGGCACAGGTGCAGTGCTGAGAGGAAAGGCCGAAATGTGAGCTGGCTGCAGGAGACCGGCCCTGATGGTCGACTGGGAGCATTAATGAACCAGATTAGATGTCCCATCATAGAGAGAGGGATGGGGGAGTGGTGAAACAAACATAAACAAGCTTCCACAGTCCAGACATTTACCATTACAATCTAACTTGGGAGGAAATGTAGGGTGAACACATTTAAAGAAAAACATTTTTTAGCAATTGGAACAGAAAAATGGGACCCGGTAAGGTTAAGTAGGCCTGTAAATGACAGTCTAGGCTTGCTTTTATTCCACCTGGAAGGCACTGGGTCCACTCTGTTTCACCAGTTGATTAGCCCAATGAGGGAAAAAGGTCTAACACTTTGGCATTTAGTACCACCTACTGGTGTATGAGTGAAAATGTGGCCTAATTTGAAGGTTGCCTCTCTGGCTCATGAATGAAGATGATCGCTATAATCATGATTAGTAAATATATAAATAGCTTTTTAGAATGAGGTTACTTCTGGGGTTGTGGGAACAGATTTTTTTGTGACAGTTTTGAAGTTGCGGCTCCTGAAATACACTGTATTTTTTCCTTTTCCTCTCTAGAGAGAGCCTTGTGCATTTGAGAGTGTGACATCATTATTAGCTAACCTCTCTGTGGCCCAACCTCTTTCTAAACTTCGCAGAGTTTGCTGCCATCGAAACCTTTGCCAGATGGTGTCTTTGCTCTCGTCTCTATCGCCTGATTTCTTATGCTGCCAGGGCTCCCCCTGCCTGCCCCCACTTCCTAAGAGTGGTGTCAGGTAGACACTGTAAAAGAGGTACAAGGGGGATAGCTTTTCACCTGCTCCTTCTGTAGGACCCCTGCTGAGAGCAAGCTGTTCCCTCAATGCCCTCCTTCGAAAGGCACCGGCATACTGACACACCTGTTCTCCTTCTCTTGCGCCTCCCACCTTCTCCTCACACATTAGTAAGCAAGCTTCAAGAGTAGACATTATTAGTCCTCTTGAAAATCAGCTTAAAACCACTGAAATTAAATAGAGCGTTACATGTGAAGTGTTTAATTGAGTGGAGTTTGACCAGCTCTGCTTAACATTTGAGTACCACCTGGGGAGGGATGTTGCCTGAGGGCTCTCCAGTAAGAGGATGTTTATGGCCTTTGCTGGCCAGCGTGGTGCAGAGGGGTGCTGATCTGGAGCAGAGGATGAGGCAAGCGCACGTGCAGGCCGTTGGGAAGGCAGGAGGGGAACCATTCATTGTTTAGTATCTCTACATGACTGTAACTAATAAAACTAAACTGGACCTGAGGGGAAGCAGCTGAACTTCCTGTAGCGGTTATATTTATTTATTCGGAGGGTCCATTTCAGGTCTCTCGAGCAGCCCGTAAACAAAAGAGCTTTCCTTTGCTCCAAATTGCCTGTTTTGCTCTTATTTATTTATAATTCCCTGAAACCACTTTGTGTTGCAACTTGATAGCTCCTCGCTTGTGAAAATGCTGGTTTCATCAGCATTCCAAAAAAGAATTACTCCCCTTTACCGCTTTCCTTCTTTCTGTCTTTTTTTGTTCTTTAATTCCGGCCCCTGGCGACTCACGCAAATAAATACCTTTCTACTTAAACATACATTGGCTAATTAATCCATCCCATCTGCTTCTCTCTCTGCATCACTTCCACGACACAGAAGTTTCCGAAACTGATTTGGCTTATATTGTGTTGATAACTTGGGCTGATCAAATAAACAGAAGTTGATCCTTTCTGTTTTCACACTCACAGAGAAGAAAGTTGAGGGCTTTGTTAAGAATTTATGCTAAGTTTCTTGAGAAGTAGATCTACATAGATGAAGACTGATACAAGGTGTTTTGCAGAGCTTGCAGAGCAGATTAAATACACAACAATCATATAGTCATGTACTTAAATAAAATAATTTCTGGTCAACACCCACAGATATACAACAGTGTATTTTTTTCTTTAAAGAACAGTACTAAGAGTAAAGCGGTAAGAGTACAATGAGTATTTAACATCATGCTATTGTTTTCTTGTTGTTGAGAACAGATGATGCATGTGTGATCTCTCTGTATCTCCCGAGGAATGGCAGGTTTCACCAACAGTTGTTGCTCGCTGCTGGAACATCTGGTCCACCAAATGGGGATTTGTCTTTATTCCCTTTGGTGAAAGACGACGAATGTTAGAATTGTAATATTTAAGGGAAGTGTTTTTAATACTTATTTAACCCTAGAAAGCAGCACATGGAAAATGACCGCAGGGCTTAGTTGCTGAAAGTTTCCTTAATATGAGAAAAGATGTTGAGAAAGATTGTCTTATATAAGGAGGAAGTGGCCGTCCCTATGGAGATATGACCCTTTTTTGGGTCTGGTATAGTTTTAATGTTGTACTTTTAATAATTGTTATATTTTTTTCTATACATGTATTCGAAGTGCTCAAAAATACTTACTTCAAAATATATATAAATATATATAAATATATATAAAAGATCATGTTGGAAAAAGTAAAAAACTGATGTTGATTGAAATTGTAGAGGAGGGGTCTCTGGTATGTTTTTGACTCTGTCCACCACTTACTTTGACCCTTTCTGAGTATTGGTTTATGTTCATAATGTGTTCATTGTTTTGAGTTCTGTTTTATTTTTATTTTAAAGATGAAAAACTAAGTGATTTATCAGAAGTCGGTCACCTAACTGTAAAAACTTGTGGTTTGTTTGTCCTCGCTTGGCTAGCAAGATTATTGAATTTTTTTTTCTTCAGAATTTGCCAAGATGCACTTAGAGGTTTATGAACAATTTTTTCGTGCCATTAAACAATTTTTCAGCTATTTCTCAACACGACAGAGAAAGATCTTTCTCTCCCACTGTCTTTATCTGCCTATCTTGTTTATCTACCCTTCACTCTGTGATGGGGTCCCTCCAGAAGGCACAAGAAGTGGTCATGCACACTTGTGTTACAGCATGTGACTCTTCTCTGGCAGCTGTTTCTTCCAGAGGCTGGGTCTGAATATTCATGATGATTGTATTCCCATGGCCAGTGGGCTGCAGCTGTCCCCAAGACACACACACACACATATACACACACACATTGACAGTCTTATATTGATGAGACGTGATATACCTTTTGCATTTTTTTATGTTCAGTTAAAATAGTGTAATGTTTAATTTGTAGCGTTGTGTAGATATGTAGCATTGTTACATTTTGCAATTATATTGCTTTGTGATTCTTCAGGCATTCTACTGTATTTGTTGAGTTTTTTGATTTTGGGTTTTTCAATTTTGCCAAAACATAAAACTATTTTGTCTGTGGGCATATCACCTTGCAAAACCTTGCAGCTCAATTGTTATTGCACATATTTTGAACACTCAAGCTACCTTTTGTGCTTGATGAAGTGTGTGTGAGCTGAGAAGGTTTTTCCAGTACTCCTCACAATTGTCCCATGACTTTTGCTTTCATCATATTTTGAGTCAACATGTCCTTTCGTTCTCTGATGATCCTTCACCAGGTCAGAACTACAGAGTTAGGAAGTAAATAAGAGGTGGTGAGGCCTTGCAGGAGGCCGGAGCTGTAACCGGGTTATGAGTAATGGAGCCAGGCTGACAGATGGTCCTGGAACTTCAGTCAGATGTGCCACATCCTTCACTGGTTCCCTGGCCCTGTCAAACTCCTCCAAACGACACACTTGGCTTCTTTTTGCCTATGTGCATTCTTGACTCCTCTCATGGGGGGCTAGACCCAATGCCAACAAGCATTAGGCTATGTTCTGTTGTCCTTTTCTCTCAGATTAACTGTATTGGTAGATAGAATGCTATGAGGCATTAACAGCAATAAAAAAGGGATAGAAAGTGGGTGTATGACTGAAAGTGCTCCTTTTGGCAGTGCCCTTCGAATTCAGATGTCTCTCTGTTTTCTTTACTTCACTGCCTCCAGGGTAGAGCTTGGTTTCTTGGCCGTTCAAAAGGAAGAGTAGCTAGACAAGCTAAGGGTGGATTGGCTAAAATAAAGAGCAGAGCCATGTGCTTTTCATTAAGCCGAGCGGAAATAAGTGCTGACCCACTCTTTCGTGAGGGCACGTCCATTTAACTCTTCAATGCAGAAAATTAGATGTGGGGGAGGCTCAGGTTGCAGAACGAGTGAGAGATAGGGTGTGTGTCTGAGTATGCGTGTGTGTGTTTGTGTGTATGTGTGCGTGTGAATGTTAAAGGAGAAAAGAAACCAATCCTGGACATCAGCTTTATTGAAAGTGAAGATGAAAACTAAACACTTCCTCCAGCATTCCCCTGTAATTTGTTGGATATCTGTGTGGTCTGCTTTTCCCATCACCTTCTAGTTCCAGCCGAGGCCAGGACCTCACGCCGTCACGCTTGCCATATGTACTAAATCTTACCGTTCTTTAGTCAGCAGCCCTATGTGGCCCTTCAACACTAATCACACTTCTCTCGAAAGACTCTTGATACAGTATTGAGTCAGAGTTTAGCGATACATTGCAGTGGAAAATAATGTGGCATTGTACTTAAGACATCCAATGCAGTTGCAAATACATTGTTTGCACAACAAACACTGCAGTCAGCTTAACATACACCAGCACTTGCAGTCTCATATGTCACACTTATTAACCTACACCAGCATTCTAAAGTGTCGTACATCACATAATCAACACCAGGACACTTGCCTTAACCCAAAACAGCAAATTCAGCTTAGCTCACACCAGCACATTTAAGGTAACTCACACCAGTGCATCCACTTTACCACACGCGGACACATTCAGGACACACAAGAACATTAAATTAACTCACACCAGCATGTTCAACTTGGCTCACTCCAGAACATTGAGGATAACTGACACTAGCACGTCATAAATCACAGAATTTAACCCATTCCAATAGGTTCAATTTAACCCACACTAGCACATTCAGCTTGATCCGAACTAGCACACGCACCCCAGAATGTTCAGAAACATTTCCACCTCCAGACTTTCTGCTCCCACCTTTGTGTGTTGGACAACAACATAAATGCTGTGCTTCCTTTTGTCTTCCAAAATATTAGCATTTCGAGCTGTGAATTGAATGTATTTCTACACCCCTTCTGTTGGGTGTTACTTTAGGGACAAATGGAGCAAAAGGACAATGGTTCAGGTTTGCTGGAGTGGGTCATAGACTAATGAAGGTGTACTGAGGGATTAATACACACAAACACACACTGTTGCACTTTTCTTGCCCCTTGATGAGGAGGCAGGGCAGATGATGTGAGTAATGCTGTCGCTGTGTCCCAGTTCTCCCCTCTGCATCCTTTATCTCGATCTGAAGGGGATGTAGGCTTTACCCCTGCCATGTTCATCACTCACCTTCACTGGCGGGGTGCTCCAAAAAACCCCATTCATTTCCCTTCCACATCATCACTGCTTCTCCACATGCGGTTCAATACAGCCCCCTGCTTCAAATGCAGTTTATTGCATGCATGGTATTTGTTGCTCAAATTATTGAACTTAATTGAGTTCAGTAAAGATTACTTGTGAAAGTCCTAAAGTAGTAATAAGTAGAAGTTTTACATGATCTATGAAGGATTGAAACCCTTTCATTAACGGTGAGTGAGAACAATTCATGAGCCCAGAATGAGAGAATTGTAGCTTTAACTTTTTTATTGTAAAAGAAAGAAAGTGGCTTAAGCTTTGGATCTGAGTGTGTTAAGATTCCTTGCAGTCTGTGAACACATCTGTTTTTTGTGCTGAGTGCTTCTCGTTTCAGCAGAAGCGGAATCTGTGGGGTTTATTCTGGAAGCCAAGCGACCCCTTCATGACCCTTATGCTGAGCGAGGTCTGACCAAAAAGGACAGGGCAACCAGGAAAGGCGTGTGTGGGACACCATGCTGGGAGAGAGAGTGTAGTTTCGCACACATTGTGGTAGATTCTACAATAGCTATGAAACCGAAGTTCTACTCTTTCGTCCGTTTCATTCAGTCTATCATACTAACAGCTATTTCATAATTGTATTAATGCTTACTAAAGAAAAACTGACGTGCTTTAAGTATATAGAATGAATTGTGATTAAAACAGGCGTTTTCGATTAGGAGGTCTTGAGCTTGGGTTACAGGAAAAGTCAAAATTAGATGTAATTACTGCCTTTAAACATTGGAGGGCGACATTGTTCTAAAATAGACACTCTTAACCTTACTTATTTACATGTTTTATATATTACATATTCTAAATAAAGTAAGCCCATATATATAAGACAAATTCTCAACTTTTTTATAAATAAAAATTCTTACAGTCAATTATAGTCAAGTTACACTTTTTAGATAAAATAAGTGTAGAAAATTGACTAATCATATACTTGTTTTGTGAACCAAATCTACTGTGTTATTCTAGATGAGGTGTTTCTTTACCTTGTGTGTTGCATGTCTGAAAGACTTCATGTAGAATATCTTTTTCTGTATGAGGCAGGAGTTTCATTCACATTAGTGTTGTTTTCTATCTCATGCTTATAAAGTAAAATATACAGTTGACTGCCAAAAAACTAATTTTTTTAGTATTTCTCAGTTGTCTTTATTATTACAAAAAATAGAATGAAACCCCCTGTTTTCTCCTTGAGGAAATGTATAGGTAGATAGATTCTATAGGCAAAATTAAGACATTAAATCACACACACGATAGCTAAAGGGGATTTTATTTTAGATTTTTTTTTGGTGAGGGATTTTGCCAGTTTGGGTTCTGACAGAAGCGCATGTTGTGAGAAGATAGTGAGGCCACAACAAAGGCACTGTTGAGTGGAGGCAGTGAGCGGCGGCTCCCCTGGTAGGCCGGAGCCCTCTCCTCCTCTGGCACTGTCTGCATGAGTTAGTCACACTGCGGGAGAGCCGCCCCAAACAGCCTGCCCAGCTCCGCCTGCCGCACTGAGCCACAATAGGCCTGGCACTGCCAAGCCCCGCTGATCATGCACTTGAAAGCCTAATGATCACACACACTACACAACATGGGCATGATGCTCTCTCTCTCTCTCTCTCTCTATTCTTCTCTCTCTGTCTCTCTCTCTCTCTCTCTCTCTCTTTCACACACAGGAAAAAAACGCACTGACAGTAAATCAAACCACACAGCTCTTGTTATGTGCCTTATCTAAATTGAAGGTCAGCACACTGTCATTTGGCTGACGATGAGCTTAAGCCTGTAGATGTGAGGTGGCACTGTAGCAGGTTGTGTGGAGGCGAGGGGTGCAATAATTCACAATATTCACTGTTCAGTTTGATATGATGAAGTGAGGTCTTGATTCTTGAACTGTTGTGATACAGAAAGAGAATGGCTGAAATGTGCCTTACGTTAATAGGTTAGTGTTTCAATTTTAATTTCCTTAAGCACTCAGCATTATAAACCAAAATTGTCTCACTGCATTATCCATATGCTGACATGTTAATCCCAAGCTAACACAGTAGCTTTAAGCTTACATGGTAGTCACGATACAAAGATGAGATATGTGATAAGATACATATCGTATTCTGTTATACAATATAATGGACAAAAAGATTGATCGTGGATGCTAAAGTTTCAAAAATGAATGGAAGCCATAAATCAGTGTGATATTGTTTGAATAATTCTGTTATATTCTGATTATTAGCTTTATTGACTTCACTTAACTTTGTGTATGAACTACTGAGTATTTTGTAAAATGTTTTTCATAGAGAAGATCCTTTGTCTGGAAAATACTTCTCTGTGTGCTTTTAAGGCATGGTTTTCTCTTGGTTTCACTTTCTCTTTCATCATGCCCAGCTGCGCTCAGAGATGTCTAGTCATATTACAGTTACTAAAGGATTTTCATTCCACAATGAAACGGTGTAATTAGTGGAATGCGCTTGGGATTTTACTTTTAGTTAATTGTCATCCCAGTCACCTGTCGGTTCCTACACAGTGCTGTGGAGGTGGTGTGTGTGTGTGTGTGTGTGTGTGTGCTTGTAAAGTGGGAAAGGGAGCAGTTTCCACATCCAGCTGTGTGCTCCAAGCTGCAATTCTTCCCCCCTGCTTTTTCCCCCAGTCCTGAACAGCTGTCAGGTGTCTCCTAGTGTTTTTCAAACTGTTGGAGGACGGGGGATTGTGCTGTACATCTGTTTGTGTGTGTACGACTGTGTATTTGTGTGTGTGAATGTGAGTGTACGCGTTTGTACTAATGCACCCTTGCTGTGGTGCTCTCGAAGGGCCTAAGCAGTGCTCCACACATAGCGAGTCCGTTTCTGGACGCCTTCTTTATGAGCATATATCTGTGCTGAATGAATGTACATATGTAATAGAGAGGGAACATGCGGTCTGGCGTGCTCCTGGCGTTCTGTGCTGCTCTCTGTCTGTGTGCACAAACAGAAGGAATGAGGGGGAGGGTGAAAATGTGTTAGATATACCCAGCATATGCCTTGCTATTCCAACAGCTTGCATATGGGCCATACTTGCCTGGAGGCTTGTTTTTAAGGAAAAGATTTTGGACTCTTCCAGAGTTCTGGGGTCCACCGAACATTGCATATGTGTGTGTGTGTGCGTGTGTGCATGCGTGTGTGTGTGTGTGTGGGCAGTTTGCCGAAGATTTTTCCTGAAATTGATGTGTGAAAGCTTCTGTGTTGGATGTGGGAGAGAGAAAAATAATACACACAAAACGCATCGTTATATAACAGACATAATTATACTGAAAGGATAGTGAGTTTCACCCATATTGCATTTTTTATTCATATAACAAAACTGCCAATTATAGCCTACAGTACATAGTTGTGGGGCACACAGCTACCATACTACTATATGTTTCTTGTCTAGTGGCGGTGTCCCTAGACCCTAGACCTGGCTAGTTTCATTCCTTTTTATTTTTTCTTGTTATCAGCACGATTTCTCTCACCACTAGATCACTGGCCTCCAGTCTTTGAAACCCTTACAGGCCCAACTATTCATTAGTCACACATTGTATGTAAGCAAATTGAATTTACACTGAATTCGCCTATTGTGGTATACCCAGAAACAGTAGTACTACTGGTGTTATACTGTACATATATAACTGTAATCTAAAATTAGACCCTGGTTAACCGTTTTAACAGAGAGTACCTTTTTAACAAAACGACGTTAATTTATCCAATCCAATCCAACTTTATTTCTTACGCACTTTTGTAAACACAAAGGACCAAAGTGCTGTACATGATACAATATAAAAGCATACCATATAAAAACTAAATAAAAGCATACATGAACATACACAGTAAAATCACGCATCATCAAACGTTACATAAAAATCAGCGTCTCATAAAATGTTGAAAGCCAAGGAATAAAAGTGCGGCTACAGCAAAGGCACGATCCCCTCTGAGTTTCCGTTTCCTCTTCGGCACGCTCAAGAGCAGATGATCAGCTGACCTGAGAGCGCGGGTTGGGGTATAGGAATGGAGAAGCTCAGCGAGGTAGGGGGCAG